>JAFMOC010000083.1:1570000-2067500 GCA_019802505.1 Corydoras sp. C115 | reverse complement strand
TCAGGGTTCAGGCTTAGAAAATTGTAAATCTGCTTTAAGATAATGTGCAGTTGTCAAAAGAATTATGTGAATAAGTATATCTTTTTTTAAATTTGAGCATTTACTGATCTCAACACAATTAAATACATTTAACTGAAAATGGTTGGCGGCACGGTGGCTTAGTGGTTAGCACCTTCGCCTCTCAGCGCTAGGGATTCCCGGTTCGAATCTCCATCTGGGGGGAGTTTCCATGTTCTCCCCGTGTCTGTGTGGGTTTCCTCCGGGTTCTCCGGTTTCCTCCCACAGTCCAAAAACATGGATCAAGTCAATTGAATTCTCAAAATTGCCCCATATAGAGTGTGTCTGTGTGAGTGAGTGTGTGCCCAGCGATGGATTGGCGCCCTGTCCTGGGTCTATCTGCCCAGCGCCCGAGACGTTCTCCCCTGGATGGGCATGGGGAACCCCCCCGCGACCCTAATAGAGGATAAAGCGGGAGATAATGAATGAATGAATGAATAACTGAAAATGCACAGCAAAGACATATCTTTAGATGCCCTTTGTTTTTTTGTCACACCAACATAATATAAAAAGCTATTTAACTGAAAGCTTTTTTAAATTATTTTTTTATGTAATGTGACTTTTGGCTACCTTTTTGTTTTACAGTAAAACATTTAAATATTTAGGCACATGCAATCACATGTTGTATTCTAATCAAAAATGAGTTACACAGGAAACAAAATGTCTGCACAAATGAATGCACAGTTGTTATTTACGTACTAAATTTAACATATTGGGAGGAAGCACATAAAATGTCACCTGAACAAAAAACATTGTTTTTTTATATATATATACATATATATATATATATATATATATATATATATATATATATATATATATATATATATATATATTATATATTTATTTATTTTATTTTTTTTTTCATTTATTTCATTCATTCATTTTCTTCCGCTTTGTCCTATATTAGGGTCGCGGGGGGTTCCCTATGCCCATCCAGGTTTCGGGCGCTGGGCAGACACACCCAGGACAGGACAGGGCGCCAATCAATCACTGGGCACACACTCACTCACACAGACACGCACACATACACATTATATGGGGCAATTTGGAGAACTCGATTGTCTTGATTCATGTTTTGGACTGTGGGAGGAAACCGGAGAACCCAGAGGAAACCCACGCGGACATGGGGAGAACATGGAAACTCCACCCAGATGGGAATTTGAACCAGGAATCCCTAGTGCTGAGAGGCGAACGTGCTAACCACTAAGCCACCGTGCCGCTATATTACACACTGTCCTCCACAGATTAAGCTATTGCCTGTACTGGTCCATATATCCATCCACACAATGAGGTTATGAATGACGGGAGGGGTTGTAATATGAAAAAAGATCATTCTAGATTTGTAATGCAAGTAGATAAATCAAAGCTTGGGTTCTAATGAACTGTTGGCACTTTCTGATACCACTATATCTATTTACACACCTTAATGTAGTCTAAAGGTGTAAAGTTGAACAGATGTGCCAAAGAAGTGTTGAATTTGGTTGGAGGCCCTCAAATCATCTTAACAAGAGGATCGGCGCAACAAAAGCCATAAAGGCCCTTAAACTGTTCACCTAAGCACCTGGCACACTTTAAAATTATAGTTTGCAGTTCATTGGATTATGCTTAGTAAGTTTTCAGTAATTCGCTTTACTTTTTCCTGCCTTACAAGCACGAGAACATGAACTCAGTGTTATCTTTTAGTAAACAAGACCACAGAGCCATGTTTGGTTTACATGGTGATTAATTTAGGGTTTGAATTATGTCCATGGATAGACATTAGAATATAAGCAAATACTTTATTGTACTGCAGTTTTGTTTGTAGCCTGTGCTTTGTGTCATATGAATGCTTTTATAAAAGAAGAGCTCATGAGCTTGTGTCTCTAGCTTGGCTGGTCAGACTGGTAATGCAGTAACAGGAGTGGCTGTCTTCAGCCCAGGACAATACAGTTACACACGCACCTGCCTCCCACCCAACCACGCACTTACACACCTTCCCTAAAGGCACAACTGTCCCTAGCTTCCTAAATGCCACAATCAACCTACAGTTTCTAATATAATTTTAATTATTCATTAAAACTTATACAGTTTACCAGGAAATATACAGTCTACAGTAAAATTCTTTTTGATGTGGTTTGTTAACAACTCTCAGGTTAAGAGTTAAAACCGTTTGTTTGAAAATGTTTGAAATGATCACGGCGATCACGGTGGCTTAGTGGTTAGCACGTTCGCCTCTCAGCACTAGAGATTCCCGGTTCGAATCCCAATCTGGGTGGAGTTTCCATGTTCTCCCCGTGTCCGTGTGGGTTTCCTCTGGGTTCTCCGGTTTCCTCCCACAGTCCAAAAACATGGATCAAGTCAATTGAGTTCTCCAAATTGCCCCATAGAGAGTGTGTCTGTGTGAGTGAGTGTGTGCCCAGCGATGGATTGGCGCCCTGTCTTGGGTGTGTCTGCCCGGCGCCCGGGATGTTCTCCCCTGGATGGGCATGGGGAACCCCCCCGCGACCCTAATAGAGGATAAAGCGGGAGATAATGAATGAATGAATGAAATGATCACATAAATGTTTTTGTTTCCCTCCAACAGTTTCTGTATCTCCGACAGCTCTGTGGGATGAGACAGAAGCAAGCACTGCTGAAGTGGCCCTGTGCTTGTCCACACATAAAGACCACAAAAAGTGCACACAAAACTACATCCAAGAACCTTACAAAGGGGTGTCCACTGCCGAACTACCATCCAGCACTGCTCTTGGACAACAGCACAGTCCAGAGTCAGAGCGTATCCGAAGCTCACAGAACAGCACCTATGTCCGCTCCAAGATCAAGGTGAGGCTTTCTCAGAAAGTTTCTATTTGCGTCTCTCTCTTGCTGAAACTGGTTAGCCTGCATGGTTTCATTTTTCTACATACTTATTTTGATTGGGGAACTTATTTCGGTATGTGGCATCATAATCTATCTACCCTTTACACTTGGCTACTTCTTGGTCACACCCACTGTACCTTGTACGTCTGTTAAATGTTTGCTTCTTGTAAACAAACAACTATCACCATTGCCCATCATATCGACCAGATATTACATCAGCAAATTAATATTTACTATGCATATACAGTGGTGTGAAAAAGTGTTTGCCCCCTTCCTCATTTCCTGTTTATTTGCATGTTTGTCAAACTTAAGTGTTTCAGAACATCAAACCAATTTAAACAATAGTCAAGGACAACACAAGTAAACACAAAATGCAATTTGTAAATGAAGAGAAATGATTTATTATTAAAGAGAAAAAAAATCCAAACCATCATGGCCCTGTGTGAAGGCGCATGGCCCTGTGTGAAGGCCCATGGCCTTAAAAGCTACACATCATGCCGAGATCCAAAGAAATTCAGGAACAATTGAGAAATAAAGGAATTGAGATCTATCAGTCTGGAAAGGGTTATAAAGCCATTTCCAAAGCTTTGGGAATCCAGCGAACCACAGTGAGGGCCATTATCCACAAATGGCGAAGACATGGAACAGTAAACCTTCCCAGGAGTGGCCGGCCGCCCAAAATTACCCCAAGAGCACAGCGACGACTCATCAAAGAGGTCACAAAAGACCCCACAACAACGTCCAAAGAACTGCAGGCCTCACTTGCCTCAGTTAAGGTCAGCGTTCATGCCTCCACCATCAGAAAAAGACTGGACAAAAATGGCCTGCATGGCAGAGTTCCAAGAAGAAAACCACTGCTGAGCAAAAAGAACATTAAAGCTCATCTCAATTTTTCCAAAACACATCTTGATGATCCCCAACACTTTTGGGAAAACATTCTGTGGACCGAATAGACAAAAGTGGAACACTTTGGAAGGTGTGTGTCCCATTACATCTGGCGTAAAAGGAACACTGCATTTCAGAAAAAGAACATTATACCAACAGTAAAATATGGTGGTGGTAGTGTGATGGTCTGGGGCTGTTTTGCTGCGTCAGGACCTGGAAGACTTGCTGTGATAAATGGAACTATGAATTCTGCTGTCTACCAAAAGATCCTGAAGGAGAATGTCCGACCATCTGTTCGTGAACTCAAGCTGAAACAAACTTGGGTTCTGCAGCAGGACAATGATCCTAAACACACCAGCACGTCCACCACTGAATGGCTGAAGAAAAACAAAATGAAGACTTTGGAGTGGCCTAGCCAAAATCCTGACCTGAATCCTATTGAGATGTTTTGGTATGACCTTGAGATGTTTTGGTATGACCATGCTCGAAAACCCTCTAATGTAAGTGAATAAGAATAATTCTGCAAAGATGAGTGGGCCAAAATTCCTCCAGAATGCTGTAAAAGACTCATTGCAAGTTATCGCAAATGCTTAATTGCCGTTGTTGCTGCTAAGTGTGGCCCAACCAGTTATTAGGTTTAGGGGGGCAATCACTTTTTCACACAGGGCCATGATGGTTTGGATTTTTTTAATAATAAACACCTTCATTTTCAAATTTTGTGTTTACTTGTGTTGTCCGTGACTATTGTTTAAATTGGTTTGATGTTCTGAAACACTTAAGTGTGACAAACATGCAAAAAAACAGGAAATGAGGAAGGGGGCAAACACTTTTTCACACCACTGTACTATATAACACTAACATGATAAACACAATAGTGTCATGTAGTGGTCTTAATATATTTGGGGATTCAATTAAAGGAAAATACCAGTCAATCTCACATATATTACACTAATCATCATCATGACTGTGATTAAGTTATTGGCGCAAGGCTGCAGGCTAAGTGGCAAATATAATCAGGAACTTAATACTAATACCTAATAATAGCATACTAGATAGAAGTTCTGCAATATTAAGTATTAAAAAAGGAAAATCAAGATCTTATTTCTGTAGTTTAACATTTGGGCACAGCCAGCTATTCCATGACTCCCATATCTGATTTGTTTTAATGAATTGGCTTGTCATCATGACTTTGAAGTGTGTCAAGAACATGCAAACTCCATACATTTTAACCCACCAATGCAGTGAGATGCACACATAAACAGACACTGAGTAAATTGAGCACACATGCCCGGAGTGGTGGCAGCCCTGTACATGGTATCTAGGGAGCAATTGGGGTTAGGTATCGTGGTAGGGGGTTAGGTATACAATTCAGCCATAGTGCTTGATGTGACCGGGATTCGAAGTGGAGACCTTCAGGCCACAAGGCCGGTTCCTTGACCGCAAGCCTACGATTCCTCCATAATAGTCTTGAATTAACAGATATATACATTTTATTTTTTGATTTGCAATAAACAGCACCATAAAATGGTGTTTGTTAGCCGAGTGGTTCCAGTGATACTGTATATTAGTATTTCTAAACTGAACATATGAACTGTCTCTCATATAATTAGTTTACTTGGTTAGAACTGTTGTATAAAACATTGTATGCATACAATTACAACATAATTGGATGCACCAATTACAGCTTACTATAATACTAGAAAGTAACAGGTAATTAATTGCAAATGCAAATGAGTTTTGTGCCATTTTGTATTTACAGGTGACAACTGGTGAGCTTCCCAATGAGTCTCCACTCATCATTCCGAACACAACCCCTGAACCTCCCGCAGCTGTAACTAACTCATGCTCTACAGTTAGCAATGGGTCATCTCTGGTACCTGCTCTTGGTTCAAACTATACATGTCACGTGTGCCAAAAAGGGTTTCAATACCAGCGCATGCTCAACCGACACATAAAGTGCCACAGTGAACAGAAACGGCATCTATGCAATTACTGTGGCAAGGGCTTCAACGACACCTTCGATCTGAAGAGGCATGTCCGCACACATACAGGTATGAAAACCTCAAATCGCCTAGTAGTTAAATTCCATCCATCCATTATCTTCTGCTTTATTCTATATTAGGGTCGCGGGGGGGTTCCCCATGCCCATCCAGGGGAGAAGGTTTCGGGCGCTGGGCAGATAGACCCAGGACAGGGTACCAATCTATCGCTGGGCACACACTCACTTACACAGACATGCACACATACACACATCATATGGGGCAATTTGGAGAACTCAATTTATTTAATCAATGTTTTTGGACTGTGGGAGGAAACCGGAGAACCCGGAGGAAACCCACGCGGGCACGGGGAGAACATGGAAACTCCACCCAGATTGGGATTCGAATCGGGAATCTCTAGCGCTGAGAGGCGAACGTTCTGACCACTACGCCACCATGCCGCCCTAGTAGTTAAATTACTGCTGATATTGAGTCCAAGTAAGAAAAATGGCGATCAGGTTAATTTAAAAGGGTGTGTGGCTTTGTAAGTAGATATCCACTGTTTCAAATTGGTCTCTGTATAGTAATAATAATAATAATAATACATTTTATTTCATGGGCGCCTTTCTGACACTCAAGGACACCTTACAGTTTACAATTGGATATAAAAAAAAAATAATGATAATAATAATAATAAATAAAATAATAAATTATGACAACATTAAAACAATTTAACAAAAGAAGACAGAATAAAACAATTATAGGGCATATGCAGTTTTAAAAAGATGGGTTTTCAATGAGGACATGAATAGTGAGGGTGAGTCTATGTTCCGAATGTGTGGTGGTAGAGAATTCCAGAGAGGAGGTGCTGAATGGCTAAAGGCTCTACCTCTACCTCACTATAGAGCTAAAGGCTCTATAGTGATGCCAAAGCTCAGTGTTAATTCTACACCGTACCTTAACATTGCTTTTTTTGTGATGCTGCTCTAGGTGTTCGTCCATATAAATGCAGTTTGTGTGAAAAGGCTTTCACCCAACGTTGTTCTCTGGAATCGCACATGAAAAAGATTCACGGTGTGACACAACAGTATGCCTACAAGGAACGACGCACCAAGCTCTATGTCTGTGAGGAGTGTGGGCACACAGCAGCCACCCAGGATGCATTGCTGCGTCACCTCCACAGTCAGCATCCGACCAGTGCTTTCCTGAGAGCCAAGGGGGCACGCAGACAACAAACAGGCATCCTTATGCAGGAGGAAAACTCCCTGCCTGGCTCCCCTTTATCACTAAACAGTGACGACACTACAGGGTCAGGATGAAGGTAGAAAGATTAATAAGTTGGCATAGGATCTTCTTGATTCACACTACATTCATCTTATGTCAGATTACTCACATTAAAGCTTATCAAAAAACAAAGTGAGAAAAATGGACTGCTTTTGCTGTTGTAACACAAATGCTTCATGCATCGATTACCTTCAGTCTGTGTTTACACAAGGAGTTCTTCACGATGAAAACCGTAGATAACAAATCTGCATGATTTCATTTTACATAGACTTCTCTCATTTTGAAAGATATTAAAATATTTTTTTGATGTAAGTCATATGACATTTTCTCAGGGGAGCCACAATAAAGAGCTCAAGTTACATTAGGAAATATATATTGCTATATATAAAACACTGCCTTAAGCTACTGTTTTTTTTTTTTTGTCTGACGTGGGAATGGATGTTTTGGTGAACAGCTGTATATGTAATGTATAAAGAAAAATCTATTTATCAAAGGGTTTGCAATGTACTTCGGGTATATCATTTATATCAGATTTTTATAAATTTATAGTAACTTCTAATTCATTGAGCCTGCTTTTTATATTCCAAACACTCAAGAATAACTGGTTCTGTTTGTGTAATTATTTCCTGACGTTTCAGCCGTGACAATGCTGGCTGATCTTTAGGACTAATAGTTTAAAGGCACTGAAGTACTGTATAATAGGGTCTTTTTTTGCTAAGGTTTCAAAATGAATGTGCTTTAGATACAATAAAGCATTATTTTATGTTATGAGTGTTGAGGCATATTGAAAACATTTTTTTTTTGTCTGGGCAAAGACAGCTGTGTTGACAAGTTATGCAAGTTAATATTTTATTCAACAGACCAAAGGGAAACTAAGCAAAGAAAAGGTTGCTCTCTTTCTCTCCCTCACTCTGTCTCTTTCTCTCTCTGTCTCTCTCTCTATCTGTGTGTCTCTCTGTTTCTCTCTCTCTCTCTCTCTCTCTCTCTGTCTATCTTTTCTGTTTCTGTCTCTCTCTCTCTCTCTCTCTCTCTCTCTCTCTCTCTGTCTCTCAGAAAAAAATGGGGGTGGCACTGAGCATTACACATGCAGTGGATTCCAGGTCCCTGTTGAGGCTTGTTGCTGGAATTCAGCAAAGACCGTATTATAGAGTTTCTGCGTGTTAACGGTTTGAAAGCTCTGACACTAGTCCCGTTATGTTTTATGGACAGCTACACCTTAAAATATTTCCACAAAACAGTTTTGATCTTTTTCAACATGATCTAAATCTGAATGCACTGTAACCTTATACACTCTGTAATCTGTTGGTACTCTACTCATAATGTGAACAATTTCCTTTTATCGTAAATGAACATACCTCTGCTCCACCCTTCCATTCTGCTCAGAGTCTGTTCTACAGGTCTGTGAGAGGCACTGTCTGTGTACACAATCATTTAACCCTGTGTTTTCTAGATCTTTCCATTGCTTAAAAGGACATTAGTTTGTAATGAAACATATAGGACTAGTGCAATTGGTTAGTCTTGCTGACGACTTATTATACAGATGTTTTTAGAGTTCTACAATTTAAAACTATAGATCATCACTTTTTGTATTTTCTCACTCCGTTTAACTCTGTTCTGTTATCACTGATGTGATGGTGTGTCTGCTCATGCATTCAGATCAGACACAGCGTTGTTTTTTTTTTTTTTGCTTTATTATTATAAAATGTCAAATCAAAGACACTGTCTCATTTGTTGTTGCACAGTTGGAGTATCCTCTACTCCAAACATTTACAAGTCTGTCTAAACTACTACATGTAGTTTTGTAAGATTTTATGAATATAATAAAATTTGTCATATAATAAAAATAAATAACAAAGTAACATCATTTTACTTAACACAATAACACTCACAGCATCTTATAGTTTATACTTATTTTGATGGTTTTACAGAATTTTCTTGACCCTTTAAAAAGTTGTAAAAGTGCAACATAAGCCAAAGCTTATAGTTACTTCATTTTGTAAGGTTCCACAATATTCCCTGGTAACAGGTGAGGTCATCTAGATTGACTAAACAATGAACATTCACCAAAGTTGTAGTCTTTCTAAGCAAAAACGATTCATCTGTCATTACTTTATGAGAGAATTGACAGTCAATTAAAAGACTTTCTCAGTACATGACTCCAAATAATTTATATACAGATAAGTCCATGTTTCTGCTTCTTTTTGGTTTCTGATAAGTGACATTGAAAAGTACAAAAAGCAGCATTTATAAAAGATGATGCATCCAGTACGTCATGTGTGATGTGCGTATATATAAAGGTACAATTGATGAAGTTTGTATTTGCATTTCAAAGATACATATGATGCTGATAATCTCCACTGTCTTCGTGTATATTTTATCAAGAGATTGCCAGACTGCATGAGTTACAACAGCACAGTTACTCAGACATATAACTTTTCTCCCTGCAGTACAGATCTGTCTTCCTTCAAAAATACAGAAACATCATGAAGATGATAATCACAGACTCTTAAGCATATCAAGCTTTTTTTTTTTAATAAAAAAACAAGAATTCAATTAATAAACAATTTTGTTAAAAGCATAATAAATCAGGTGAAGTGACCTCTGGAAAACATGCCTATGAGTTTGATACAAGTATCATTTTTTTCTATTTGTTTATATTATGCTTGTTATTAAAAACTATGGAAGGCTTTTGTCTATTAAATTAAGGTTTAGTGAAATAAATCAGTTAAATACTTTTCAATATTTAATATTGTGTCCAATAAGTCTTCTGGGTTTGTATATTAGTGACAAAAAAATTATACATTTTAATACAGTGAGAGGTTTGTTTGAAGAACACATTACAAGGAATTTAAACGTTTATTGTGGGACAATATTTGTTAACTATTCATTAAGTATATTTAATGGATGCTTTTTCAAATACATTTGCTCGAATCCCAATCTGGGTGGAGTTTCCATGTTCTCCCCGTGTCCGCGTGGGTTTCCTCCGGGTTCTCCGGTTTCCTCACACAGTCCAAAAACATGGATCAAGTCAATTGAATTCTCCAAATTGCCCCATATAGAGTGTGTTTGTATGAGTGAGTGTGTGCCCAGCGTTAGATTGGCGCCCTGTCCAGGGTGTGTCTGCCCAGCTCCCAAAACTTTCTCCCCTGGATGGGCATGGGGAACCCCTGCAACCCTAATATAGGATAAAGCGGATGAAGAAAAAATTAATGAATTTCTCAAAGTCTGTGGTTTTTATGTGCATGCAGTTTTTGTGTGTTTGTCTGTAGCTGTCCTGCTTTCTAATGGTAATTTGTCATGTGCATTTTTTGGCTAATTGGAGTTTGCTGGAAGGGCGGCACGGTGGCTTAGTGGTTAGCACGTTCTCCTCTCAGCACTAGGGATTCCCGGATCGAATCCCAATCTGGGTGGAGTTTCCATGTTCTCCCCGTGTCCGCGTGGGTCTCCTCCGGGTTCTCCGGTTTCCTCACACAGTCCAAAAACATGGATGAAGTCAATTGAATTCTCCAAATTGCCCCATATAGAGTGTGCCTGTGTGAGTGAGTGTGTGCCCAGCGATGGATTGGCGCCCTGTCCTGGGTGTATCTTCCCAGCGCCTGAGATGTTCTCCCCTGGATTGGCATGGGGAACCCCACCGCAACCTTAATAGAGGATCAAGCAGAAGATAATGAATGAATGAATGAATCCCAATCTGGGTGGAGTTTCCATGGGTTTCCGCATGGGTTTCCTCTGGGTTCTCCGGTTTCCTTCCACATTCCAAAAACATAGTTTAAGGTCATTTGAATTCTCCAAATTGTCCCAAATAGAGTGTGTCTGTGTGAGTGAGTGTGTGCCCACGATAGACTGGCGCCCTGTCCTGGGTCTATCTGCCCAGCGCCCGAGACGTTCTCTCCTGGATTGGCATGGGGAACCCCACCGCGACCCTAATAGAGGATAAAGCGGGAGATAATGAAGGAATGGAGTTTGCTGGACCCAGCAGCCTCGCCTGTAGTTGGTTTAAGCGCCGTCTAAAAAATGAACAGTTGGGTGTGGGTAGTTCCCAAATACTTGGCAACCTCGCGTTCAGACTTTTAAAAACATTGGCGCGTCGCGCAGCTGAAACTCGCGCGCCCTGCACATATCTAAACAGGTTATTTGCTTTATTGTTTTTTTGTTAACTGTTCGCATTACAGACGCCAATGTCAATTCAAATATATCAGTTTTCAAAATGTATACAGAGCGGAGTTTAAGATGGCGAACAGTTACAGTTCTTACATCGTTAGAGTATGCTAGTTAGCACATTAGCTGCACTACACGTCCGTAATTATTAAATGAACGTGTTTGACTTTAGCTTAATAATAGTATCACGAGCAAATACAAATTATTTAGTGTTAGACATGTTTATAAACGCGTTGTATAGTTCGGTCGTCACAACATTCGAACTTCTTTTTGTTTGCAAACTTGTCCCAGATCGCAGTTGTAGAATGCAACGTTCAGTTATATTCTCGTATTTTTGTAAATAATTTAAATCTTAATCTTGGTGGCGTTTATAATGTTCTCTCCGTGTCCGCGTGGGTTTCCATCCATTATCTTCCTTCCGGGGGGCACACACACTCACTCACACACACTCTATATGGGGCAATTTGGAGAACTCAGTTGACTTGATCCATGTTTTTGGACTGTGGGAGGAAACCGGAGAACCCGGAGGAAACCCACGCGGACACGGGGAGAACATGGAAAACTCCACCCAGATGGGGATTCGAACCGGGAATCCCTAGCGCTGAGAGGAGAACATGCTAACCACTAAGCCACCGTGCCGCCCTTCTATCCATTATCTACCGCTTTATCCTCTATTAGTGTCACGGGGGGGGGGGGGGGGTTCACCATGCCCATCCAGGGGAGAACGTTTCGGGCGCTGGGCAGATTCACCCAGGACAGGACACCAATCTATCGCTGGGCACACACTCACTCACACATGCACACTCTATATGGGGCAATTTGGAGAACTCAATTGACTTGATCCATGTTTTTGGACTGTGGGTGGAAACTGGAGAACCCGGAGGAAACCCAAACGGACAACATGGAAAACTCCACCCAGATGGGGATTCGAACCGGGAATCCCTAGCGCTGAGAGGCGAACCACTAACCCACCGTGCCGCCCTTCTATCCGTTATCTTCCACTTTATCCTCTATTAGGGTCGCGGGGTTCCCCATGCCCATCCAGGGAAGAACGTTTCGGGCGCTGGGCAGATAGACCCAGGACAGGGCGCCAATCTATCGCTGGGCACACACTCACTCACACATGCACACTCTATATGGGGCAATTTGGAGAACTCAATTGACTTGATCCATGTTTTTGGACTGTGGGAGGAAACCGGAAAACCCAGAGGAAACCCACACGGACACGGGGAGAACATGGAAACTCCACCCAGATGGGGATTCCAACCAGGAATCCCTAACGCTGACAGGCGAACTTTCTATCCACTAAGCCACCGTGCCACCCTGCGTGGGTTTCGTCCGGATTTTCTGGTTTTCTCCTACCGTTCAAAAGCATGGAATCAAGGTGAATTGGCTGCTCTAAATTGCCCCATATAGTGTGTCTTTGTAATTTAGCGTGTGCCATGCAGTTGACAGACTCCCTGTCCTGTGTGTATCTGCCCTGCACTGAAACATTCTCCCTTTGTTGTCTCATTGTTCAAATGTTAATATAAATTCAACACAAACATTATTTTAGCAATTTCTTTTGAAACACACTTTAACCTGTTTGTTTCTGGACTCAGGAAGAGCTAATGATTTTGCCTGAGGTTGAAGCACTCACTGTGTTCGTACATGCCATCGGAAGAAGTGAGACTGGGTCGGAAACGGCCTGTGCCCGCATGTCCCAACCCGCTGTTCCTGCAGTGGCTGACTGAGATGCGGGATCAGGCCAGAGACAAGAACCTGAAAACTCAGTACGTCTATCAGAAGGTAAAGTGGCTGTTTTGCCAGGAGAAAATCAAACAGTTTGGAGGGTTCTGCCGATCACTTCTTTGTCCTTGCTGATTTTACATTGCCAAAGAATCCCATATGATTTACGGTTTGAAAATTAAGTAAATAATAATACACTTATAGTATTAGTTTTGTGCAGCTGACAACCTTGTTTGTTTTCCTTTAAGGCCATCAATTCATTGAAAAAGTACCCTTTGCCACTAAAGAACGGCAAAGAGGCAAAAATCCTGCAGAACTTTGGAGACGGGATTTGTAAAATACTGGATGAGCGGCTGCAGAAACACTATCGAGAGAATGGTTAGGATAAAGTTCATTACAGCATTACTGTTATTCATTTGTATTTAAAGCTCATTATTCATTCATTCATTCATTCATTATCTCCCGCTTTATCCTCTATTAGGGTCGCGGTGGGGTTCCCCATGCCCATCCAGGGGAGAACGTCTCGGGCGGTGGGCAGATAGACTCAGGACAGGGCGCCAATCCATCGCTGGGCACACACTCACTCACACAGACACACTCTATATGGGGCAATTTTGAGAATTCAATTGACTTGATCCAAGAAACCAGAGAACCCGGAGGAAACCCACGCAGACACGGGGAGAACATGGAAACTCCACCCGGATGGGGATTCGAACCGGGAATCCCTAGCGCTGAGAGGCGAACGTGCGAACCACTAAGCCACCGTGCCGCCTCTTAAAGCTCATTAAGTATTGTTAAAACTACTAATAAAAAGTGTTATTAATAGAGTAAAACAATAACACCTTATATGGTTTGTTTGGAAGCTTAGAACGGAGAACTAACACAGAGAAATGTTTTGCTCGCAAACATTATTGGAGTAAAGTCAAATATGTTAATTTAAACTTTTATTGGAAATCTTTATGATGCAGTTATAGGCTGTATACCATGGGTTTTGAAAGTTATTTATACATATAAAATGGTTTGTGATATAGAACGATTAATTATTTTTTATTAATTCAGTTGTTATGACAATTGAAATATAGGTAAAATTGTTAAGAGAGAAAAAATATGATTAACTAATGTGATTGTGTAACTGGCTGTGTTCGCTAATGACCAATCTTAAAACTCATGTTAATAATAATTAGTACAAATATGTCACTATTTAAAGTCATTAAAGAGATTCTAGTGGGATTTTACAAACATTGTTTCCTTTTGCAAAAACCCTGATCCGTTAAGGGCGGCGCGGTGGCTTAGTGGTTAGCATGTTCTCCTCTCAGTACTAGGGTTTCTCGGTTCGAATCCCAATCTGGGTGGAGTTTCCATGTTCTCCCCGTGTCCGCGTGGGTTTCCTCCGGGTTCTCCGGTTTTCCTCCCACAGTCCAAAAACATGGATCAAGTCAATTGAATTCTACAAATTTTCCCATATAAAGTGTGTTTGTGTGAGTGAGTGTGTGCCCAGCGATAGATTGGCGCCAGTCATGGGTGTATCTGCCCAGCGCCCGAAATATTCTCCCCTGGATGGCCCCCCCCGCGACCCTAATAGAGGATAAAGCA
This sequence comes from Corydoras sp. C115, assembly GCA_019802505.1. Taxonomy (NCBI): domain Eukaryota; kingdom Metazoa; phylum Chordata; class Actinopteri; order Siluriformes; family Callichthyidae; genus Corydoras; species Corydoras sp. C115. Next base: position 2,052,975 of record JAFMOC010000083.1, on the reverse strand, counting down.
GAAGATTATGGATGGATAAATGGATGATCTGCTAAGACCTTTAAAATTTTTTAAAGAATTTAATTGTATATAGGTATTCATCTATTAAACGGTTTTAAACAACCTAAAACATATATACTACAGTGCATCAACAGTGAAGACAGAACTGAATGTTATTAAGAAATTAATGAAAATAGGGGCAAACTGGTCAGGCAGGCTGCCTAGAGGCCTAGAACAGCATTAAAGGAACAACATGAAATTTTGTCTAGAACTGGTTGTGTACTACATGTGATACCAATCTAACCTGATTGTATCTTACATGCATGAATCTTTCTTACAAAGAAAAACATCCGAGCCCTGCTACATTAGGCACAAATGTACATTAAGTCTGTCTAATGGTTGTGGGAAAATGTGTTATGATTCCTCATGAGACCAACATTTGGCCATAAATCCAATGTACAGTCTTTGGTACAAAAACTACATTGCTAATCGTTAAAAGAACACTATACCCATGGTTGGTTTGATACTTAAAAATTTTCCTTCTGGAATATTAACGTGTGTGAGCTATTGATACACCCTGTATTATGTGCAAACATAAGAACCAACTTCAGATAACAAGCCTGGGCATCTATTTCATACCCATCGCTTAAATGAAACACAGACTTGTAATCTCTAAATCCTGATCTTTTTTCATTGGAAACCAGTGGTCAAGAGCTGATCGGCACTGTAATCATAGAGCTTAAATCCAAGAAAATGTAGTTCCACATCTTGCGAGCTGTGCGCAGGTCTGTTAGCCTCGGGTTGATGAACCCAGTTATAAACAATGACTAGTGAAACAGGAAAAATTTTAATAAATAGCTTAAAGCACCAAACTAGGATGTGGTTTATATGTGTACTGACTTTGATTCACAAAATATTAAATAAAAATTAAGCAGTATTAGTTTTACAAATATCAAACTAGTTCTACGAGCATGAGTTGGAACTACATAAACATAACAAAAGTTTTGACTTTAACAACTTGTAAACAAATACCTCCTGTTGTAATGACAAAGACATTTGGAAATAAATTTGTGGTTTTTGCTAAAGGCCGTTTGTATTCTGTTCAAGAAAAATCCTTGTACTGAAACAATGTCACCATGTAAGGACAAACATTAATAATAAGAAAAGGAAATGCATTTTTTCATATATAAGTTTACATATTAGAAAATTTAAGATATTTTGCGGCATAACCGGGTCAAATTTTAAATAAAAAAAAAGTCAGATAAATATAAATGGGTTTTATAGACTTGTGTTTATTAAATTTGTTTATGGAGATTCATTTAGACAATGTCTATTATCATATAAAAATAATTGTAATACTAATTTTATAGCAAGAGTAATAATATGTAAATCTGTGTTATGACTAGCTGTGTGTTTAATACTGTTTCTTCTGTTATAGGTGTAGATGCTCCTATCCACATAATTCCACATGTAATCCAACCCTCTAATAACCATCTGCCTCCCAATAACCCACCAATACAGTGTTCCAACAATACTTCTGCAAAGGCCGGAGGAAATATGGTGACTATAAGAAATATGCGACCTTTGTTTCTGTTTACCGAATGTACTTTTACTTTCCATTTTGCTTAGTAACATTTCTGTGCATGCTCAGTTGTACAGTTGTCACACATTTGGTAACTAACAGAAACTTAACATGTCGATGTCTGCATAAATTTTAAAACTTAAGCACTCCACATAATTGTATAAGCACAACACATACTACTGTATGACTGCTGAATCAGTGTTATTTTTTGTGCCAAATATCACTTGAGCAAATCTTTTCAAAACAACACAAAAAGAAAGATTTATTATATGGACATTAATGGGGCTGTATAATGTACTATACTCTTCTTGACATTTACATGTAGAGGAGGGCTGCAGGTGATGCTGGATGGGAAAAGGGGAAGAAAAAGAGAGCATATGTGCCTCAGAAGAGATCTGGAGGTTATGCTGTTCTGCTCACATTGTACAGACACTCCCAGGTACTTTCATTCATTCATTCATTATCTTCCGCTTTATCCTATATTAGGGTCGCGGGGGTTCCATCCAGGGAAGAACGTTTCGGGCGCTGGGCAGATACACCCAGGACAGGGCGCCAATCTATCGCTGGGCACACACTCACACACACAGACACGTACACAAACACACTCTACATGGGGAAATTTGGAGAGCCCAATTGACTTAATCCATGGTTTTGGACTGTGGGAGGAAACCGGAGAACCCGGAGGAAACCCACGTGGACACGGGGAGAACATGGAAACTCCACCCAGATGGGGATTCGAACCGGGAATCCCTAGTGCTGAGAGGAGAACATGCTAACCACTAAACCACCGTGCCGCCCACCTCCCAGGTACAAACATTGATATTGCAGTAATGGGTATTGTATGAATATTAACTAGTGCATTTTAAATACATTTTTTTGGCTGAAACGAAACCAAAAAAAATTATTTGCCCGAATATCAGACATGTCTTTTCATAATGATGCAAAGCCACATTTTTTTTCACAATTGCACACATTAAATAATTTCAAAGTTTTTTCTTGTTTTTCAAAGAAAGATATTTCTAATCTGCTATTCAAAATGTTTATTGAAAATTTTAACATTTTAACATCCCAGCAGACAAAATAACAAATTTGTAAGTAAATCTGAGTGTATTCTTTGTTTCAGGTACCTGGCAGTAAGGGCTTTATGTTTAAAAATGAACTGCAAACAGAGGCACAGTCACTTTGTGACAAATCCTTCACTGTTGTAAGAATCAACTATTGAATTGAATTCATTTCATGAAGAATGTCTTTTTTGCTCTGGGTGTTATGTTAACCGAGTGTATTGTGTGTTTATGCAGCCTGATTTAGGTAGTAAATACACAGCATGGTCCTCGGTGAGCACCCTTGTTCAGAAAAACCTGCTTTTGAAGACACACAACCCTGCAAGGTAGACCTGCAATCAGCATTTAAACTCTAAAGTAGCATATGTGGCTTGTTTGTGACAACTACCGTATTTTCCGGACTATAAGGCGCACCTAAAAGCCTAAAATTTTCCCGGAAATCGGACGTGCGCCTTATAAACCGGTGCGCCTTATACGTGTGCATATTGTACGTGTAAGTAAACGTGTAAGTATTGTTGTGCGACCGAAAATTAATTCGGAGCTTGCCGTCATTCCGGGAGGATTAAATAAAGAACTCCGATCGCTGGACATTGGCGTAAACGGGGCGTTTAAAGTAAAGTTGCGGGCGGCGTGGGAGCGATGGATGATAGACGGCGAACACACATTTACTAAAACTCGGAGGCAGCGGCGGGGCGAGTTACGCCAGCGTCTGTGAATGGATTGTGGAAGCCTGGGCTAAGATTTCTGCTGTAACTGTTGTCCGAGCTTTCACGAAAGCCGGCATCGTTGCTGAACGGCCGCCTGGCGACGAGACTGACTCGGACATTGATGAGAGGGAACACCGGAGTGCAGCTTTTTAATTCAGACACAGAAGATGAGAACTTTGATGGATTTGTGGAAGAAGAGTGATTAAAATAATGTGCGTTTTTTAAGTAGTAGAATTAACTTCAATTATAAATCATCGTTTTGCATCCTTTACTTTTCTTGTAGATCGTATGTTTTAGAAAGTGCCTTATAATACGGTGCCGTACAGAATAAGTACCGTACAGAAATAGAGTCCGTAATTCAGACTGCGCCTTATAATACGGTGCACCTTATGGTCCGGAAAATACGGTAAATTCACACATTCACTGATACTGTATTACAAATATAATAACTTGTTTTTACATGCTGTATTTGGTTAATTTGAATGAAACCTGGATGGCTCTAAGACACTGATATAACATAGGAAATTGTAGAGGCTCATTGATCGTACCTATAACTCTAAAGTTTATTTTTTAATGTCAGTATAAATCTGGTTGGATTATAAGAGTTCTATCAAGCTAGCAGTGCATGATAACACAAAGTAATTACAGTGATTAAAAAATGCTATCCAAAAGGGTGTGACATTAAAGGTCATTCAAGTCTGACAGGGACAGTAACTGTGATCACGACACTCATTCATTATCTTCCGCTTTATCCTCTATTAGGGCCGCAGGGGGTTCCCCATGCCCATCAAGAGGAGAACGTTTCGGGCGCTGGGCAGATACACCCAGGACAGGGCGCCAATCTATCGCTGGGCACATACTCACTCATACACACACTCTATATGGGGCAATTTGAGGAACTCAATTGACTTGATCCATGTTTTTGGACTGTGGGAGGAAACCGGAGAACCGGGAGGAAACCCACGCGGACACGGGGAGAACATGGAAACTCCACCCAGATGGGGATTCGAACCGGGAATCCCTAGCGCTGAGAGGAGAACGTGCTAAGCACTAAGCCTGATCACGACACTTACTATGGTATTTATTTTTGTTACTACATTTAACTTAAAACACATACCTTTTATGAACATAGTGGTTGTGAAAGTATATAGCAGTGCTGTGTTCTTTTTTTAATCTGCAACTCTGCATCAAAGTTGCAAAAAATATAAAAAGTATATTTATTTGTTAAACTAATGTTATTAATGTCCAAAAATGTAATTCATTTGAAAAAACAAAGGTAAGTAGACAGCTGTAGATTACAGAACATGCAGCATGATAAAGACTAATGTCTAATAGTAAAACTGAGATGAACCTTTATTCGTACCCCTCACTGGGAAAATGTATACACTCTGTGAACAAATGTTTTTAGACATAACTTTTAAACATTAAATTCATGTATTCCCTAAAGTCCCATTGACCAGATGTCTAAAATTAAATATTTTGTATAAATCATTATTTAAAATTTCCAAAACATTCAGATTTATTAGAGGAAATATTTATTACTTTACTCCTGTCTGCAGTCCTATCCCCCTGTATTTTCTCTAGAATGTCAGTCTGTCCTTGACTTTTTCTTGTGGCCTCTTTGCTGCCTCTACTTGTCTGCTCCTCTAATTTAATCAGCATGGCATTGTAATATCAGCTGCTTAGTTAATTCTTCCTCCGGAGCTAATGAGATCACTGAAATGATGTTAGCAGGTCAGAAAGTGGCAGAAATGAAATGGCGTTTTGTGATTAAGTCTAATTTTCTTGGCATGGAATGATTAATCAATCTGAATTCATTTGATCACTCTTCAGAACTATCTACAGTTAATGCAAACGTCCACCATAAAAACTAAAGCAGCAGTTTTTGTAAAAAGCTAAATTGGTCAGCCTCAAGACTTTATAAACTGTTATTGTCAGAGAAATCCTCTTTACACTTTTTCTTTCTACTAAATTATTTTTTTAAAATATGATTATGTATTTTTTTAATCTGGTTAAAAATTAAAGTGTCTAATTCAATAAATTCAAATGTGCTGTTAACTGTATTTTGTACTGTTACCTGTATCAGATATTCATTAACAGAGCTTGGTGCGGAACTCGCAGAGAGACTGGAGACTGAGGAAAGAGGAACAGAGGACAGAAAAAGGGATGAGAGGAGTCAGTCTGAGGACTCTGAGGATGAACCAGCTACTGTAGACTTAGCTATGCATAACGATAAAAAAGAAAAAGAGGAAGTAATATGGTAACACTTGCACTTACAAAATTAGAGATGTGAATGTGTGTGAAATCGGATTCAGATGACGTAATCAATTCTTAATGAAGATGTGACTTACTAATTTTTTTATTATCTAGTGTCTCAAAAGATGCCCCAACTCTGTCACTTACACGTGCAGAAAGGGCAGTTCCCGAGTCAGCACATGCAGAAAAGTGCTCCGAGTCAGAGCCAGAAAGTGCTGTGTACCTTTCTCCTGGATCTTTTGACATTGTTCTGTGTGTTGACTTCATTGAGACCACCGGGTGAGTGCAGGTGATTTAACTCTTCTGATGATTTCTTGTTAGGGGCTTTAAATGGTTAACATTTCAGAATTTGTGGTTTGTTATATATATTTTTGGCATTGTTTAACAGTGAACAATAAAGCCTGATAGACATGGTTTCTCAGTCTACGTCATAATGACATTTTCTGAAGTGTACTGATCATTCATATTATTATATATATTCATTCATCCATTATCTTCCGCTTTATCCTCTATTAGGGTCACGGTGGGGTTCCCCATGCCCATCTAGGGGAGAACGTCTCGGGCGCCGGGTAGATACACCCAGGACAGGGCGCCAACCTATCGCTGGGCACACACTCACTCACACAAACACACTCTATATGGGGCAATTTTGATAACTCAATTGACTTGATCCATGTTTTTGGACTGTGGGAAAAACCGGAGAACCCGGAGGAAACCCACGCGGACACGGGGAGAACATAGAACCGGGAATCCCTAGTGCTGAGAGGCGAACGTGCTAACCACTAAGCCACCGTGCCGCCCGCTATATATATATATATATATATATACACACTGTATATACTGACATCAAAATACATTTTATAAATGTAATTAAAAAAAACATCATATTATTAATTATTTATTTTGGTCTGTTGTTGGTAGAAATATTATTTTTGTATTGTTTTTTACAAAATTTTGTTATTGTTTTTGTATTGTTTTTTATATATATATATATATATATATATATTATATTATATATATTATATATATTGTATGTGTGTGTTTTTTTTATATATATAGATATATATATAATATATATTAAATATATTATTTATTATTAATTGTTTTTGATCTGTTGTTGGTACAAACAACCAATTAATCAATTTGTTAGTTCTTGTTTAAAAATGATTAAGGTGTTTTGATTCAATGTGAAGAGTCAGACCATACAATAATGAGTGGATCTATAGTGCAAATGATATTTTGTGTTTCTGTTTACTAAATGTCATTCATTTGGCAGAGGAAACACTGCACGCAAACAAGAATTGGTCAAGGAGCTGCAGAGGAATGGAGTGACCTTTGACATCAGAAAACTCAATGTGGGAGACTTTCTCTGGATTGCTCGTGAGAAAGTGGCACCTGTGCCCGGTAAACTTACTCTTTCTGTTCAACTTCCATATTTGGTGAGACATGTATGTTAGTATAGATTAGAACATTACAACATATTATACTAGCATTTGAAGTATAACATGTTTTCCAGATGCTGATGCCAACGTTTTGGAGATATTATAGTTTTTTTATATCATTAAACTCACCGGCCAATTGATAAAATAGTCCTTGTTTCTATACTTTGTACATTTTCTACACATTGTGTGCCATTTAGATGCACTGTATTTCTGCTATTTCAATCTGTAGTCCATCTGCTTCTCGGTTTATTTTTAATCACTCTTTCTTGTTTTGTTCTGAACCACAACTAAATTCACACATTCTTTGACACAGTTTTACAAATGTAATAACTTGTTTTCACTGTATTTGGTTCATTTGAATGAAAACTGGAGGGCTGCAAATGTCGATTTTTTTTAAGACACCAATATAACAGGAAATTGTACCATACCTATAACTCTAAAGTTTATTTTTTATGTCAGTATAAATCTGGTTGGGTTATAAGAATTCTATAGCTAGCAGTTCACAACACAAAGTAATAACAGCGACTGAAAAATGCTATCCAAAAGGGTATGAATTGTGTTTTTCTGTATAGTGGTGGTTCTCGCACTACAATGTCACTAAAGTAATGTGTTACTATTCACGTATTATTCAAGTGAATCAGACACAGTACTTTTCAACATTAACATAAACCAATGTGCAGAGCCTATTAAGAAGTTATCTTAGTTCAGTTAGATGCCTTGCACTTGGCATGTCATATATTTTTTTGTATAGTATTCTCTGTATATTACTTTTAGAAATGTGAAATAGCTAACTGTTACCCATAAAGCCACCAAATGATATTTTTAAAAACATAACCATAAGAAAAATTGCTGTTGTGTAAGCACTGTCTTTATTTAATAATTTATTTTTGTCAGTTGCCAGTGTGCGTTATTCCAGCAGGTGTTGCTGTTTTGTTTAAGATTAATTTAAGAGTAGTCAGCTCACACTGAATATTTAGCTTGTATGCCTTTCATTCTATATTTTAGAAGTAATAATATAAGATGTAGTCTGATAGATGTGTATTGTAATGCATGGTTGTACATAAAAAATGTAATGTCTGGGTTTGAATAAAGGTCAGTTACGTCAACCTGTGGCTAAAGAGCTGGTCCTAGATTACATTATTGAGAGGAAGAGGATGGATGACCTGTGTGGCAGCATCATGGATGGGCGCTTTAGAGAGCAAAAGGTATGTGGTGAATATGTAAATCAGTAAAACAAGCACATGTGATTTGTTCATTAATATCCTGTAGTTGGTAGTTTTGCGTTTACTAAAGAACCATACAAGTTTTTTTTCCCTGTTTTGGTTGTGAAAGGAATGTTTACATGAAGGGTGATGTTAAATTGGATGGGGAAAAATTTAAATGTTTTTTTTTTTATGTTAATTTGTAACACGTGTGCTAAATGTGTTTTCTTTTTTTTTTCAGTTCCGTCTGAAAAGGTGTGGTTTGCTAAAACCTATCTACCTTGTGGAAGAGTGTGGGTCAGCAGCAGCACATCTCAGCATACCAGAGAGCACTTTACAACAGGCTATAGTTAACACACAGGTAAGTGTGTGTGTGTGTGTGTAATGTGTAATTTGCCATTATTGCCATGCCATTATTATTATTATAGATTATTATTATAATATTATATATATATATTATAATAATATTATTATAATATTATTATTATTATTATCCAGGCGACACGATGGCTTAGTGGTTAGCACGTTCTCCTCTCGGCACTAGGGATTCCCGGTTCGAATCCCAATCTGGGTGGAGTTTCCATGTTCTCCCCGTGTCTGCGTGGGTTTCCTCTGGGTTCTCCGGTTTCCTCCTACAGTCCAAAAACATGGATCAAGTCAATTGAATTCTCAAAATTGCCCCATATAGAGTGTGTCTGTCTGAGTGAGTGTGTGCCCAGCGATGGATTGGCGCCCTCTCCTGGGTCTATCTGCCCAGCGCCCGAGATGTTCTCCCCTGGATGGGCATGGGGAACCCCACCGCGACCCTAATAGAGGATAAAGCGGGAGATAATGAATGAATGAATATATTATTATTATAATAATATTATTATAATATTATTATTATTATTATCCAGGCGACACGATGGCTTAGAGGTTAGCACGTTCGCCTCTCAGCTCTAGGGATTCCCGGTTCGAATCCCCATCTGGGTGGAGTTTCCATGTTCTCCCCGTGTCTGCGTGGGTTTCCTCCGGGTTCTCCGGTTTCCTCCCACAGTCCAAAAACATGGATCAAGTCAATTGAGTTCTCCAAATTGCCCCATTGTGTGTCTGTGTGAGTGAGTGTGTGCCCAGCGATGGATTGTCCTGGGTCTATCTGCCCAGCGCCTGAGACGTTCTTCCCTGGATGGGCATGGGGAACCCCACCGCGACCCTAATAGAGGACAAAGCGGGAGATAATGAATGAATGAATTATTATTATCCAACCAACAAGCCCGCAACCTATTTCTCTCATTAAATAAACAGATTAACATAATGTAATTTCTTCTTGATCATTAGATTTCCGTGTGTTTCAGGTAGTTGATGGCTTCTTTGTAAAGAGGGTTCAGGATGTTAAAGAATCAGCTGCATACCTCACTGTCATGACCAGATATCTCCGGAAGCTATATCAGGTCAGTGTCTTGTGAAGAGCTGTTTCGGTTTGCTCATTACTTTGTAAATTTTGTATATTTTTTATGCCTATTTCTGTTTTTGTTTTAGAATCGACCGTTGTTCTGTCACTCCAGAGAGCTGGAGGGAGACAGATTGTGTGATTTGGAGAATGGAGAAAGGGAGCGAGAAAACCCTCGCTGTTCTCTTATATCCTTCACAGAGTTTAACCATGGAGCTGTAAAGAACAAGGTATGAAAGTTCAGACATGCATTTAAAATACAAAACATGATTTGTTAAATCGGGCGGCACGGTGGCTTAGTGCTTAGCATGTTCTCATCTTAGCACTAGGGATTCCCGGTTCGAATCCCCATCTGGGTGGAGTTTCCTTGTTCTCCCCGTGTCCATGTGGGTTTCCTCTGGGTTCTCCGGTTTCCTCCCACAGTCCAAAAACATGGATCAAATCAATTGAGTTCTGCAAATTGCCCCATATAGAGTGTGTCTGTGTGAGTGAGTATGTGCCCAGCGATAGATTGGCGCCCTGTCCTGGGTGTATCTGCCCAGCGCCCGAAACGTTCTCCCCTGGATGGACATGGAGAACCCCACCGTGACCCTAATAGAGGATAAAGCGAAAGATAATGAATGGATGGATGATTTGTTAAATCTCTTTATCATTTATTTAATTGACAAAAGCACAAATTTAAAAACTAACATCATTTGTTTTGTGAATTGTGAAACACATTTTGTAAAATGCGCAACATGATTTATCTGTGTCATTGTCTTATTTCATCGTGTTTTGTCTCAGTGTCAGACAGTTAGGGAGGTGTTTGCCCGACAGCTGATGCAGGTTAGCGGAATCTCTGGTGACAAAGCTGCTGCCATATTGGAACACTACAATACAGTGAGCAGGTTCGGCCCAACTGCATCCCACCCCACTTTATTACAGTAATTAATGCTGCCAGAGGGTATTAAATGACCGAGCAAACCTTATCAAAAGCTAACAACCACTCAACAACTTCATCACCACGAAGAAGAAATATCTATTTTCATTAATGTGTACTAGGAAATATATTTCTACTGTTGTTGAAATCAAATATTACATATTCTGTTTAACATGTATAACCTATGCTACAGTGTGTCCTCGTTCAGGCATGTTGTTTATTTGTGCTCTATTTACAGTAAAGCCAAGTCTTGGCATTGTTTATACCATGATTGCTCTGTAAAGCCTACAGTTTTTAGGAAAAGAAAGAGGCTTTATGAAGAAAAAAGGGGGAAGAATATGAATTATATAGTTTTATCAAACTGATAAACAAAAAAACTATGTGACATTAAAGCAGTGATTCTCAATTATTTTCTGTTAACACCCCCCCCTCCCCCCCGTACATGCCAAAATGGGATAAAGTATTTTTACACGACCACTGTATTATGATTTGTCTATAAATGTGTTATAAGTTCACCTCTTTTATAACAATGTATCCTTATTAACAATAAAGAAAACAAAAAAGAAAGAAATATAGATCAACTTACAACAGAATCATTTTATTAACTTTGTTTTTTAGTTTCAGAATGAAACGAATGAAATCCTTATTTAAACTAGAAACGTTTTTGAACTGACTGCATTTGATACTGAAAAATGAAATTCAATAAAATCAATAAATAATGATAAATTCAAATTCATCAGCAACATTAATTCAGGAGCTCAATTTATTAACACTTTAACCTACAAAACAAAAATGAATACAACAATTTGTGCTGTTTTTTTTTGTTTTTTTTTTGAGGAAGTCAGAACTAATGTCTCCAATGCGCCCGTTTTGCAGCACACAGCTTTTCTGAAGTAGTTTTCATAAAGCGGGATGATCGCTGGCTCTACGCGTCACGTTTACGATTAAAAAAGTCAAGCGGTTATCAGCGTGATTGGGGTGTAATGTCTTTAAGTGACGCCTTCATTTATTTGGCTTCACGCTGTCCGTTGCCAACATTTAAAGACACAGCAGACACGCCGGTCTTTCTTTGTCTCCCACCTGAGTTACAGTGAAGTTACAGTTACAGTGAAGCCAGGCGCTACGTTCGCTTTGACATTTAGTTTTCGGTTGACTTTTGTTGGTCTCATTGTCTTCGTCTCTCTCCGCCTTTCTCTCAGCCATCTCTGTTAAATATTTTTCCATGTTGTCTCTTGAGGGTTTGTTAAGTACACTTAATATCACTTGCTCTGTGATATCTTGTTATGCGCCCCCGCCAGGGGAACACGTTCCACTATTTGAGAAGCACTGCATTAAAGTCATGTAATATTTTTCCAATATATATATGTTTTTGGACTGTGGGGGTTATAAAAAAACCTGGCTAATTTAGTCTTTATAAAATCATCCTTTTTTAAATGCTCTGCTGATACCTCTAAGTGATGTTTGAGAGAATAAACCGTAATAATAATGCTTGCTGATGATAGACACACTATAGGTCTAATCATTTATCAAACTACATGCACTGCTGCACAGTGGTATGCAGTCACTATGAGGATGTGTATGGCTCTTCTAAGTTTAATGGAATATTTGTTAATATTTTATAATGTTAATGAAAATGGCTACAGGTAAAACCATGAAAGTTTTAGGTATTAAAATAACTTATCGATGGCTATACCTCTAATGTAATGAGCACTTAATCATTTAGCTCTTTAACATGCACCTGTTTAGCATTAAATAAATAAATTACTTCAAATGTTGTGCCTTTGTCTCTTTCAGTTTAATGAAGGCATATTCTCAATGTTCCACTGAAGCAGAGCGAGAGAAACTATTGTCATCAATCAAATATGGTAAACTTAAAAGGTTTGTGGTTGTTTTTTTGCTTTTTGTGTATCAAAGATACTGCTTTAAGTTGGCAAAGATACAATTCGATGAGCTTAGTAAACGCCCTTATATAAGTGGATTCAGTTTAATCTATATGAAATGCTTCCCTAATGGTTCGATTAGTTCTGTGTCTGACGTTGTTTAGCTTCACTGATACCATTCCATGTTTATGCCACATTACATTTCATCAGCTTTGATTTAGTTATAAACATTTGAGCTGAACATCACTCCAGAAAAAGGTTACGTTTAGTGTTCAATTAATAATTTGCTTTTTGTTGCTATATAATTTAAAATATAATTTTAGAAAAGCAAGAAAAAAAACACATTTGGCATCAGACAAAAACATTTTATATTGCTGCATCTCTACTACAAAAACTTTAATTATATCCACATTTGAATCTCCTCTTGTTTCCACCTCCATCCATCCATCCCTCTTCCGCTTTATCCTATATTAGGGTCGCGGGGGGTTCCCCATGCCCATCCAGGGGAGAACGTTGGGAAGCACACACTCACTCACACAAACACACTCTATATGGGGCAATTTGGAGAACTCAATTGACTTGATCCATGTTTTTGGACTGTGGGACGAAACCGGAGAACCCGGAGGAAACCCACACGGACACGGGGAGAACATGGAAACTCCACCCAGATGGGGATTCGAACCGGGAATCCCTAGTGCTGAGAGGAGAACGTGCTAACCACTAAGCCACCGTGTTTCCACCTATACATTAAATTGAACATCATTAAGATTATTTCTGTTCATGGTTGCAGTATGTAATTTAGATTAATTCACCCTTATAATTTGTATGCGCTACACTATTTTGCATAATGTGAGTTATGTAATATTTTAACCACTGAATCCCATAGTAACCCAAGTAAGTGTGCAGTTATAACTTGTACATTTTTTGCTTCGTGTTTCCAGAAACATCGGCCCGGCTCTTAGTCGTACAGTATACCAACTGTACTGTACACATGGACCTCTGACATGACCCCGTGCATGGTCCTTTTTCCATTGTTTGCACTGCGGTGCATGTCTCTGCTGCTCATTCCCTTCCCACCTTTTCTGTTTTTAAAAGTCTTGTCCCAGCAAAATATTTGATCAAAATAAAGATTTGAAATTAATTTGCCCCGTTTTGCCTCGTCTGTTGTTCTGCTATTCAAAAGGAAAACTGGTCAGCTAAGTAGCTTGGTGTCGTGGTTGTGTTCTGCTGACTCACTTGGAGGTTTATTGTCATTTGCGCTGCAATTTACTCTTTATCAGGGTCATTGCAAACGAGAAAACTGCTGATGGTGGAAATCAGTGAAGCACATTAATTTAGGAGGAATGTAGAAAAACCCAGCAGTTTAAAATGCTTTTTAAGGAAAGGGGGCGAGGGTGGCCTTTTGATTTATGCTGATGTATTGAGGCAGGGCGTGCCACCTTAATTCAACAACAAACCAGCGATCTGTTCTGTAAAATGGGGATTTAGTTTGATAAGCGATGCTTACTTCCAGTGTACGTTCATTTGACCCCTTTTGGTCATTTGTGTCTATTTCAGATTACGGAGAAGCTTTTTTCCACACGCCATTACACTCATGCACAGCTGAACATTTAAACACTACTTCTGGACTCATTCTCAACACTCTCAACCAGTCTTCTTCCATTCTCCACCTATTTAACTATTCATCACAGTTTTGCACTAGCACTTTATTTAAATACAATCTGCAAATTGCACAACCGTCATGTTTACAGGTGTGTCTGTGTGTGTGTGTGTGTGTATGAGGAATGCTAGTTTGGGTATGTCTGTCACTTATTGTGCACTGTGAGCTATTGGAACCAAAGACAAATTCCTTGTATGTGAACATACTTGGCCAATAAAGTCCGATTCTGATTCTGATTTTGTCTTTATGTGGCATAGAACACTTATAGAACTGTAAGGTGACAGTAGTGTGTGTTTGTTCAAGTCATTTATTTATATAGCGCTTTTTACAACAGTACATTGTCACAAAGCAGCTTTACAGAAAGAAAAACACCCAAAGAGCAAGCCGAAGTGACGGTGGCAAGAAAAAACTCCCTGTTGTTATTTTAAGGAAGAAACCTTGTGAGGACCAAGACTCAGTGGGGGACTCGTCCTCTTTGAGCAGCCGGCAACGACAACAGTGTAGGATACTATTGTACAGGTTGTGTCGAGATCGGGTGACTATATTTAACAAATGGAAAAACTCTAACTGGAAAACAATATGTAAGTCCATTAAAGGGGCATCCATCCATTATCTTCCGTTTTATCCTCTATTAGGGTCGCGGTGGGGTTCCCCATGCCCATCCAGGGGAGAACGTCTCGTGTGCTGGGCAGATAGACCCAGAACAGGGCGCCAATCTATCACTGGGCACACACTCACTCACACAAACACACTCTATATGGGGCAATTTGGCGAATTCAATTGACTTGATCCATGTTTTTGGACTGTGGGAGGAAACCGGAGAACCCGGAGGAAACCCATTCGGACACGAGGAGAACATGGAATCTCCACCCAGATTGGGATTCGAACTAGTGCTGAGAGGAGAACATGCTAACCACTAAGTTTTGTATGGCATTTTCATTCATACATTCATTATCTTCCGCTTTATCCTATATTGGGGTCGCGGGGGTGGGGGGGGTTCCCCATGCCCATCCAGGGGAGAGCGTTTCGGGCGCTGGGCAGATACACCCAGAACAGGGCGCCAAACTATCACTGGGCACACACTCACTCACACAGACATACGCTATATGGGGCAATTTGGCGAATTCAATTAACTTGATCCATGTTTTTGGACTGTGAGAGGAAACCGGAGAACCCGGAGGAAACGCATGCGGACACGAGGAGAACATGGAATCTCCACCCAGATTGGGATTCGAACTAGTGCTGAGAGGAGAACATGCTAACCACTAAGTTTTGTATGGCATTTTCATTCATACATGGCTTTTTCCTATATTGGGGTCGTTGGGGGTGGGGGGGTTCCCCATGCCCATCCAGGGCAAAACGTCTCGGGCGCTGGGCAGATAGACCCAGGACAGGGCGCCAATCTTTCGCTGGGCACACACTCACACAGACACACTCTATATGGGGCAATTTGGAGAACTCAATAGACTTGATCCATGTTTTTGGACTGTGGGAGGAAACCGGAGAACCTGGAGGAAACCCACGCGGACACGAGGAGAACATGGAATCTCCTCTCAGATTGGGATTCGAACCGGGAATCCCTAGTGCTGAGAGGAGAACGTGCTAACCACTAAGTTTTATATGGCATTTTCATTCATACATTCATTATCTTCTGCTTTATCCTATATTGGGGTCGTTGGGGGTGGGGGGGTTCCCCATGGCCATCCAGGGGAGAACGTTTCGGGCGCTGGGCAGATACACCCAGAACAGGGCGCCAATCTATCGCTGGGCACACACTCACTCTATATGGGGCAATTTGGAGAACTCAATTGACTTGATCCATGTTTTTGGACTGTGGGAGGAAACCGGAGAACCCGGAGGAAACCCACGCAGACACGGGGAGAACATGTATGGCATTTTATATTTATATTTTGCTTTGTATTGGGGAAGGATCTTCAGTTTCAGGGTTTAGAGTGTTCTGGAGTATAAACTCGAGTTGTGCAGGTTAAGCTCTAAAGGCCATATCAGAATGGAGGGGGACCTCGGGATGACGTCATCTCTGTCCGCGCTCAAGGAGAAACCCAACAAACGATGCAGCGTTTACGCCTTCGGTTGGAAGATTATGGGGAATTGTTTTTTAGTATCTTAACTGTGTTTTCTCTCGTCGCCTGACATTCGGGGTGTTGTGTTTATCAGAGCGTCGGAAGCCTCCTTCGTTAACCGCAGACGTAAACAGTTTCACCTTCATCCACCGCATCCGTCAGGAGCAGCGTGTCAGCGCGCGCTACAGGCTGACGAGGATGCTCACGATTCAGCCGAGCTGCGCGCTCATGGACGCCGAGAGGAGCTCCAAACGGCGCCGCGGGTGTTAATGCTGCTGCGGCCCGCTGACTGAGCGAATGCTGCGGCTGCGGATGGGGTGAGAGGAGCCGGAGCGGAGCTCCAGAGGCGGGCTGCTTCTGAGTGAGAGTCCGCCGCAGCCGGGAGGAGGATGCAGGAGGCGGCGGACGGAGAGGAGCCCATCCTGGCCGGGGCGGTGAGAGAGGAGGTGAGGGCAGCCTGTTTACTGTCCTTACAATGTTTACTGTCCTTACAATGTTTACAGTCCTTACAATGTGTACTGTCCTTACAATGTTTACTGTCCTTACAATGTTTACTGTCCTTACAATGTGTACTGTCCTTACAATGTTTACTGTCCTTACAATGTTTACTGTCCATACGATGTTTACTGTCCTTACGATGTTTACAGTCCATACGATGTTTGTATGGACTGTAAATATTGTATGGACAGTAAACATTGTATGGACTGTAAACATTGTATGGACAGTAAACATTGTATATGTTTACTGTCCTTACAATGTTTACTGTCCATACGATGTTTACTGTCAATACGATGTTTACTGTCCATATGATGTTAGTATGGACTGTAAACATTGTATGGACTGTAAACATTGTATGGACTGTAAACATTGTATGGACCGTAATGTTTACTGTCCATACAATGTTTACTATCCATACAATGTTTACTATCCATACGATGGACTGTAAACATTGTATGGACCGTAATGTTTATTGTCCATACAATGTTTATTGTCCATACAATGTTTACTGTCCATACAATGTTTACTGTCCATACAATGTTTACTATCCATACGATGTTTGTATGGACTGTAAACATTGTATGGACCGCAATATTTACTGTCCTTTCAATGTTTACGGTCCATACAATATTTACTGTCCTTACAATGTTTACGGTCCATACAATGTTTACTGTCCTTACAATGTTTACAGTCCATACAATATTTACAGTCCATACAATATTTACTGTCCTTACAATGTTTACAGTCCATACAATGTTTACAGTCCATACAATATTTACTGTCCTTACAATGTTTACAGTCCATACAATGTTTACAGTCCATACAATATTTACTGTCCTTACAATGTTTACTGTCCATACAGTGTTTACTGTCCATACAATGTTTACGGTCCATACAATATTTACTGTCCATACAATGTTTACTGTCCATACACACCAGAAGCTTTGATGCATGACTGCTGCGTCTGCGTGCAGTTTAAACACACACACACACACACACACACACACACACACACACACACACACACACACACACCAGAGCTTAGCTTAAACTTCTCTGCCAGGCCCGTGTGTTTTCGGGATCATTCACAAGAATTTATTTTAGAGCTCTGTGTAACTCGACCGCGCGCCTGCATTGCAGCTGATGGGAGTGCAGGAGCAGTATTTCTCTTCTTTTCAGCTCCATCTTCACTGCAGACCGCCGGAGTGGTGTTTTGGTGTTTTGTTTTGTTTTTTTTACTATCAAATCAAATCAAATCAGGTTTATTGGTCACATGCGTACACATACATGGTACAGGCAGCAGTGGAATTCTTTCCTGACATCTCCACATAAAGTTCAAAATTTGGTATTGCAGTGAGTAAAAACATTTGAGATTTACAAAATAGTTATTGAAAAGAATAAGGAAAATAGAATAAAAATAGAATAAAAATAGAATAAAAATAAAATATGTATTTACAATGTGCAATTGAAATTTAAAAAAAGAGAGAGAAACTGTACAACAAGGTGGCTTAGTGGTTAGCACGTTCTCCTCTCAGCACTAGGGATTCCCGGTTTGAATCCCCATCTGGGTGGAGTTTCCGCGTTCTCCCCGTGTCCACGTGGGTTTCCTCCGGGTTCTCCGGTTTCCTTCCACAGTCCAAAAACATGGATCAAGTCAATTGAGTTCTCTAAATTTGCCCCATATAGAGTGTGTATGTGTGAGTGAGTGTGTGCCCAGCGATAGATTGGCACTCTGTCCTGGGTCAATCTGCCCAGCGCCCGAGACGTTCTCCCCTGGATGGGCATGGGGAACACCCCCCCCCCCGTGACCCTAATATAGGATAAAGCGGAAGATAATGGATGGATGGAGAAACTGTACAATTATGGCAGTGTAACGGATATAAACTAAAAATGGTCTTATAAGTTAGGATTAAAGTGAGTTGTGCATTTATGTGCAAGTAATGCAGTGCTGGGTTAAAAGTTGTCAGAGTTATGAAGGTGTTAACCCTGCACTGCATCCGTTACAACCTGGAGTTGTGATCTGTACCTGAAAAAAACCAAATTCGCTTATCCATATCTTTTTGGTCTCATGTTGGAAAAGGAAGGATCCATCCTTCTGTTCCTACAAAATTGGGTTGGAGGCATTATTCATTCATTCATTCATTCATTCATTATCTTCCGCTTTATCCTCTATCAGGGTCGCGGTGGGGTTCCCCATGCCCATCCAGGGGAGAACGTTTCGGGCGCTGGGCAGATACACCCAGGACAGGGCGCCAATCTATCACTGGGCACACACTCACTCACACAGACACACTCTACATGGGGCAATTTGGAGAACTCAATTGACTTGATTCATGTTTTTGGACTGTGGGAGGAAACCGGAGAACCCGGAGGAAACCCACGCGGACACGGGGAGAACATGGAAACTCCATCCAGATGGGGATTCGAACCGGAAATCCCTAGCGCTGAGAGGAGAACGTGCTAACCACTAAGCCACCGTGCCGGGTTGGAGGCATTAAACTGATAAAATCACTGAAGCATTAGGAGTTGCATTTTCTGGAAGTAAAGGGCTAAGCTTTCTCCCAGTCCCTCACCCCTAGTCCTTATATATAGTATATTATATATCCATCCATCCATCCATTTGAAAAATTCATTCATTCATTTATCATCATCCGCTTTATCCTCTATTAGGGTCGCGGTGGGGTTCCCCATGCCCATCCAGGGGAGAACATCTCGGGCGCTGGGCAGATAGACCCAGGACAGGGCGCCAATCCATCGCTGGGCACACACTCACTCACACAGACACACTCTATATGGGGCAATTTTGAGAATTCAATTGACTTGATCCATGTTTTTGGACTGTGGGAGGAAACCTGAGAACCCGGAGGAAACCCACGCAGACACAGGGAGAACATGGAAACTCCACCCAGATAGGGATTCGAACCGGGAATCCCTAGTGCTGAGAGGAGAACGTGCTAACCACTAAGCCACCGTGCCGCCTGGTATTTGTTAGTAAAGTATAAATTGATTGGTCTCATGAATTTTAAACTAGAAATATAAAGCACTGAGCTGGTTATTAAAAGAAACAACACTATATCAACCAAATTACTAAGAAATATTCAACAATCTCTGGCATCAGCTACAGATGTTCAAAATGCAGCTCAGAATAAAACAAATACCAAAAACAAACGCAGTAATGCAAATGATTTCTGAAATGTGCTTTCCTAATTAACATTTAAACATTCCTCTGTTTGAATTTCCTCATTTTAGCTCTGTATTAAATGTACACGTGTCTACGGTTTCCTCTTGTTCCTTAATAACTCCAGTCTGTTAAAGCCTAGTCATGCATGTGTTTACTGCACCTACTAACCACCACTGATGCTCTCGAAATCGAATCATATGCCCTGCTAAAATGTATTAGCTCTGCTCACATGACATTGCCAGTGAGGTCATAAAATTTCCAAGAAACAAAAATGATTGAAATTTGAAAACAAAGATAGCTAACCATCAGCGAACAGCTTGTTGTTAGCAAAAGTCTAGGGGGATGTGGTATGTGTCCGATTTAAATGTTTAAAAATTAAAAATGATTTTTTTTTTTGATTGGCACGTGCTGTAATAGAATCATTCATCATCTTCCACCTTGTTGTTAATGTTTTCTACAGAACAATAGAAAAAAGGGGCGGCATGGTGGCTTAGTGGTTAGCACGTTCGCCTCTCAGCACTAGGGATTCCCGGTTCGAATCCCCATCTGGGTGGAGTTTCCATGTTCTCCCCGTGTCCGCGTGGGTTTCCTCCGGGTTCTCCGGTTTCCTCCCACAGTCCAAAAACATGGATCAAGTCAATTGAGTTCTCCAAATTGCCCCATATAGAGTGTGTCTGTGTGAGTGAGTGTGTGCCCAGCGATGAATTGGCGCCCTGTCCTAGGTCTATCTGCCCAGCACCTGAAACGTTCTCCCCTGGATGGGCATGGGGAACCCCACTGCGACCCTAATAGAGGATAAAGTGGAGATAATGAATGGATGGATGGACAATAGAAAAAGATGCTTTTTTAATGTCAGTGTGGAAAGTGTCTCTTGCCAAATCTTTAATTTACTCAGAACATCCACTGATTCTATTTAGGATAGTTTAATTTTGTTATATTTTCTTAATATCTTAGGAGTCTTGTAAGCATCCTCTCTCACAGACTAAATCCTATCCACTTTCTACAACCGGGCAAAATTAAATTTATCTTCATTCATCCATCCATTATCTTCCGCTTCATCCTCTATTAGGGTCGCAGAGGGTTCCCCATACCCATCCAGGGGAGAACGTCTCGGGCGCTGGGCAGATACACCCAGAACAGGACGCCAAGCCATCGCTGGGCACACCCTCACTCACACAGACACACTCTATATGGGGTAATTTGGAGAATTCAATTGACGTTGTACCATGTTTTTAGACTGTGGGAGGAGACCAGAGAATCCGGAGGAAACCCATGCGGACACGGGGAGAACATGAAAACTCCACCCAGATTGGGATTCAAACCGGGAATTCCTAGTGCTGAGAGGCGAACGTGCTAACCACTAAGCCACCATGCCGGCCAACATTTATTTTATTGATTCTATATAACAACTAATGCAGCGCGTTAATATCTTTATGGTGCAGCGGCCTTCACCTCACAGCTAGATTCCCGTTTGGTGCTAATAGAAGACCTTTATGTGTTTACCGTGCAGACACCAGGGTCATTCCAAAAACCAAAGATGTGCCAAAAGGTAAATTGGGAGTACAAGATTGTATGTAAGAATTTTTGCTTGTGGCTTAGTGGTTAGCACATTCTCCTCTCAGCACTAGGGATTCCCGGTTCGAATCCCAATCTGAGTGGAGTTTCCAAGTTCTCCCCGTGTCCATGTGGATTTCCTCCGGGTTCTCCGGTTTCCTCCCACAGCCCAAGAACATGGATCAAGGTCAATTGAATTCTCCAAATTGCCCCATAGAGAGTGTGTTTGTGTGAGTGCCCAATGATAGATTGGCGCCCTGGGTGTATCTGCCCAGCACTCATAGATGCTCTCCCCTGGATGGACAGGGGGAACCCCCCCCCCCACTACCCTAATATAGGTTAAAGCGGATTGTAATGGATGGATAGATATCAAGTGGAGCATGTGAGGGGTCAGACTTCTATTCATTCATTATCTCCCGCTTTATTCTCTATTAGGGTCGCGGTGGGGTTCCCCATGCCCATCCAGGAGAGAACGTCTCAGGCGCTGGGCAGATAAACCCAGGACAGGGCGCCAATCCATCGCTGGGCAGGGTCAGACTTCTAATTAATCCCAAAAGTGTTAAGGTCCCAAAACAGGGTTAAGGTCAGAGGTCTGTGCAAAAAGTCAAGCTCTTTCACGCTGCACTTACTCAAACAGATATTCATGTACTTTTGGTTATATTAAGCATTATATATGTACAGTAAGTCTATATGAGATAATGACCATCTCTCCATGTTTGCAATAACACGTTCCCTTCTTTCTTTCTTCAGCAGCGTCCAGTAAAGCAGTCATTAGCCAGCTCTCTTTGTCGGGAATCTCACTGGAAGTGCCTGCTTCTCACGCTTCTCATGTACGGCTGTTTTGGCACACTCACCTGGTGCAGCCTTTGCAAAGTTCCCATCTTGGCAGCCCCAGAAGAGCTTGCAGCCACTGTCTTGGAGAACGAGGACCAGTCAACAACTGCAGCTAGTGCTTACAGGCCTGATGCGTCTCTAGACAGCCCCTGCTCGAGTGGCTATGTCTACATCCCATTGGCGTTCCTGGCCATGCTGTATGTGGTTTACTTGGTGGAGTGCTGGCATTGCTATTCCAAAACCGCCATGCTGGTTCAAGCAGAAGTAGCTGAGGTATATGAGCGCGTGCAACGACTTCAACAGGCTACACCATGCATCTGGTGGAAGGCCATTAGCTACCATTATGTGAGAAGGACAAGACAGGTGACGCGCTACCGCAATGGAGATGCTTACACCACTACTCAAGTGTATCATGAACGAGTCAACACGCATGCAGCGAGTTCGGAGTTTGACTATGCAAGGCTGGGCGTTAAAGATGTCTCAAAGGAGTTAAGGGGCCTCATGGAGTATCCAGCCGTTCGTCTACGCTTTACAAAGTGCTTCAGTTTTTCTAGCGCTCGGGCCGAAGCTGCCTACCTCACACAGCGGGCACGCTTCTTCGGTGAGAACGAGGGACTTGATGACTACATGGAGGCACGGGAGGGAATGCACCTGAAGAACGTGGATTTCCGTGAGCACATGCTGGCTTTTCCTGACCCTGCACGGCAGCCATGGTATGCTCGTCGGAGGGTCTTTTGGCTGGCCTCGACTCTGTTGCTGTCTTGGCCACTCCGTGTCGTGGCCGAATACCGCACTGCGTATGTTCACTACCACGTGGAGAAGCTGTTTGGTGAAAGCGACGACAGCAGCAGAGGGGACGCAAGTGAAAGCGGCGGGATCAGTGAGAATGGGACTGGTCCTGGCGGTGGAGGCGTAGGATTGAGCTACCGTGCCATTTCCCGAGTCAACACCTTCGATATGACAGAACTAGAATGGCACATCCGCTGCAATCAGCAGATGGTTCCCAGCTACTCCGAGGCTCTGCTAATGGATCCCGGTTCCGAAGGCAACCAAAGCACTAACCCACCTTCAGCTGGTGCCAATTCCAGCAGTGGAGGCCCCACACTACCCGTTGCCTTCGCGTCAGCATATCTGCTCCAGAGCTGTCCCCGCTGTCGTCGTTCCACCAGCAGCACGTCACTCCCTTCTCGTTTGAGAGGCCCGACTGCTGCCCTGCTAAACGGCACCGTGGCCGGAATCAGGGCGGGCGGGGCAGGAGGTGTTTCCGGTGGTCCAGGAAGACTTGTATTGAGCAGGAGTGGCTTTTCTCTGGGACGTCTTCAGGCCTCCCGACCCACGTCTCTGTTCCATTCCCGAAGTGTGGGAGGAGGACTAGGAGGAAGAGGGGAGGAGGCGGGTGGTGCGGGAGCAGGGAGTGGAGGGTTTCTTGGTTTGGGTTCGAGACAGGATGAAGAGAGTAGAGGGGTACTGGAGGGAGCAGAAGATGAGGGCAACCAGGAGGCTGAAGAAGAAGAGCAAGAAAGAGAGGAAGAGGAAGGCGAACCCCAAGAAGAAGAGCAGACAGAGGAGGTGCGAGAAGGAGACAGAGACCGACCGCCTGCATATCAGGATGCTTTTTTCTTCCCCGTTTTAATAGTCCACGGAGAGGAGAGCTGTCATTCAGGAGAGGACGTCTCCTAAAGCTGAAAGACTGACCCGAAAAACGATGAATAACGAAGGCCGTACTGTTTAATCGGAGAAATCGGAAGGATTACAAGAATTCCAACTCTGGAATTCCAACAAAACCTCTAGATCTGTGGACAGGTAGCAGTAGCTGAAGGATTATCACCTATGCAAGATTGTTAGTCACCCAGAAAAGGCAAAATATACAAATAAAATAAGGTAAAACATTTTCAAGCACCCTTTTAGCGTTATACTTAGACAAAGAAACGATGCCGAATGCAGAGACAACCTTTATGTACAGTTTCACTCTAACCTTAAAGATCATCAGACAAACACGTCTGGGTTTGGCTTCACAGCTCCGTTACTAACACAACCACCGTTTCATCTTCAGACCCAACCGAATCCGCAGCACTCCAGCCGGCGTCCTGCTGGACGAGTCTTTTCAAAGACGTCCGAGCTCTGCATGTAACATTACACTACCTATGGGCTACAACAAATGGAATTTATGAACCATGGCTTTGTTTCTGGCTTTCGTCTCTTCAGGCTCTGCGCTCAGAATCAAGCCTTTGGTTTTGTGGTTCGGACATGGTCAAAATAAATGTTCTCATCGGGAATTAATGATCTTTTCATTTTTAAACGGATCATTTTGGTTAACTGAAGATGTCTCTGGAGGTGGTTTTTCCATGTCTTGCTTTTTAAAAATAAGCATTCTATGTTGTGGGTATAAATGCCACGATGAGTTTGTTTTTCAGTGTATCACCAGTTTTGCCTCATGAAGGGCTTTGCTCTGTAACAATGCCTCTCACTGACACCGTGGTTGATGGGAATTTAAGGTGCGACTTTACAACACATTGCCTTTAACTGTAGTCTTTACTTTACTCTAGTCTTTAGTCTTTACTCTAAAAGGCCTCAGTGTTGCATGAACTAGCTAATCATTAATAAGAATGGTTAGTTTGCCAAGAACTCACTGATTGCTTTTACTTATAGTGGATTCAGTCTACATACACTGATTATATGGACAAAAGTATTTGGACACATTCATTACACCTCTCAGAGCTTTCTATTCCACGTTGCTTCACCCTCGCAGCTATAACAGCGTCCACTTTTCTGGGAAGTCCTTCTAGAAGATTTTGGAGTGAGCCTGTCAGGGGTTCATTCAGTTGGAAGAGTATTTTTGGAGGTCAGACAATAAAATTGAACGGAATGGGTCGTAGTCTTGTGGTTAAGGAACTAGACTTGCGACCTGAAGGTTCCCAGTTTGATTCCCGGTCCCAGTAAGTACTATAGCAGAAGTGCCCCTGAGCAAGACACCCAACATCTATCGCTCCCCATGTGCCGGATACACGGCTGACCACCAGTCTGGGCACGTGTGCTCACTTTACTCAGTGTGTGTATATGTGTGTGTTTTACTGCACGGATGTAAAAGCACAGTAGGCGAAATACTCACTTTATCACTTTGTTCTTGTTTTGCTGTGGTTGAGGTTAAAGTTCTATGCACTCCAGACGTCCGAAACCGTCTTCACAGTGAAACGTAAAGGACCTTCCCCAAATTGTTCGAACAAAATCGAAACCTTTCATTTATTCATTCATTATCTTCCGCTTTATACTCTATTCGGGTCGCGGTGGGGTTCCCCATGCCCATCCAGGGGAGAACGTCTCAGGCGCGGGGCAGATACACCCAGGACAGGGCGCCAATCCATCGCTGGGCACACACTCACTCACACGGACACAGTCTATATGGGGCAATTTGGAGAATTCAATTGACTTGATCCATGTTTTTGGACTGTGGGAGGAAACCGGAGAACCTGGAGGATACCCACGGGGACACGGGGAGAACATGGAAACTCCACCCAGATGGGGATTCGAACCGGGAATCCCTAGCGCTGAGAGGCGAACGTGCTGACCACTAAGCCACCGTGCCGCCATTCATTCATTATCTCCCGCTTTATCCTCTATTAGGGTCGCGGTGGGGTTCCCCATGCCCATCCAGGGGAGAACGTCTCGGGCGCTGGGCAGATACACCCAGGACAGGACGCCAATCCATCGCTGGGCACACACTCACTCACACGGACACACTCTATATGGGGCAATTTGGAGAACTCAATTGACTTGATCCATGTTTTTGGACTGTGGGAGGAAACCGGAGAACCCGGAGGAAACCCACGAAGACACGGGGAGAACATGGAAACTCCACCCAGATGGGGATTCGAACCGGGAATCCCTAGCGCTGAGAGGCGAACGTGCTGACCACTAAGCCACCGTGCCGCCATTCATTCATTATCTCCCGCTTTATCCTCTATTAGGGTCGCGGTGGGGTTCCCCATGCCCATCCAGGGAAGAACGTCTCGGGCGCTGGGCAGATACACCCAGGACAGGGCGCCAATCCATCGCTGGGCACACACACACTCACTCACACGGACACACTCTATATGGGGTAATTTTGAGAATTCAATTGACTTGATCCATGTTTTTGGACTGTGGGAGGAAACCGGAGAATCCGGAGGAAACCCACGCAGACCCGGGAAGAGAACATGGAAACTCCACCCAGATGGGGATTCGAACCGGGAATCCCTAGCACTGAGAGGCGAACGTGCTGACCACTAAGCCACCGTGCCGCCAAAACCGAAACCTGTAGCAGTAAAAAAAAACCTGAAACACACGAAATACAATTATTATGAAGCGAGTCCTAATACTTCGGTCCAAATAATGTCTTTTTTGTATCCAGCATATTTTTACCAAACGAAATATTTTGCACATATGTTCTTAAGCCATATTTCGAGTCAATATGTCTGAAGTGGTTAGGCACCTTCTATTTAAGTATCCTGCGTTTCCTTTTCGATGCCTTTTGGTTTTGATGCCTTTTGGTCTGCTGTTCTTATATAATATCCGATTTATTTGTAGAGTAGAAAATGAAAAAAAAAATAATAATAATATTACACACGGTCTGCACATTTCTAATTCTAGAATGTATATAATATACATACTCACACGTGACACGTTTGATCCAAATACAAGATTCAGTTTTAAGCTTAAAATCCATAAATGAGATTTAAATATGGCCACTTGTACACTCATGCAATAAAGTTGTGCCGTTGTGCTGTATGAAAAAGCTCACTTATGAGAAAGTCAAGATTCACGGTACAGTTATACGATCCCGTACTAAAAATCGGAATAATGCATTTTAATAATAATGCAAGTCGTTTTACAATGTTGTGTTGCCATGTAAACGTTCACGACTGCTGCTGTTTTAATGCTCACATGAATCACAGGAATAATATATCATTTGCAACGCAATTATTTGATCTTTTTTGGTTCTTTAGAATATAACAGTCAGTCATACAACAGCTGCAATCTGAACCCAATCTTCGAAAGTTCTAAACTACATTCCAGTGCAGAATTCTGAAAGCTGTCATGCGGACAGTGAATTCATTTGGCACGAAGTTATAAAGGTAAAAACACACAGAAAGGCAGCTTTAACTGGGTAGGTGTTTCAAAAAAACAGACATTTGTGAAAATATTGCAAATAACTTTTCAAAACATTTCATCTTAAGATGTAGATTTGTCAGCCTCACCTGCTTCTAGAGCTGTATGCAACCCAGCAGAAACTGTAGTTTCCATTCTGGGAGAATGTCTTGAACATTACTGAAATGTTTTGACGGGATGGATGATAAAGTATCCTTTTCTGGTTGATGAAATCAATCGACGTGCAAATGCCTCAAATGTCGTGCTGTGATTCAGAGATTCTATGGTAGCAACGACTGGTTGATTTGATTTTTATCTCTTAGCAGGGTTACGGTGATGACGGGCTACTTAACATTATCCATGCTGTAAAATAAAAATGATCTGCTTTTAAAAAGAAGTTACATCATGTCATCTTTATTACAATCAGTTCACATTTGCTTTGGAAAAGTAAAACGGTGCATAATTTGAATATTGATTGAAATCTAAATATTATTCATTCATTCATTATCTCCCGCTTTATCCTCTATTAGGGTCGCGGTGGGGTTCCCCATGCCCATCCAGGGGAGAACGTCTCGGGCGCTGGGCAGATACACCCAGGACAGGGCGCCAATCCATCGCTGGGCACACACTCACTCACACAGACACACTCTATATGGGGCAATTTGGAGAACTCAATTGACTTGATCCATGTTTTTGGACTGTGGGAGGAAACCGGAGAACCCGGAGGAAACCCACATGGACACGGGGAGAACATGGAAACTCTACCCAGATGGGGATTCGA
Organism: Corydoras sp. C115; assembly: GCA_019802505.1. Classification (NCBI taxonomy): domain Eukaryota; kingdom Metazoa; phylum Chordata; class Actinopteri; order Siluriformes; family Callichthyidae; genus Corydoras; species Corydoras sp. C115. Next base: position 2,024,805 of record JAFMOC010000083.1, on the reverse strand, counting down.
ACCGGGAATACACTAAGCCACCCCATCTAAATATTATTATTTAATATAATATTGATAGATTTAATATATTGATTGATAGAGATAGTGGTTAGCACGTTCGCCTCTCAGCTCTAGGGATTCCCGGTTCGAATCCCCATCTGGGTGGAGTTTCCATGTTCTCCCTGTGTCTGCATGGGTTTCCTCCGGGTTCTCCGGTTTCCTCCCACAGTCCAAAAACATGAATCAAGTCAATTGAATTCTCCAAATTGCCCCATATAGAGTGTGTCTGTGTGAGTGAGTGTGTGCCCAGCGATGGATTGGTGCCCTGTCCTGGGTGTATCTGTCCAGCGCCCGAACGTTCTCCCCTGGATGGGCATGGGGAACCCCACCGCGACCCTAATAGAGGATAAAGCGGGAGATAATGAATGAATGAATAATATTGATAGATTATTTCTGGTGTTTTCAGTTTTAATCTGTTCATCACTTTTATAACAATATCCATAACATCAAAGACTAATTTATTACTAGTACAAAGTGACAGGTGACAATAATTACAAATATCTTTATTATCTCTATGGTTAACACATTGTTACTAATGTGAGGCTTTACTAAGCATAAATTATATATATAATTCAGGAATGTTTATTTGGTGCTGTATGGACTAACGTACTGGGACACATCATTTAATTCCATACATTATCTCCCGCTTTATCCTCTATTAGGGTCGCGGTGGGGTTCCCCATGCCCATCTAGGGGAGAACGTCTCGGGCGCTGGGCAGATAGACCCAGGACAGGGCGCCAATCTATCACTGGGCACACACTCACACTATATGGGGCACACTCTATATGGGGCAATTTGGAAAACTCAATTGACTTGATCCATGTTTTTGGACTGTGGGAGGAAACCGGAGAACCCGGAGGAAACCTACGTGGACACAGGGAGAACATGGAAACTCCACCCAGATGGGGATTTGAATCGGGAATCCCTAACGCTGAGAGGAGAACGTGCTAACCACTAAGCCGCCCACAGTGGTAGTGTCATAAAAAAAATTTGTATTGAGGATTCTTCATATTCATCACACATTATAAGGAGGCATAACACTAATAATCACAATGACTTTATTTTTTGATTATATATTGCTTACATTTTTATTGAAATTAGTCATTTCTAAACGATTTAGATTAATCGAATCCCCATCTGGGTGGAGTTTCCATGTTCTCCCCGTGGGTTTCCTACGGGTTCCTCCCACAGTCCAAAAACATGGATCAAGTCAATTGAATTCTCCAAAATTGCCCCATATAGAGTGTGTGTGAGTGAGTGTGTGCCCAGTGACAGATTGGCGCCCTGTCCTGGGTCTATCTGCCCAGCGCCCGAGACGTTCTCCCCTGGATGGGCATGGGGAACCCCACCGCGACCCTAATAGAGGATACAGCGGGAGATAATGAAAGAATGAATGAATGTTTTGAATTTTAGAGATTTTGTTTTCCAGTCGCTGTCACATAATCAGTGACATACTTTGTTATGTTTCCTTTTACCATGGAACCCAGATGGGGATTCGAACCGGGAATCTCTAGTGCTGAGAGGAGAACATGCTAACCACTAAGCCACCGTGCCTCACCCATCATTGAATTCAGGTGTATAAAATTTAGCACCTGGTTGTTTAGAATGTTTCCACGTTTCCACATTCAGAGCATTGTGACTGTCCCCCATAACACAAATCAAGGGCTGTAATAACACAAAGGTTTGCTGTGAAAGATCTTGACTGCCCTAAACAAAGCCATGACCTCTTGCTTTTCTGGATGAAATAATAAAGAAATAAACATATTTCAAAATTTAATAGAAAAAAAAATTCACAGAAGACAGAAAGCTGTTTTAGCTTCAAACTTGACGGACTCTGAATAGAACATCATAAATATGACAGATGGTATAATTCATAGCTGTCCCAAAAGTTTTGTCCATATATTGTATACTGCTGTTGTCAAGAAAAAAAAACATTTTAATATTCTTTTACATTGTGTAGATTCTAAGAAGAATAGTCTAATAAGAAAGCTTTAAAATGACATGGAATATTTTTACATTTACTATTATTGAAAATAAAAGCCTTCAACCCTCAAGCGTCCTTTCCAAAGAAGATGGTTAAAGGAGTCTATACGATCCCAAAAGGGGCAGCCTGGCAAAATCAGCACATTAAAAATACTGAACGTAGGGGGTTACTACATGAAGCAAACAAAACTTAAGAAACATTCAAATATTAACGGCACATCATAAAATGATTTGCATATTCGGAGTGTCATTTTGTAAATAAAATTGCACAATAGTTTTAAAAAGTCTTACTGACAACTTCAAATAAACAACACTGAAGTGAATACACAAGGTGCTCTATAAACACCAAACTATAGAAAGCATTGAAAGGATGCAAAAAAACAAAAGTCCAAACCCAACTATTTTGCTTCTGTAGAAGCAAACTTCTAGAATTCCTAGTTAAAAGATAGAATCAGATATTAAACAGAAAAAAAGAAGCTTGGAAAAATAGTAATGAATGATTCTTAAGGCAATAAGTTTTACTAATAACCCCAAATCCAACGAGGAGAGCATCTGCTAAAGAGAACACAGTGGTAGTCCATTCATTATCTTCCGCTTTATCCTCTACTAGGGTCGCGGGGGGGAACGTTTTGGGCGCTGGGCAGATACACCCAGAACAGGGTGCCAATCCATCGCTGGGTACACACTCACTCACACAAACACACTCTATATGGGGCAATTTTGGAGAACTCAATTGACTTCATCCAAGTTTTTGGACTGTGGGAGGAAACCGGAGAACCCGGAGGAAACCCACGCGGACACGGGGAGAACATGGAAACTCCACCCAGATGGGGATTCGAACCGGGAATTCCTAGCGCTGAGAGGAGAACATGCTAACCACTATCTATCAATCAATATATTAAATCTATCAATATTATATTAAATAATAATATTTAGATGGGCGGCACGGTGGCTTAGTGTATTCCCGGTTCGAATCCCCATCTGGATTCGGGATGGGGATTCGAACCGGGAATCCCTAGCGCTGAGAGGCGAACCTCCCAACCACTAATCCACTGTGCCCACAGTGGTAGTGTCATAAAAAAAATTTGTATTGAGGATTCTTCATATTCATCACACATTATAAGGAGGCATAACAGTAATAATCACAATGACTATTTTTTGATTATATAAAGTGCTTCCATTTTTATTGAAATTAGTCAATTCTAAACGATTTAGATTAATAAATTTGCTTGTTTTGAGTTTAATGGCACGGTGGCTTAGTGGTTAGCACGTTCTCCTCTCAGCGCTAGGGATTCCCGGTTCGAATCCCCATCTCGGTGGAGTTTCCATGTTCTCCCAGTGTCCGCGTGGGTTTCCTACGGGTTCTCCGGTTTCCTCCCACAGTCCAAAAACATGGACCAAGTCAATTGAATTCTCCAAAATTGCCCCATATAGAGTGTGTCTGTGTGAGTGAGTGTGTGCCCAGCGATGGATTGGCACCCTGTCCTGGGAGTATCTGCCCAGCGTCCGAAACATTCTCGCCTGGATGGGCATGGGGAACCCCACCGCGACCCTAATAGAGGATAAAGCGGGAGATAATGAATGAATGAATGAATGAATGTTTTGAATTTTAGAGATTTTGTTTTCCAGTCGCTGTCACATAATCAGTGACATACTTTGATATGTTTCCTTTCACCATGCTGGTGTATGCTTAAGGTACTGGACTATTGATCAAGGTTCAAACTGCCACAAACTAACACTGCCTCTACAGCAATACATACAACATATACTAAATATATTAGATTTCTTTTTAAGTTCAGGGTACTTGCATTATTAAAATGCTGTGACTGCAAATATAACATGGTGTGATTACACCCTATTAAGAAACTTAATAGTCTAACATATATCTAACATCTAGCCTAATAGATCTAACATTTTTTATCAAGTGTCACATGCTAAGCATTTTGCAAAACCATGCAAATCATGCCCCCTCACTGTAAGGTTTTTCTACAATTGATCAATGAATAAAACATATTCTTTGGTTTAATGACTGTATTAAAAATGTTGGCCCAGTTTGAACTAAATCTACTGAATTAATAATAGTAAAGATCAGAATATTCAGAACAGTTGGTCAATGAATAAAGTCTTCTGCAGGGAACAGCAGAAGGCCACAGCCATGGCTTTAGCTGCAGGGTAAATAAAACAATGAATAGATTTAACTGCTCCTGTCAATAAACTGGAAACACCGAAACCCTCATGTGATATAAAAAACAGAAGTGAGGAGGCAACGCTATCAAAGTTCCATCTTAACATTTACAAAAATCAACAGAGGGTGGCGCTAATGTTTTGCAAACGAACCAGAAACTTCTTTAAAAGTAACATTGGTAAGCTGACCATAAACAACATAAACTGCTTTTGCTGTTTATTTCTGCTCCATTATGCCTGCATTTTAATCTTACGACTAAAGAATTATGAATCGTAATTTTGCACACATCACAGCGATGAAGACAGCGGGTCACATCAACTGCAACGAATGAGCGAGTGCAGTCAATAATCTACTCAGATTCCAGCCTTTTAACTTGTATTTAAATCAGTACAGATCAGTAGGTGCAACCCGGCATCCCCATGCATTAAACTGCCAAGCTACCGCTGCCAATTGCTGATCAGTAACCATGGCAACAAGGCCTTGACACTGCCAGAGAGCTAAACAAAGACAACTGACCAGGGCAGCTAAAACTGCATCCTGTTTTTCTCTGATTGACCCTTTGTGTGTTCACTAGGTTTGGTAAACAAAAAGAAATATTGAATAGTTGTAGTGTGTGGCAGCACGTCTGGGTTTAGTTGGGCTGCTCTGGTCGCTTGAAGAAGGGTTCTGTTTCAGACGGAGTGGCACTGCTGTCCACCACCCGTGAACTGTTCTCAGAGCCCATTCGGCGCTGGACCAATACCAGAATGCCTATGATGATCCAACCGAAGAAATTCACCCACACTGATGTCTGAAGGACAATAAGAGAGCAAGAAAATGAGGACAACTATATTAAAAACCTGATCACTTACACTGTGGAACAGTTGCTGTTTGAAATATTTCAACAAGATAAGACTGTTTATGACACACACACACAGGTTCAAACATTAGAGAAAGGGAAAATAAAAAGGCTAAACTTTCTTCACACAGCTCTGAAGTAATTGAGTTACTGAATGGTACTTACTGATTTGAGGAAAACCTTAAATCATACCACAAGAGCACACACATTTCACCATCAATTTAATATGCATGTTTGGCATAATTACCATAGTAAACTTATCTGCAGTCGTGTTTAAATCTGTACTAGTACATATGTTAATAAATCTCATTTATATATATAAAATTACTACATTAAATAGATTATTCTAAACTAAAACAAATGTAATAAATTTGTAAATAAATATTTCTTCAATCAGGTACTTAGACTTGTAAGAATAAAAATACAATAAAAAGGATTTGTTAAATCTATTAAAACATTGACAAAAGTATAAACAAAAAGAGGGTGGCACGGTGGCTTAGTGGTTAGGACGTTCTCCTCTCAGCACTAGGGATTCCCGGTTCGAATCCCCATCTGGGTGGAGTTTCCATGTTCTCCCCGTGTCTGCGTGGGTTTCCACCAGGTTCTCCGGTTTCCTCCCACAGTCCAAAAACATGGATCAAGTCAATTGAGTTCTCCAAATTGCCCCAAATATGCGTGCGTGTCTGTGTGAGTGAGTGTGTGCCCAGCGATAGATTGGTGTCCTGTCCTGGGTGTATCTGCCCAGCGCCCGAAACGTTCTCCCCTGGATGGGCATGGGGAACCCCACCGCGACCCTAATAGAGGATAAAGCGGGAGATAATGAATGAATGAATGAATGAATAAACAAAAAGATTTTTATTAAATTCAATGATTAATTTAATGATGAAGTATTATGTAATTCAAGAGGGTAGAACGGTGGCTTAGTGGTTAACACGTTCATCTTTCAGCACTTGGAAACCAGGTTTACAAATAAACCTGGGTGGAGTTTCCATGTTCTCCTGATGTCTGTGTGGGTTTCCTCCCACAGTACAAAAAGATGGATTCAAGGTAAATTGAATGCTCTAAATTGCCCTGTATAGAGTGCGTTTGTGTGTGTGTCTATGTGAGTGTGTTTGCGTTAGATTGGGGCTCTGTCCTGGGTGTATCTGCCCAACGCACAAAACGTTCTCTCCTGGATGGGCATGGGGAACCCCACGACCCCAGTAGAGGATTAAGCAGAGGTTAATGAACGAATGTAATTAAAGAAGTTTTAATACAGCTGATGAGTTCCTTTAACTGATGAAATTATTCTTAAAATCATAGAGGAAATAAAACCAATTCACCATCCATCCATTACCTTCAGCTTATTCCTATACTAGGGTTGTAAAGGGGTTTCCATGCCCATTCAGGACAGAACGTTTTAGGCGCTGGGCAGATACACCCAGGACAGGACATCAACCTATCACTGTGTACACACTAAAACACGCTATATAGGGGCAATTTAGAGCAGCCAATTTACCTTAAATCCATGTTTTTGGACCACTGGGAGGCAAACATGCTAACCACTAAACAACCATGACGCCTGGAAATGGCACCATCTATACGATAACTAGTAAGAGATGCAAAATCTGTCATGGTATGAAACATATTATGTAATATAGTAAATGTGGGAATTCTAAATTTAGATATACAGTATGCTGCCATAAAGATGACATCTGGGATGTCCCTGATTATTTCACCAGGGAAGATGCCAGGGCACTTTCTAGAAATGCTATAACAGGGTATCTGTGTAGACAGAGTGTGTCTGAGTGTTTGACTGGCCCATTGTGTCCTGGTCAAAATTTAGGAGACAATTTGAAGTGGAGAAAATTGGAACGACTAACAGCAGTTAAACCACTTATCTTGAATGTACACCTTTACCTCTTTTTGGCTTTCCTCATTTTTATTTAATTTAGTTTTTCTAAAGGGAAACCGGGCGGCACGGTGGCTTAGTGGTTAGCACGTTCGCCTCTCAGCGTGGGTTTCCTCCGGGTTCTCCGGTTTCCTCCCACAGTACAAAAACATGGATCAAGTTAATTGAGCTCTCCAAAATTTCCCCATATAGAGTGTGTTTGAGTGAGTGAGTGAGTGAGTGTGTGCCCAGCGATGGATTGGCGCCCTGTCCTGGGTCTTTCTGCCCAGCGTCTGAGACGTTCTCCCCTGGATGGGCATGGGGAACCCCACTGCGACCCTAATAGAGGATAAAGCAGGAGATAATGAATGAATGAATGAATGAATGAATAAAGGGAAACCATACCCTCGTATTAAACTGATGTATGAAAGTCAGTAAATTAGGGTGTGCCTGTTGCAAATATTATGTAAATAGTTGATAAAATGGTTTGCTACTCGCCATTTCATCATGAAATGTGGACACAGTTCACCAGGTTTTGGTTTGAATGGTTTAATAAATCAGCCACAGGTGGTCAAATCAGAGCATTTTCACTCTAGCTTGCTTTCATTCTGCACTGCTGAAAGCTAAATATTAATATAACATAACACAGATTCTGCTTTTCCATCTTCTTAGGTTGAAATATTTAGTTTGGACAAAAACAATTTAAATTTCTCCAATACTGAGAAAATACCAGCAAGAACAACATGACAATAGAATGTGAGTCTATGGGGCAATCATTTTTTATAGGTAAAAAACATATTTTGGCCACTGACATTGTTGATCTAATGATATAAGTCAAATCAAATAAAATCAGATTTATTAGTCACATGCGTAGTTTGGGGGAAAAAAATTTGAATTACAGTAAGAAAAAATTTTTTGATTTACAAAAAGTTATTCAGAAGGATAAGTAAAATACAATCAAATAAAATATGTATTTACAATGTGCAATTAAATTTCAAAAAAGAGAAACTACAAATATGGCGGCATGGTGGCTTAGTGTTTAGCACGTTCGCCTCTCGGCACTAGGGATTCCCGGTTCGAATCCCCATCTGGGTGGAGTTTCCATGTTCTCCCCATGTCCACGTGGGTTTCCTCCGGGTTCTCCGGTTTCCTCCCACAGTCCAAAAACATGGATCAAGTCAATTGAGTTCTTGAAATTGCCCCATATAGAGTGTGTCTGTGTGAGTGAGTGTGTGCCCAGCGATGGAATGGCGCCTTGTCCTGGGTGTGTCTGCCCAGCGCCCGGGACGTTCTCCCCTGGATGGGCATGGGGAACCCCATAATGTATGGATGGATGGATGTGCAAATATGGCACAGTAGCGGATATAAAATAAAAATTGTTTTATAAGTTATGATTAAAGTGAGTGGTGCGTCTATGTGCAATTAATGCAGTGCAGGGTTAAAGGTTGTTTGAGGTTTAAAGGGGTTGTGGGTGGGATTGTGTGTTTAGTGCCAAGTGATTAACAATATTAAACGACCTTTAATTGTCATGGCCCCTGTACACGTTTTGCCAAATAAATATAATAATAAAGCTTTTCATGTGCAAGTCTTAGACCTTAGGCCTACTACAGAGGTGAGAATGGATGATGTGTGAATACACAGTATGCATGAATTAGGTAAATAATCCCTGGATGACTTGGAAGCCACTTAGATGTAAGCGTCTACAGCTCATTATGCTATCCCATGATTTAACTAAAGCTGAACCACATGATCAAGCTAAGAAAGGAAAAATGTTGGAAAGTGGGAAGTCAGCTGCTTATAAGTGTAATTAAGCTACAACCACAAAAATAAAAATAAACATCAAATAACTAAGATTTTAATGAATAGTGAAAGTTTCGTAGCGGTGATGTGATTAAATATATAATATAATATATATAATAAATGTAATATAAAGAACAGGTTGTATGAATACTACATACTCGCTTACTCACAAAGCTACTTTTAAAAGTTGAGGGTGCGGTAGCTCAGTGGTTTGGGTGTTGGGCTATCAATCTGGGGGTTCAAATCTCAGGTCCACTGAAGTTAACAATGTGGCTCCTTGAGCAAGACCCTTCACCCTCATTGCTCCAGGGATGTTGTGATTAACCCTGTGCTCACCTTGTAAGTCGCTTTGGATAAAAGCGTCCAATAAATGACCAAATGTAAATGTAAATGTAATGTAAAAATAGTACCTACAGTTTAGTAGGCAATTTTAGACAGAGTTTGAGATTTGACTAACAGAAGCAAGTAGGTTGCAGAAGAAGTACTACAAACCTATAAACCAGACAACCCTATTAATGACACATTTTGCTTACATCACATTTATTGCATTAGTTTTTCGTTTGTGTGTTTAGTTTCCTGCACTTTATGCATAGTTTACTGTTATAAAATTTGTCCATGTTGTGGTGTAAAATGCTAGGTTGAATATATTCATGTGGTCATACATAGTTTGCTTCCCATGCTTGTGGCCTTTATGTGATGTGAACATAAGGAAACAAATATTGCGGATTAACGTGGGGACATGGAGACACCTCTTTTTGCATATGCATTTAGGAAGTGGCCTGTCTTTCACTAACATGCATGGGCTGTAGTCTAGGTAGCACAGTATTTGTTTTGTGGCCTTGGCTTTGAAGGGTAACCTGAAGAGAGGTTTTATATTTGTTTAGACTTTGAGTTTCAAAACAGATAGAGCTTCCACCAACACTGCTGACTTTACATTTAACGTATGGTCATGACAACATACCTCAGCATTATGTAGTTTGGTGTAGAAACTATTACCAATAAATGGTTTTATCCACGGCTTGCTCTGTGCTTGATCACACCTATGAAAACAAAATACAATTCATACAATAGTTGAACAACCCATGTCCTATTATTAATTCATGACCAGCAGTAACATTCACTCTAACTTATTTATGGCATCACATTGCTTAATTTATGCATAATATTATTAATTTTAACAAGCAAAACACCTCTTAATAGGGCAGAACAATGTTATTTTGTGACAATCACACGGACAGATTTTACTTTTCACATAAACTGTTAATATTCATTAATAATGTTTGAGATGCTACAGAAACTTATTTAATCATAATAATATAAAAGGAAAGTCCCATCAATTCAACATGTGCAATGTTGATGACTTGGGCATTCGGCCTTATTGTGCAAGTTAAATAACTACAATCAATAAACACTGCAACTAATCGGAATGTATTTGTCAATACAAGATTAAACCAAAATCGATTTATTAACTATATAAATTAATTAATAAGATATTAATAAACTAAGGTGGCTTAGTGGTTAGCACGTTCGCCTCTCAGCACTAGGGATTCCCAGTTCGAATCCCCATTTGGGTGGAGTTTCCATGTTCTCCCCGTGTCCGCGTGGCTTTCCCCTGGGTTCTCCGGTTTCCTCCCACAGTCCAAAAACATGGATCAAGTCAATTGAATTCTCCAAATTGCCCTATATAGAGTGTGTTTGTGTGCGTGTCTGTCTGTGTGTGTGAGTGTGTGCCCAGTGATAGATTAGATTGGCGCCCTGTCCTGGGTCTATCTGCCCAGCACCCGAAACATTCTCCCTTGGATGGGCATGGGGAACCCCCCCGCGACCCCAAAAGAGGATAAAATAGGATAAAGCGGAAGATAATGAATTGACCATAATCAAAGAATCCATTCAATGTTAGAGTGCATTGACAGAACTACACTCAGATATATATCAGCCAATCAAAAATATTGATTTTATAATATATATCCTTAATAATGCCTACATTTCTATTTAATAAGATCCCCTTTACTTTTTTCTAATGTTTAGGGTGCTAAAAACCCTTACAAAGCAGGTATTATGTGGGTGGGGAAAGACTCTCAGCACTGTACTGATTACACGATGGTGGTATGTTTGTGAGACAGTGTCCACTCTGTTAGACACATATATTTGGCAGCAGATAAATGTGTCCTGCAATCCACGGGGATGTTACTTTCACATGTCCCACCTACCTAAGCATTGTTGCAGACCACACATAAACCCTTTCATTGAAATAGTATTCTCAGATGACTGTGGCCTCTTTCAGCAGGATAATGCTCCCTGCCACAAAACAAAAATGGGAAGGCCCCTAAACTCCCCAAATTAAAATAAAACATTTTTGATATTTTTGCTGGACAAAAAAAAGTCCAAAGATCCCCCACCTTGCAACAGAAGTTAAAATATTTGCTGAAAACATCTTACAATACTAGTAATGATCATTATGCCGGGTCATTGGGTATAAAAGCCAAAACCTGAAAATTTTAAGTGAGAATAGCATGAGACAAATGCAACAGCTGCTTTCACAGCGAGACCTCACAATCTGTACATGGCTGTCCTACAATGTTGATGCTGCCCAGCCACTCAAGGAGGATGAGTCTCCCACTGAGCCTTGGTCCTCCTAAGGTTTCTTCCTTAAAATAACAACATAACAGGGAGTTTTTCTTGCCACTGTTGCTTTGGCTTTCTCTTTTAGGGGTTTAAAGACTTATAACACTGTACAATGTACTATTTAAAATAATTTACTTGAACAAAACTACATCAGGTCTGTGCTGCCTAGTATATTTCACCCACATTTACAATTTTTTCAATGTGCACACCATCACAGAGTCTAATCCTGTATTTTTTCGCACATAAAAAAAAAGATGTGTAAAACAAAGGCATGAATGAAAAAGAAAAACATTAACAAAATGATGACATCCTTTTACACAGATTGTACCATTCATAAAGCATTAGCTTAATATCCCTAATTCTAATATCTATATCAATCCAAACAATAAAAAAAAAGCTTGTATCCTGTTCTCACCTGGTTATATTAGGCACAGTACTGAGCAACGAAGCGCAAAGTCTGCTTCGGCCCACATTCAGGATGCATCCAGTCACCAAAAGGAAGAAGAGGAAGACGCCACATATGACCAGAGACAAACTCGTCCATGAATGTTCTCTTAACGCCAAAAGATAGAGAAGTATAAGTTTCCAAAATGAATTTATCAAACTGAAATCTCTATACTGTACTAAGATCAGTAAAGCAGGCAATACATCAAAAATAAGGCTTTACAATAAAATATTTTTCAATACACTACAAACAAAACTACAAAAATCTGACCTTTTTATTTCACCATCCACCAAGCAAGAGTAGATCCAGTAAATGGTAGTAGAAAAGCAGACAATGGCAATAAACACAGAGATGGCTGACACAAAGTAGCAGAGAGAAGAGGCACTGGACGAACTCAGATCGATATCGGAACCATTCAGTTGCACCCACCCATACAGTACACACTTTCCTGAGAAGTCACGCTGTAAAACAGAATGAGAAAAGAGGAAAAAACATATCAAAGCATTTCAAACTTACTGAAGGCAAGCTCCCCTTTCTGAAAATGTATTCAAATGAAATACTAATATAGTTATAATTTTCTCACTGAATGTAAAAACGAGGGCGGCACAGTGGCTTAGTGGTTAGCATGTTCGCCTCTCAGCACTAGGGATTCCCGGTTCGAATCCCCATTTGGGTGGAGTTTCCATGTTCTCCCCGTGTCCGCGTGGGTTTCCTCCGGGTTCTCCAGTTTCCTCCCACAGTCCAAAAACATGGTTCAAGTCAATTGAGTTCTCCAAATTGCCCCATATAGTGTGTGTCTGTGTGTGTGAGTGTGTGCCCAGCGATAGATTGGCGCCCTGTCCTGGGTGTATCTGCCCAGCGCCTGAAACGTTCTCCCCTGGATGGGCATGGGGAACCCCACCGCGACCCTAATATAGGATAAAGCGGGAGATAATGAATGAATGTAAAAACTTATGCACATCGGACTAAAAGAGCATTCATGGGGTTTGTGACAGTTAACTTTTCAGTTCATCACATGGTGATCAGTGGGTTTGAGGTCAAGCTTCTGTCTCTTTTACAAATGAATGTTGCACTCTTGCTTTCTAAGCTATTTGAATCTTAGCCTTCTGGTATGAGCTTCACACAGCTGTGTAAATTTCATTAAGGTGTTTTCATTTGCACTATCTTCCTAAAATGTCAGTAAGCTCAAAGGTCAGTCAGTCACACTAAAAAAGAAAAGTACAGACTTTCAATAAAAAATAAACTCTACATCTATTAAATACAGTATTAGCAAACATTTTTTATTTCAATGTTCAAATATAAATTAGCAGTTGACATGTGTAGAACATAAGAGGAGTGGTGCTGACAGAAATAGCGGAGTATAAAAAATATACTAAAAGAAGACTGAGCAACAAAAGAGGTGTTGTTACAATTCTGTGGCCAAAGACTAGAACACAATTTCCTAATCATATTTGAAGAAAGGAATGGCACGATGGTGTAGCGGTTAGTAAGGCTGCCTCTTATTGCTGGGAATACAGGTTCGAATCCCGATCAGGGTGGAGTTTCCATGGTCTCCCTGTATCCGCGTGGGTTTTCTCGGGGCTATCAGGTTTTCTCACAGTCAAAAACATGGATTCCAGTCGAATTGGCTGCTCTAAATTGCCCTTATTTAATCTGCACCTAAATGCAGTCCTGGTTGTATCTTCCCAGCGCCTGAAACAGTTTGGATGGGTTTAGGGAACCCCTGAGATCAGGTGGTTAAGATAATATGATATGTGATATTTGGAGGGATGAAAGGTGTAAACAAGTATATGAATAAAAACCACAATATGTCTAACAACCTTATTTTGACTAAAAGGCTACAATAATTAAACTGGTCATTGACATTGGACTATAAAAATACTTTTTTTTGTACACAATACAAAGAAAAATATGCTGGTAAATTGATGTGTATAACATAGATTCAAGCAGCTCTGACAAATTAATTTAATGTACAGAAAGAGCAGATTTCACTTAGTCTTATAAATAATGGAAGGCAGTATTTTAAGTACATTATACTTTATTCTGTATTATTTTGTATTTTTTGTTTATTTTGGTTTAACCTGACTGCACTTATTGTTACTTCTGTATAAACAGGACAAATGGAGCGTCTGTGAAAACTCCAAATTCCCCCAGGGGTAAGTATTCTGATTCCTGGGATGGGCGGCACGGTGGCATAGTGGTTACCACGTTCTCCTCTCAGCGCTAGGGATTCCCGGTTCGAATCCCCATCTGGGTGGAGTTTCCACGTTCTCCCCGTGTCCGCGTGGGTTTCCTCCGGGTTCTCCGGTTTCCTCCCACAGTCCAAAAACATGGACCAAGTCAATTGAGTTCTCCAAATTGCCCCATATAGAGTGTGTCTGTGTGAGTGAGTGTGTGCCCAGCGATAGATTGGCGCCTTGTCCTGGGTGTATCTGCCCAGCGCCCGTAACTTTCTCACCTGGATGGGCATGGGCATGGGGAACCCCCCCCCCACCCCACCCCACCCTACCCTAATATAGGATAAAGCGGAAGATAATGGATGGAAGGATTCCTGGGACATGCTTGGTTACCCACCCCCAAAGCACAACTCACCTCACTTTTGCCAACAAACAGTGACAACATAAAAATGAATTACTTTCCTCACGCCCAGCGATAGATTGGCATCCTGTCTTGGGTGTATCTCCCCAGCGCCCGAAACGTTCTCCCCTGGATGGGCATGGGGAACCCCCACGACCCCAGTAGAGGATTAAGCGGAGGACAATGAATGAATGTAATTAAAGAAGATTTTAATACAGTGAAAACCTAAACAACCTAACCCCTGCGCACGACCCTAATATAGGATAAAGTGGAAGATAATGGATGGATGATAATATGTGATATTTGGAGGGATGAAAGGTGTAAACAAGTATATGAACAAAAACCATAATATGTCTAACAAGCTTATTTTGACTAAAAATCTTAAATAATCACCCTTTGACATTGGATGGACATTGGATGGACTTTCCTCACTTATTGTCTACAATGCACAATGAGATAAGAAATAACTGCTCTGCTAGAACAACCACTGCCCCCCTAGCTTGCCTGGAATCTCCTCTCTCTTGATGAGATTAAGTGAATCAAATTCAGACTCTCCAACAACTCTTTCTTTTCCCTTTTCCTTTTTTTTTTCTTTCTTTTTTTTTTTCCTTACTCATGATGACTGACTCCAGTAAGTTGTTATTACACAGACAGTGGATCGCATGACCCTGAATGCTTGCAGGTTGTAAAGACATGCTCAGTGTCCATGCTCACCACACTGTCCACAGCATTTTCTTTTCTGTTTTTTTTTTTTTAAACTCTCGACTTTAACGTCTACACGAACTTTAACGTCTTACATTTCTCCCACAGCTTCGTTACTAAATTTAAAGTCATATGACACAGAGGAGGACTTTGTCAACTTCCCTTTATCACCTTATGAAAGAGAAGTCATGTCAGGTTACATTCCTGTACAAAACCACACTGTCAAATTAATAAAAAAAAATACGTTCGTTCTGAAGTAATACCACAGGGTAACTTTAGCGTGAACGTAATTATGTTCTTTTAAACAACTGTACTGTGTGTTTGGTGTAATGTGTGATGTGTTTTTAGCTAGATTTCCAACAAACGACGTTGTTTCTTAGTTATACTTCACCTGCAATGGCGTTCGTGTCGGATATTTGATACCAAACAGCTTTAAACGTCGTTTATTCGTCGCTTTAGGAGTAAAAGTTGAGTAAAATAGAAGCCTTATTAGTGAGGTTAGTGAGTTTGGGTTTGTAGTTAGAACTGTTGTTGGACTAAGCGAGTCTTCAGTTGCACAGCACACGCCATGTGTCATGGCGAGCGATTATCGTATGAAGATAAACATTATCTGAGATGTTACCTGAGAGAGTGTCACTGACGCCGCGGTGATGATTCCACAAACAAAGCAGCAGGCGTAGACGGCGAGCTCAAACAGCAGCAGGAACCGCGGCAGCGCCATCGCGGCCGAACCGGTCACGAGGACAGGAACTTCTGTCTGAGGCGGCGCGCGCTTTGAGAGATGAGCTTTTCCTCAAATGTGCTTCTGTTTTTTTTTCTTTCGTGTTTTCGAATCTCTTTTCGCTGAAAGTTCTCTGTTGACTCGATCAGACCGTTTCGAAACTCACCCTGACTGACTACCCGCTCCACCACCCTCATCAAACCTTCACAGATCATTCATGAGGCGTCCTTTGAATTACCTCACCAATAAAAAGTCATGTGGCAACCAGCAACACACCAAAGTGGAACAGTGCACGGGTTCTGCCGACTCATCTGATCGAACTTTGGACATCTGACGGACAATGTTTCGGGTGCTGGGCAGATACACCCAGGACAGGGCGCCAATCCATCGCTGGGCACACACTCACTTACACAGCCACACTCTATATGGGGCAATTTGGAGAACTCAATTGACTTGATCCAAGTTTTTGGACTGTGCGAGGAAACCGGAGAACCCGGAGGAAACCCACGCGGACATGGGGAGAACATGGAAACTCCACCCAGATGGGGATTTCAACCGGGAATCTCTAGTGCTGAGAGGAGAACGTGCTAACCACTAAGCCACCATCCATTATCTTCCACTTTATCCTATATTAGGGTCGCGGTGGGGTTCCCCATGCCCATCCAGGGGAGAACGTCTCGGGCGCTGGGCAGATAGACCCAGGACAGGGCGCCAATCCATCGCTGGGCACACACTCACTCACATAAACACACTCGATATGGGGAAATTTGGAGAACTCAATTGACTTGATCCATGTTTTTGGACTGTGGGAGGAAACCGGAGAACCTGGAGGAAACCCACGCGGACACGGGGAGAACATGGAAAGTCCACCCAGATGGGGATTCCAATCGGGAATCTCTAGTGCTGAGAGGTGAACGTTCTAACCACTAAGCCATCAATTGACTTGATCCAAGTTTTTGGACTGTGGGAGGAAACCGGAGAACCCGGAGGAAACCCACGCGGACACGGGGAGAACATGGAAACTCCACCCAGATGGGGATTCGAACCGGGAATCTCTAGTGCTGAGAGGTGAACGTTCTAACCACTAAGCCATCAATTGACTTGATCCAAGTTTTTGGACTGTGGGAGGAAACCGGAGAACCCGGAGGAAACCCACGCGGACACGGGGAGAACATGGAAACTCCACCCAGATGGGGATTCGAACCGGGAATCCCTAGCGCTGAGAGGCGAACGTGCTAACCACTAAGCCACCGTGCCGCCCTCCTTTTAATTACCTCACCAATAAAAAGTCATGTGTCAACCAGCAACACACCAAAGTGGAACAGTGCATGGGTTCTGCCGACTCATCTGATCAAACTTTGGACATCTGACGGACAACGTTTCGGGCGCTGGGCAGATAGAACCAGGACAGGACGTCAATCTATCGCTGGGCACACACTCACTCACATAAACACACTCGATATGGGGCAATTTGGAGAACTCAATTGACTTGATCCAAGTTTTTGGACTGTGCGAGGAAACCGGAGAACCCGGAGGAAACCCACGCGGACATGGGGAGAACATGGAAACTCCACCCAGATGGGGATTTCAACCGGGAATCTCTAGTGCTGAGAGGAGAACGTGCTAACCACTAAGCCACCATCCATTATCTTCCACTTTATCCTATATTAGGGTCGCGGTGGGGTTCCCCATGCCCATCCAGGGGAGAACGTCTCGGGCGCTGGGCAGATAGACCCAGGACAGGGCGCCAATCCATCGCTGGGCACACACTCACTCACATAAACACACTCGATATGGGGAAATTTGGAGAACTCAATTGACTTGATCCATGTTTTTGGACTGTGGGAGGAAACCGGAGAACCTGGAGGAAACCCACGCGGACACGGGGAGAACATGGAAACTCCACCCAGATGGGGATTCCAATCGGGAATCTCTAGTGCTGAGAGGTGAACGTTCTAACCACTAAGCCATCAATTGACTTGATCCAAGTTTTTGGACTGTGGGAGGAAACCGGAGAACCCGGAGGAAACCCACGCGGACACGGGGAGAACATGGAAACTCCACCCAGATGGGGATTCGAACCGGGAATCCCTAGCGCCGTGAGGCGAACACGCTAACCACTAAGCCACCGTGCCGCCCTCCTTTTAATTACCTCACCAATAAAAAGTCATGTGTCAACAAGCAACACACCAAAGTGGAACAGTGCACGGGTTCTGCCGACTCATCTGATCAAACTTTGGACATCTGACGGACAACATTTCGGGCGCTGGGCAGATAGACCCAGGACAGGGCGCCAATCTAATGCTGGGCACACACTCACTCACATAAACACACTCGATATGGGGCAATTTGGAGAACTCAATTGACTTGATCCAAGTTTTTGGACTGTGCGAGGAACCCGGAGGAAACCCACGCAGACACGGGGAGAACATGGAAACTCCACCCAGATGGGGATTCCAACCGGGAATCCCTAGCGCTGAGAGGCGAACACGCTAACCACTAAGCCACCGTGCCGCCTCCATCCATTATCTTCCACTTTATCCTATATTAGGGTCACGGTGGGGTTCCCCATGCCCATCCAGGGGAGAACGTTTCGGGCGCTGGGCAGATACACCCAGGACAGGGTGCCAATCTATCGCTGGGCACACACTCACTCACATAAACACACTCGATATGGGGCAATTTGGAGAACTCAATTGACTTGATCCATGTTTTTGGACTGTGGGAGGAAACCGGACACGGGGAGAACATGGAAACTCCACCCAGATGGGGATTCGAACCGGGTTCGTGGGTTTCCTCCGGGTTCTCCGGTTTGCTCCCACAGTCCAAAAACATGGATCAAGTCAATTGAGTTCTCCAAATTTGCCCCATATAGAGTGTGTCTGTGTGAGTGAGTGTGTGCCCAGCGATGGATTGGCGCCCTGTCCTGGGTGTATCTGCCCAGCGCCTGAAATGTTCTCCCCCGGATGGGCATGGGGAACCCCACCGCGACCCTAATATATAGGATGAAGCGGAAGATAATGAATGAATGAAGTATAACGACTGGTGGCTTAGTGGTTATTCACGTTTGAATTGTACTCTGGGTGGAGTTTGCATGGTCTCCCTATGTTCGTGTGGGTTTCCTCTGGGTTCTTCGGTTTCCTTGCACAGTCCAAAGACATGGATACAAGGTGAATTAAATGCTCTAATTTTCCTCATAAAGAGTATGTTTGTGTGTATGTGTGTAAGTGCCCCGCTATGGATTGGCGCCCTGTCCTGGGTGTATTTGCCCAGCAACTGAAACTTTCCTTCCGGATTAACATCGGAACCCCCCCTCCCTTCTCCTAGTAAAGGATTAAGTGGAAGATAATGAATGAATGATTATGTGTAACTGCATTATGAATTATTGAACATAGTGTGTATAAAGTTGTTGTTTGTTGCATCGGACTGGATATCTGTCTAGAATACATCTTATTTTTCCCTGTGACCGGCCTCTGCAATCCCCCAAACTCTAGTTCGGGCAGGCAGCTTACAAAGTGAATGAATACATAAATGTTCCGAATTTTTTAGAGTAACTGATCCAGATTTGGGCGGCACGGTGGCTTAGTGGTTAGCACAAGTGGTTAACGCCTCTCAGCGCTAGGGATTCCCGTTTTGAATTCCAATCTGGGTGGAGTTTCCATGTTCTCCCCGTGTCTGCGTGGGTTTCCTCCAGGTTCTCCGGTTTCCTCCCACAGTCCAAAAACAAGGATCAAGTCAATTGAATTCTCTAAATTGCCCCATATAGTGTGTGTATGTGTGAGTGAGTGTGTGCCCAGTGATAGATCGGCAGGGTGTATCTGCCCAGCACCCGAAACCTTCTCCACTGGATGGGCATGGGGAACCCTCCCCATCCAGATTCTGGAGAACATGGAAACTCCACGCAGATCAGTATTTGAACATGGATCCCCAGCACTGACAGGCGAACATACTAAACACTAGGCCACCGTGCTGCACAACCCAAATTTCAAATAAAGTTATTATTATTCCTGTTTTTTGGCAAAATGAAAAGGGACTATATCCCCAAGAGGTCACCTCTATTCCATTGCTGGGAAGAAACACAGACAAACATATTTACACCGACATTTACAGCTAGTGGAAATTTAGTATTTCCTGCTCACCTGACTGACCTCAGGACACATTTTTGCTGTGCTTGCTTTTGAACATGTAACATACAGTGCCTCCAAATAGTATTTAACCCTCTGCAGATTTTGCAAATTTAACAAGTTGCAAATAAGTTAGAGCCTTCAATCTTTGAGCATGAGCTGCATTAGCCTAAATATTACAAACCAAAAATATAAGTTGCTCAGTTAAATTATATATATATATAATACTTTTTAAAAGAAAAATTAGGGTCAATTATTATTCAACCCTAGATTTAATATTTTTTGAAACAGCCCTTGTTCGAAATTACAGCTATTCATCATTTTTTATAAGACCTGATCAGACCAGGCACAGGTCTCTTGAGTAATCTTGGCCCACTCTACATGCAGATCTTCTTTAAGTTGTCTAGGTTCTTTGGGCATCTCGTGGGCTTTGATCTTGAGCTCCTTCCACAAGTTTTCAATTGGGTTAAGGTCAGGAGACTGACAAGGCCACTGCAACACCTTGATCTTTTTCCACTTAAACCGGAAATGGCAAGGGCAAGGTAGCTCAGTGGTTAGGGTGTTGGGCTCTCAATCTGAAGGTTGGGGGTTCAAATCCCAGGTCCACTGAAGTTACCGATGTGGGTCCTTGAGCAAGGCCCTTAACCCTCATTGCTCCAGGGATACTGTGATTAATCCTGTGCTCCCCCTGTAAGTCGCTTTGGATAAAAGCGTCTGCAAAATGACCAAATGTAATGTAAAATGTAAACCAGGCCTTGGGTTTCTTGGCCATGTGCTTGATGTCGTTGTCCTGTTGAAAGATGAAATTTAAACCCATCTTAAGATCCTTGATGGAGGAGCGGAGGTTCTTGGCCAAAATCTCCAGGTAGGCTGTGCTATCCATCTTTCCATGGATGAGGCCAGATGGTCAGGTCCCTTGGCTGAGAAGCTGCCCAACAGCATGATGCTGGCACCACCATGCTTGACTGTAGGGATGGTATTCTTGGGGTCACGTGCAGTGCCATGCTGTCGCCAAATGTCCTTGGTGTGGGTGTGGTCTCAGACTAGAGAATCTTGAACCAGTCTGCCTCAGAGTCCTCCAAGTGATCATGAGCCAACTGTAGACGAGCATTGACGTGGAGTATGTTACTTTTGGTATGGATTGAAACCAATGTCCCCACCAACATGAGATCTTCCCGGAGCTCCCTCCTTGTTGTCCTTGGGTAAGCTGACCGTTCGGACAAGCTTGGCCTCGGCATGGGAGGAAACTTTAAAAGGCTGTCCAGGCTGTGAAAAGTTAACAGTTGTTCCATAAGTCTTCCATTTCCGGATGATGCTCCCAACGATGGAGAGAGGTGGGCCCAACTCTTTGGAAAGGGTTTTGTACCCTGTGTTCGCCTTGTGACCTTCCACGATTTGGTTTCTGATGGCCTTGGAATGTTCCTTAGTCTTTCCCATGTTCACCATGTATAAGTACTGTTCACAAGTTTGGGGAGAGGCATTTATAATCAGAAAAGGTGGGAAAAAACAGTTAATTAAACCAAGCATGTGAAGCTCATTGTTCTTTATGTCTCAATTTGTTCTTAATACTTGAGGGAACCAAACAAAATTCTTGTGGTTTGAGGGGTTGAATAATAATTGGCCCTCTGAATAAACATTTCACAATTCAAAAAATAATAAACAAATACGTAACATTCTTTTTTGCTGCAGTGCATTTCACACATCCAGGCTGATCTACAGTCCAAATGTCACAAGGCCGAGTTAACTCCAAATGTGTGAACCTGCAAAATCTGCAGGGAGTTGAATACTACTTGGAGGCACTGTAGATTAGTGTATGATAGTTTAGTAATATGTAGGATTCCTCCAGAGGTGCAGGGTGGATTTGGTTTTCTAGCATGTCCTAGCACATCAGGAAATACACTCCTCTACAACAACAGTAAAAGCAGTGACGGGTATTAATAATTATTTTTGTTTTGGATGTTACCATGTGATCTGAAAGTGTGTTTTGGTACAGTATGTACAGTATGTGGTTATTATTTTACTGTTCTGTTATAATAACTTATTTAACTGTACTTAAACCAAACCTACAATGCACCACTGTTACAAAGCATACATCTGTTATGACCAATCATTTTCATTAAAAAATACCTAAAATACTAACTCAAATAAAACAATTAGATTGGATATCGGGCGGCACAGTGGCTTAGTGGTTAGCATGTTCGCCTCTCAGCACTAGGGATTCCCGGTTCGAATCCCCATCTGGGTGGAGTTTCCATGTTCTCCCCGTCTCCGCGTGGGTTGCCTCCGGGTTCTCCGGTTTCCTCCCACAGTCCAAAAACATGGATCAAGTCAATTGAGTTCTCCAAAATTACCCCATATAGTGTGTGTATGTGTGCGTGTCTGTGTGAGTGTGTGCCCAGCGATAGATTGGCGCCCTGAACTGGGTGTATCTGCCCAGCGCCCGAAACGTTCTCCCCTGGATGGGCATGGGGAACCCCACCGCGACCCTAATAGAGGATAAAGCGGGAGATAATGAATGAATGAATGTTACCATGTGATCTGAAAGTGTGTTTTGGTACAGTATGTACAGTATGTGGTTATTATTTTTCTGTTCTGTTATAATAACTTATTTAACTGTACTTAAACCAAACCTACAATGCACCACTGTATCTGCCCAGCGCCCGAAACGTTCTCCCCTGGATGGGCATGGGGAACCCTCCCTGCGACCCTAATATAAATAGGAAAAAGCAGAAGATAATGAATGAATGAATGAATGAAAGATTGGATATCCTTAAGAAGCAGATATTCAGTGTCTGATAATGGGAATCTGTGTTGGCATTGTAAGGCAAAAAGCTTTTTATGTAATCATATCATTTTTATTTGTCATAGAGATGTACTATATAGCTTTACAGTTACAGACTTGTGTGAATCTTGTTGTCGCGCAGTTTGGGTATTTCATCTCTAATCAGGGTTAAAAGAAATGCTGGGGAATTATTCTCAGTCCAGCAATGTCTATAAAGAGTTAATTCTAGCTTCTCTGCTTTGTCTGATCCGTTCATAACTACTTGGCACCATAACACACCACATACATGTCTGTTCTGCCATAGTGCTGGGAAAGATCCATCCATCCATCCATTAACTTCTGCTTTATCCTCTATTAGGGTCGCGGGGGGTTCCCCATGCCCATCCAGGGGAGAACGTTTCGGGCGCTGGGCAGATACACCCAGGACAGGACGCCAATCTATCGCTGGGCACACACTCACTCACACAGACACAAACACATACACACTCTACTATATGGGGCAATGTGGAGAACTCAATTGACTTGATCCATGTTTTTGGACTGTGGGAGGAAACCGGAGAACCCGGAGGCAACCCACGCGGACACGGGGAGAACATGGAAACTCCACCCAGATTGGGATTCGAACCGGGAATCTCTAGTGCTGAGAGGCGAACGTGCTAACCACTAAGCCACCGTGCCGCCCGGCTGGAAAAGATCCACCACCCAAATAATACACATGGTGGTCCTGACCATTTGAGAACATTGTGAAGGGTACAGACAGTCTAAAACTGTGAAACCACAAAGTGCATCTTCATAGTAAGTGCAACTGATATAATGAATACTGAGAGCACTGACAAGGAGGTGTATGTCTGTGTAAAGTGGTTTAAAAATAGTGTATACAATCTTCACTACAATATCAATGTAGTGTTACTAGTGTTATGTCTGATATAAAACATTCCATCATATAGGGTTTTGATGTACTGTATAACATTTTAAAGTCTAAGTTTCTATTAAGTGAATTATCAGCATAACATTCCAATATAGAACTACTGCACCACACAAACTGAGTTTTAGAAATGAATGTTATTAACATTATGATTTTATTTATTATTTTTCAACATGTTCTAAATGCCACATACTGGAATAGAAATTTTTGAAATCACAAAATATTCGGTTTTTAACAATCTTTACATTCATTAAGGAAACCTTCACATTGTCAGTCACATTTTTTTGTTCATATTTATGAGATGTTTTAATCCACCACACAAATTTTACTGTTGAAACAGAATGGGATTCCACTCTATTTAAGTCATGCACCATCCACTGTTTATGTCTTGTAATGTCTTTGCTTTAAAACATTTAACCTTTTAAACTTTAGATTTGGGATTTTTTTTCGTTTGCAGCGTCTGCTCATTTTTGACATGTAACAAGCAACAAGCAACAATCCAAAGACCTACAGTATTGTGAATCTTTTTAATCTAAGTGTGGATGTGATTACTTTATTGTGCAATTGTGCATGAATAACCCACCCTGTGTAAAATTAGCAGCTTTTATGTCAAAATGTAGCTTTAAGAGCATTATTTTTATTACTACCCCATTACAAAGGGATCTAATAGAATGTAAAAGGCATTGATTTAGGCCACATATAGTGAAATGCCACTTCTAGTCAAATGCCTTGTTATAATGATTTTTTTAATTGAAAAGTTAGCATATCCTCCACAGGAAACAAACTTCTGCAATTTTTTTTTACATTTCTGATTATTGGTTATATCATTTTGTAGAATTCTACATTATATATATATATATATATATATATATATATATATATATATATATAGAGAGAGAGAGAGAGAGAGAGAGAGAGAGAGAGAGAGAGAGAGAGAGAGAGAGAGAGATGCTGAACACTATTGCGAATAACAAATATACAAACATGTTTCTAGCAGAAGATATGCTAATATATTAAAGATGACAAAAAAAAACCAAAAAGCCATTAAAACAGGGCTGTCCAAACTTCTGACTGTAATATAATTGTACAAACATTAAATGAACTGTCTAAAACCCTGCCTTTATAAACTTACACTTTTTCACAGACAGAGGATGCTCTTAAGATACTCAACAATAACAAATGAACAAGAGTTTTTTTAAATGTCTTCTCTCCTTAAACACCTCATTTTAATCAGTGTAGTACTGTCACATCAAATTTCTCAAGGCTGTATTAAATAACCAAACAACAGCAAACAACAGGACAAATAATCAAGCTAAATATACATTACAATAAACCACATCTAGGGCCACAGTTTGTTTTTTAAACTTCATGTACACAAATAGTAAACATTTTCAACTTTAAATAACATTTAAATAATCCTGAACTACATTTCCCTAAATCCTCACACCTGTCAGTGCTCTAATTTGTACATTCTGGAGGGTCGCCAACTCCTTTACTTATGCCACATGCATAATGTGCTTTAAAAGGTAAAAACAACATATTTAGTTAGTATCACAGAGCTACTACACGGCTCCGTGAGATTTCAGTTGGTACATTGGTACATGTATGATATTTTAACAATTACATATACATTACAAGTTGAAAGTATGGAAGCAAGCAAGAGATCATAAGTTTCAAAATACCAACAACCAACAGTACAATTAAGGTCACTGATATACACACAAGCATACACACTCACGCTTTCTCTCTCTCTCTCTCTCTCTCTCTCACTCACACACACACACACTTGTCTGTGTGTATGTGTGTGTGTGTGTTTAAGCAGACATACACCTTCTAGTCATTTGGTTTGCAATGATTTGCTCCTACTCTAATGCAGTTTTTAAACAAATGAACTGCAATAGTATTAGATAAAGCCCCATTAGTTACATACATAAAATAATGCATTTGAATAAAATGCATATGTTATAAAATTGTACACAAGTCGCAGAGAAATGCCAGCTCATCAACCATATATGGATTTTATACTAAATGCTAATCATAATCCTGTACATAAAACAATTTGAAAATTATTTACAAACCCCTAATTTACCACTCCTCATTAAGATGATCATCCAAAATATAAAGCTAAATGTAAGAACCATGTTTATATGATCAGAGATGGAAAAAAGTACATTTTTATATAGAAATGTAATACATTAAAGTATGCTAACAATACACTCCTGCTTCAAATGTGTTTCGTTGTTTCTAATATTTCTTACGGTTTTGTGCGTGTATTTAATCCTATTTTTTCTCCCGTGTGTTAATCCTTAAGCAATAAGTGTGATTGTGCATGCCAACACTATCAATTTACACTATTTGTTGCATTATTTCATGAGTTGTGAGTAGATATGTGCATGTGGCTACTCATGAAAATGCTCAGACTGAGCGATGTGCATCCACAGGGCAGCCTGGTAAACGGAAGCTGTCTGGCACTGGACTGTCTAGTTTGCAGATGATTTTGTAGATTGACTTTTTCCAGCAGGGATCAGCATCCCGTCCACTCTGAATGGCAGTGAAGAACTCTCGTAATGCCACTTCCGACACTTCTACAAACCGGTCAGGGACCTAAAAGGAATCATAGATGATTAATATTAGTATTAATATTTTATGCGATAGTGAATGATTGTATTTAAATCTGTTTGTCTGATTTTATTTTATTTTATCCCCTTTTATATTGTGTCCCTTTTAACGTTTGTGTCCCTTTTAACTTTTTTAAGGTGTCCTTGAGCGCCCTGAAAAGCGCCATTTATAAATAAAATGCATTATTATTATTATTATTATCATTATCATTATTATTATTATTATTATTAGATATAGTCATTTTATTCATCATTTAATGTAATATCTCAAATAAGGCATTAAGTACCAGACTTCAGCAAGGGGGGAACTTGTACTGTCCTGTCATCTAAAATTGTCTAACCCTATTTTAATGAAAACAGCTTACGGAATAATTGTGACCAAACCAAGAAAGCATGGGCGATTGTGAAGTTTTGGATAACTATTCAGGCCGCATGTTGGCGTAGTGTTGAATACGTTCACCTCTCAGCGATGGGGATCCAGGTTCGAATCCCAATTTGGTTGGAGCTATCATGTTCTCCCCGTGTCCGTGTGGACTTTGTTCAGTCGTGGACTTAATTCGGACTTCGTATGGACCTAATCTTCATCTAAATTGCCCCATATAGCACCTGTGTAAGTGAGTGTGTGCTCAGTGATCAGAATCAGAATCAGAATACTTTATTAATCTCCAGGGGGAAATGATGGATTGGCACCCTGTCCTGGGTGCATCTGCGAAGCTCCCGAAACGTTCTGCCCTTTGCTTTTAGATATTTTTTGATATTTTAGTGTATTTTTGGCAATGGGATATTACTCACATACTGTGTGGGTCAATAAAAACTACATTTTGGTACAACCAGTACACAGGCAGATGTAGTACACTATTTCAGGATGCTTTAAAGCTAAAATTAGCTTATATATATATACATATACACATGTGTGTGTGTGCTTAATTAGCTTTATTACAGCATAATATATTGTATTATATAATAAACTCTGTGCATTGAGACCACCTGTTTCAGTGTACAATAAGACCAAGTCATTTCTAACTATATGGTTTGTGAAATTGTGTTTCAAATATTTTTTGCTTGCCTAATTATTCAAAGAAGTTTGTTTCGACTGGGGTGTCCAAAAATATTTCAAGCCACTGTACAGTACATTCACATCAGTGCAAAGACAGTCATAAACAGGTGCATTCTTACCTGATAGTCATTGCTCTTATTGTAGTGCATGTTAAGAATACGAAACAATTCTGAATTTCGGCTGAGGCGCAACGCCCTCTCTCTGGCTGTAGCAGGACCCTCACGAGCTGCCTGACGTGCAAAACGTTCCATCTGAATGTAGAAAAACTCACGGAAGTTGCTGAACCACTTAATGAGCTGTGAAGTCACACAGCGGTTAAACTGTAGAAAAAAAAAGGAAAAGATGTGATTAAAACTCATTCTTTGTTGCCACATCCCAAAACTTATAGAAATAAGATCTGCAATTGGCAACTGTTAAATGTATACAAAATAGTAAATTATTTACTATTTATTTATTAAAGGTGTATCATTATACTGTCATTTTCTTTATAAATATTTAATGCACAAAAGCAAAGTGACCTGAAGTTTTATGAGAAAACCTTATTCATTAATAATAAGTAACAGCATAGGATATAAATGCACAACGTGTACTCAGTCCTATAGTAGAATAATGTACCTTGACATCGGGAAAATAAGTCTTGAGCGTGTTAGAACTGGGATAGCGTGTGTAGAAGAACATCAGTTTGGCTTTCTTCAAGTG
Source organism: Corydoras sp. C115 (assembly GCA_019802505.1). Classification (NCBI taxonomy): domain Eukaryota; kingdom Metazoa; phylum Chordata; class Actinopteri; order Siluriformes; family Callichthyidae; genus Corydoras; species Corydoras sp. C115. Next base: position 1,996,814 of record JAFMOC010000083.1, on the reverse strand, counting down.
ACATGGCGACAGACCTTCCTGAGAGTTTGGCAGTTATAGAAATTACACATAAAATTTACATTTATCAGTGTAGTGCTGAAAAAAAATTAAAATTATTATTTTTTTTAAAGTTTAATGATTAATTTAATTATTTATTGACGATTTTTTATTTCCTTAAATACATGAAGGAAACATAGGTTTAAATATATCACTAATCCGGACTTCTAAAAAGCAATAGATACAGGATACAGAAAACAAAATGAAACAGCTTCTTTTTTCTTTAAAATTATGTTATCTAATTTTTGAGGTCCTAAAACTGATATTTGTGTGACTTACTTATTTTTTATCATTTGGACAATGTTGTTTATTATTATTATTATCAAGTTCAAATTTACTTAGATCTGTCACACTGCCCTACTAATAATATTACTTAAATAACTTGGAGCTAGGCGGCACGGTGGCTTAGTGGTTAGCACGTTCGCCTCTCAGCACTAGGGATTCCCGGTTCGAATACCCATCTGGGTGGAGTTTCCATGTTCTCCCCGTGTCTGCGTGGGTTTCCTCCGGGTTCTCCGGTTTCCTCCCACAGTCCAAAAACATGGATCAAGTGAATTGAATTCTCAAAAATTGCCCCATATAGATTGTGTCTGTCTGAGTGAGTGTCTGCCCAGCGATGGATTGGCGCCCTGTCCTGGGACTATCTGCCCAGCGCCCGAGATGTTCTCCCCTGGATGGGCATGGGGAACCCCACCGCGACCCTAATAGAGGATAAAGCGGGAGATAATGAATGAATGAATGAATGAACTTGGAGCTAATCTAACAATGCTTCATTAGTGGGTTCCTTACTAATGTTTCTAAAATAGAACTAGAACAGATATTATACTGTTATTTATGCTGCTATTTATTACTGATAATTAATATTTAAATTGTTAATTAACTGATACTGGAGCAGTTATCAGTTGCTCATATTCAAATGGTTGTCCAATACTAATATTTAAGTAATTGCACACTGGCTTGTATAAATGTTATTTATGTTATTAGCTATAGTTTAGAATACTGATATTTGAGTAAGAAATATCATATTTTCAACTATTTAGTACTTTAAAATCTACTTCTATATAATTATGTATACACCATTTTAATTTTAATTGAATTGCAGAATGTAATGGCAAAATAATACTGAATGCACTAAATTGGATAAGTTTTTTGAATATATTATTATTGAATATTGATATTTATATCTGAGGCTGATGATAATGTGATTCGATAATAAATTACTAGTAATTAATAATAGTAATTACTGGTTGTCTTGTGTAAGATATTTTAAGAGGTTATAATATATTTTGATAGTCAGTAGTAACTAATATTTTAACTTAATTTACTTTGTAAAAGTACTGATTTGCAAACTATAAAGTAGTTGATTAATATAGATATTTCAGTTGCTCACTAATTCTGATCATGCTACATGAGTAATACTGATTTGCTTCTGATTTTTTTTTTTTTTTTTTTGCACATCAGTGCATACTTACTTGTTTAAAACATGCGGAAACAGTTTTTTTTGTCTTTGGTACCACAGCTCTCATTGATTTAAATAAATTATAGAAAATGGCTTCGTATTGATCGGTATTGTTTTAATTGTAAATAGAGATATGAACGCCACTCCTTCCACCTGGACAACTGAATGTTTTGTATTCGCTTTGATTCTTTATGACATACTCTTTAAAGGCATTTTGGATTTTGTTTCTGAAAACACTTTGTATTTTTGTCATTTTAAATCCTGGTATTATTTAAGGTACACAAATAAAAATTATGACCAAAAATAATGGAACTTATTATTAAGTAATAGAGTAATACCATCTTAAACTTAATTGTTAATTCATGCTTTGAAGTGTATGAACTAATTTTCATTTAAAAAGTGTATATATATATATATATATATATAGCGATGGATTGGCGCCCTGTCCTGGGTGTATCTGCCCAGCGCCCGAAACGTTCTCCACTGGATGGGCATGGGGAACCCCACCGCGACCCTAATAGAGGATAAAGCGGGTGATAATGAATGAATATATATATATATATATATATATATATATATATATATATTATATATATATATATATATATATATATATATTACACACACTTTTAAGTGAAAATTAGTACATTTTAAATAACTGTAACTGGAAACTTTTTTATTAGTTGTGTATTTAAAGGATATGGTCCCAGGTCCAAGGTAGAGAGCTGCATCTCCTCCATCAATTCCAACTCTCATCGCCTCATCTCTCGCTCGATCAGTGAGAGGGGGATTTAAATGGCCCAATAAGGGTAGATGTGGAAATGAAGGATTGCGAAAGTCCATAAAAGGTTCATTGGTAATGCCATCTTTGTGGAGGGGCATACTGGAAAGAGAGCGTGTGAAGAGGTGCTGCATGGTGTAGTGAAGAAGTGGTAGGGAAAGTGGAGGAGGATTTGGAGGGCATGTGGGCAGGAAGGAGTCTTTGTTTCTTGGCGGTATGAAAGCGGAAAGCGTCGATTGGGGCAAGAGGGGTAAATTGGCAGCATCATGAGGTATCAGTGAGTTTCTCTGTCTGTCCTGATGTATCGAGTTTTGCTTCTCATTGGGTCTCTTTGCTACAAGGGATAAAGCTTCAGTTTGTTCTGGTACATTTGCTGCACCACCAGGGCTTATGTTCCTTTCTGGGTTGAGGTTCTGCACCTTCCTAATGGGAACTTGGGCCAGTACTGAAGTGGAAGGTGATGTATGGTCATTTTCAGCATAGTGCTGAAGTACCCTGTCAATGACTCGAGCTACAGCACTAGCTAGTTCCTGCTTTAAGGCCTCTGCAAATTTCTCATTGCCACCAATGTTCTCCCACTCCCCTTGCACAAAGCTACAGCCCAACCACACTCCTCCATCCAGATCCATGTCCATGTCCAGGTTTACTGGGTCTTCAGGAAACACATCAGAAGTATTATTCTCTGGACTTTCATTTTTTCTTTCAGTGGAACCAAAAGGCGGATAAAGTTCACTCTCTACATGATTGTCGGACTCTCCTTCAGAGAACATATCTCCTGTCTCATCCATCGCTCCATTTTTTTCTCCTTCTGCCTTTTCTTCCTGTAAGTTTTGTTCCCCATAAACTTCCCACACTTTGCGTTGAAGCTCCAAAAGCTTACCTCTGGTTTCCTCCAACTGAAGTTTCAGCTCCCGCCGTTGCTGCTGTCTTCCTTCCCTGCTCACCTTTCTCCTCCCTCTCTCCTCTCTTACCATTTCTGGTACACTCCTCCTCCCACGGTGCTCTTCTGTTTCAGTCACACCCTCTCTCCTTGCCATGCTCTCCACTTTAAGTTGTTTAACTCTCATTATGTCTGGACTCCAGTCCCGAGACTCCAGGAGGGAACCTCTTCTTCTGTCCCCTGTTCGGTACTGTGAAATGGAGGTTCCTCCTGCTGCGGACTTTCTCCCAAACATTTCTGAATGCACCTCTTGTCCATCCTCCCGAACTGGCAATTCGGAGAATAAGCTCTGGCCCTGCCTATACCCACCCCACCTCCGCGAGGCACTGCTGGGGTGAAGGAGTGGTGAAATAGAGGGGCCAGTGGAAGTGGACTCTGGTGGACTGCGGTACAAGTCGAAGTGACACATCTGGGATGGCGGCTGCTGGAAAAGGTCCGAAGGGCAATCCATTACCCCTCAACTCCTCAGCTGGAGATTCTAGTTTTAGATTGAGAGAAAAGAATTGGTATTTCTTGTCTGAAATCATATTGCATTTAAGAGCTGCTGTTATCTTTGTTGGCATCATTTCGCTCTTTCGCTTTGCGCTGCATGTGTGTGCTATCAGCTCACGGACAGCTGTGGCCACTGTTTATTCAGACTGTTGACTCTATATCCCTCATCCTTTTCTTTCTCTCGCTCTCTAGCTTTTCTGTCCTACCACATACAGAGAGATAGAGAAGGTAAATATTTTCAATGGAATTACTATAGTCAACCAGCTACCAAGCCTTACAGTGGAATGGGATCTCAGATCCTGACTAAAGTCAACACTATGGATGTACATACAGCATATCTACTGATTTCACGATTAAAGGTCCTGGTTTGACCCATTTGACCCATTTGAAAATTGTCGAGCCTTTCCTATGCCTCAGCTTTCTGTGTGAGTTCGACACAAACCTGGGTTTAAAGATACTATTCGATATTTCACCACCTCACCTGCCACAGACCATCGTGTCTTGGTTTCAAGTTCTCAAAAAAGAGATTTTACTACAATTACAGTGAACTATGTCTCAATCACAACGAGAGCCTTAGAATAAGTTCATTATAGCGCCAGAAATTGCGGACTCATCGCAAGTATAATAAGTAAGAGGCGTGATATCGATACAGACGGTTCTGAAAGTTGTTTGTTAGGTTAAAAAGACCTAATCCCTTGAATGGTGAGGCTACTGATGTTGGGAGAGCGGTAACTCCAGCGGTGCGCACTGACCGCTCTGTGTCGCACACGGGCAGCCGTTTTAAAGGCTTTAAAGCTGCCACCCCGATCGCTTTACGTGTCGAATCGTACAATTGTTAGACGATAAGAACAATGAGAAGGAGAGCTTACTCGACGGTGGTGACTTTAAGCTGGAATTCCAGGTGCGGTTGTCTCCTGTGGAGGAGCTCCGTCCTGCTCTTGTGAAGCGGCAGCGCTCGAAGTGGCAGCGACTTTCCTGCTGCCTCGAGTCCTTCCGTTTCCCCGCCGCGCACTTTCTGTCCGGTGGGCGGCGAGGTGCGAGAATGGGGCTGTCCGTCAGTTCGTGGCGCTCTAAATACACACAGCCTTTTGTCTAATGAAATATTCCAATAGCTTCCACAGGGAAACGACATAGCTCCCGCCTCGATAGGGTCCAATTCCATGTTCAGCCTACATCAGGTTACCAATCCCGCAACACGACATGCCAATATTTGAATCTCATCATTGCTCGAAAGTATATACTAAGAATACAATTAATAACTTATGAGGCGTTTCCATGTTCTCCCTGTGTCCGCGTGGGTTTCCTCCCACAGTCCAAAGTCAATTGAATTCTCCAAATTGCCCCATATAGAGTGTGTCTGTATGAGTGAGTGTGTGCCCAGCGATGGATTGGCGCCCTGTCCTGGGTGTAACTGCCCAGCGCCCGAGACGTTCGCCCCTGGATGGGCATGGGGAACCCCACCGCGACCCTACTACAGGATAAAGCGGGAGATAATGAATGAATGAAAATTATGATGGTGGCTTAGTGGTTAGCACGTTCGCCTCTCAGCGCTAGGGATTCCCGGTTCGAATCCCCATCTGGGTGGAGTTTCCATGTTCTCCCCGTGCCCGCGTGGGTTTCCTCCGGGTTCTCCGGTTTCCTCCCACAGTCCAAAAACAGGAATCAAGTCAATTGAATTCTCAAAATTGCCCCATATAGAGTGTGTCTGTGTGAGTGAGTGTGTGCCCAGCGATGGATTGGCGCCCTGTCCTGGGTCTATCTGCCCACGTTCTCCCCTGGATGGGCCCCGCGACCCTAATAGAGGATAAAGCGGAAGATAATGGATGGATATATATATAAAATCCTCCGGGTTCTGCGGTTTCCTCCCACTGTCCAAAACAAACATGGATCAAGTCAATTGAATTCTCCAAATTGCCCCATATAGATTGTGTCTGTGTGAGTGTGTACCCAGAGATGGATTGGCACCCTGTCCTGGGTGTATCTGCCCAGCGCCCGAAACGTTCTCCCCTGGATGGGCATGGGGAACCCCACTGCGACCCTAATAGAGGATAAAGCGGGAGATAATGAATGAATGAAAATTATGAGGCGGCACGGTGGCTTAGTGGTTAGCACGTTCGCCTCTCAGCACTAGGGATTCCCGGTTCGAATCCCCATCTGGGTGGAGTTTCCATGTTCTCCCTGTGTCCGCGTGGGTTTCCTCCGGGTTCTCCGGTTTCCTCCCACAGTCCAAAAACATGGATTAAGGTCAATTGAATTCTCCATATAGTGTGTGAGTGTGTGCCCAGCGATAGGTTGGCATCCTGTCCTGGGTGTATCTGCCCAGAGCTCGAAACGTTCTCCCCTGGATGGGCATAGGGAACCCCACCGCGACCCTAATAGAGGATAAAGTGGAAGATAAAGGATGGATGGATGTTTGCTAATGAGTATTACTTTAGGTGGGGCTTAGTGGTTAGCACGTTCGTCTCTCAGCACTAGGGATTCGAATTCCAATCTGGGTGGAATTTCCATGTTCTCACCGTGTCCGTGTGGGTTTCCTCCGGGTTCTCCAGTTTCCTGCCCCCCACAACCCTAGTAGAGGATAAAGTGAAATATAATGGATGGATGGATGTTTGCTCATGAGTTTTACTTTAGGCAACAGACCTCACACACTATATCTGTATGTATGGATAGATGGATGTGGTTCATGGCTTCATGTTTAATTATTCCAAGTTCTGTTCTTAGAAACAATAATAGTATTTGGGGTATCAGCAGAATTCATTTCCCCTAAACATTACCTCATTCTATATACTACCCCTTTTAATGTCACAGCCTGAATGTATTCAAGCAATTTATTGGCAGAGTGTCCTGGCAGAGGCTGTTATATAACTTACACATGGTTAATTTTGGCTCGGGGAGTCACCAGGTGAACAACAAAGGGAAAAAATAGGCTGGCTTTTTTTATGTTGACACTGTCTGCCATTTTATTTATAAGGGAAGCTCAATCGAATTAATAAACCGGATTTCAACCCAAACACGTGTCTTCCATGTTCATTTTCAGCATATTTGCTTCAATCAAACTAAAACAGTGTTGTTTATTAATTTGTGCAGAGATCTTAATGATAAAAAACTAAAATAATTATTTCTGATATGTTCTCCATACAGCCCAGCGATGGATTGGCGCCCCGTCCTGGGTCTATCTGCCCAGCGCCCGAGACGTTCTCCCCTGGATGGGCATGGGGAACCCCACCGCGACCCTAATAGAGGATAAAGTGGGAGATGAATGAATGAATGAATGAATGTTCTCCATACACTGTAGGCATTCTGACAATTGTTATTCATAATCTTGTAATCCATTAACACCTCACTATTAAGATGTAGTTCATGCCAAAAATCATTACTATAAATATCTTATAAATAAAGGAGCCAAGATCTGTGTGTGTTTATTCCCTATGCAAATCCACACCGTTCGCTTTGATTGCCATGACATTTGACATACTTACACTTTGGTACCCATGACTTTACCCCAGTGCACAAAATAAGACCCCAAAGACACGATTGGGTGAATTTGATGTGGAAGAACTTGACTGGCCCACACAAAGCCTTAACCTGAATCCCATTGATCACTTTTGAAATGATCTAGAACAGAGATTGTAAAGCAACATCAGCATCTGAACTCGCAAATGCTCTTTTGAATAGATATGTAAAATTTCTTATGGAATGTCTACTGAGAAGAACGAAAGTTGTTATGGCTGTGAAGAGGAGTGAGGGAAGACTAAATGGGATGTTATAAAAGTTCCAGCAGGTTTATTATGTAGGGGTCCACTTACATTATAAATAATGATAATGCCACCAGCCTATATTTTCTCATATATTTATTTGCCTGTTTCTGTTATACAGTAAGCACAGTGGTGCTGCAGTAAGTGCTTCCACTTTACAGCTGAAAGACCCGGATTCGATTTCCAGGTGGAGTGAGGTCTCTGGTTTCCTCTCAGATTGGAGATACTAATTTGTCCTGGCTATAAAGGTGTATGCAGCAGAGTCGGTTCCGAGTCTGGTTTAAACCTACTGCCAAATTCGATATATGTGGCGACTCGTAAAGGGAGCAGCCGAAAAGAAAAAAGTTTTAAAATAATTATTCACATAAGCTACAGTGATTTGTCACAGCAGTATGGTCATCTCATCTCATCATCTTCCATTTAATCCCCATGCCAGTCCAGGGGAGAATGTTTTAGCTGGGCAGATATACCCAGGACAGGGCGCCAATCCATAGCTGTGCACACTCACACACAAACGCACAGGTGCACTATATAAAGGCAATTTAGTTGGGGCAATTCAAAGCAGCAAATTCACCTCAGATCCATTGTTTTGGACTGAGGGAGGAAACTGAGAAAACCCAGAGAAAACACACGGGGAAAACATGAAACTCCATCTAGATCAGGATTCATACCTGGAGATAAGATAAGACATGATAAGACCTTTTTGATCCTTTGAGGGAGGATTCCCTTTAGGAATCAGTAGCAATAGATGCGTAGATAAATAGATAGATAAAAGGAAAACAAAAAAAAAAAATATATATATATATACACATGTGGCTTAGTGGTTAGCACGTTCGCCTCTTAGCGCTAGGGATTCCCGGTTCAAATTCCCATCTGGGTGGAGTTTCCATGTTCTCCCCGTGTTTGCGTGGGTTTCCTCCCACAGTCCAAAAACATGGATCAAGTCAATTGAATTTTCAAAATTGCCCCATATAGAGTGTGTGTGTGAGTGAGTGTGTGCCCAGCGATGGATTGGCGCCCTGTCCTAGGTCTATCTGCCCAGCGCCCGAGACGTTCTCCCCTGGATGGGCATGGGGAACCCCACTGCGACCCTAATAGAGGATAAAGCGGGAGATAATGAATGTGTGAATATATATATATATATATATATATATATATATATATATATATATATATATATATATATATGGCACGGTGGCTTAGTGGTTAGCACGTTAGCCTCTCAGCGCTAGGGATTCCCGGTTCGAATCCCCATCTGGGTGTTTCTGGGAGTTTCTATGTTCTCCCCGTGTCTGCGTGGGTTTCCTCCGGGTTCTCCGGTTTCTTCCCACAGTCCAAAAACATGGATCAAGTCAATTGGATTCTCAAAAAAATTGCCCCATATAGAGTGTGTGTGTGTGTGTGTGTGTGTGTGTGTGTGTGTGTGTGTGTGTGTGCCCAGCGATGGATTGGCGCCCTGTCCTGGGTGTATCTGCCCGGCACCCGAAACGTTCTCCCCTGGATGGGCATGGGGAACCCCACTGCGACCCTAATAGAGGATAAAGCGGGAGATAATGAATGAATGAATGAATGAATATATATATATTGTTTATTAAAATAGATAAAAGGAATACAAATAAATATATATATATATATATATATATATATATATATATATATATATATATATATATATATATATATATATATATATATATATATTAACTATATGTATTTATAATTATAATGTAATTATAATTATATATATTTTGTATTCCTTGTATCTATTTTTATTTCTATTGCTACTGATTCCTAAAGGGAATATATGTAATTTTTTATTTTTCTTTTTTAAGCGGCATATAATTGTATTATTGCACCATAATACATTTATTGCACATAGTCCAATTCATAATATTGTTTTGGTCAGGCTACTTCCCCATCCCATCTGTTGTCGTTCTGTTACCCCTTCTCCACCCTAGAGAGAAGTTGTATAGTTTGATGGCATGAGGGACAGAATAGTTTTTAAATCTGTTGGTTCTGCACTTAGGAAGAAGCAGCATGTCACTAAACAGACTCCTCTGTGCTAGGATGTGCTAACCACTAAACCACCGTGTCATTAAAAATGTAAACGGCTCTACAATCATACCTTTTACAGTACCATCATTGTATTCATAATGGCTCCTAAAAGCCTGTATGATGCAGAAGTTATGGGGGTTAAATACAGTGAGGCAATGATTTACGGTGTTTCAGCTGCTAAAGGTAAAGAGATGAGATGAACTATATAATAATCAGCTTTATTTCAATGTCAGTTGATTCAAACATTATAAACAGCATAAAAACATTTATCAAACCAAATAATAGGTCAATGAAAACATTACATAGTCTTTGTACCGTTTTCAAAACATATGCATAATTCAAAAAACATTACAATAATTATTTTTGCTAATATTTATTATTATTATTTTGGTTTTTATCTTAATGTGACTAGCTAAAAAAAAAGCAGATATAAAATATAATATCTTTAATTTTTGAATCTCTGAAATTTGATGAATAAATAAATAAAATAAAAAGTCACATTTGAAAAATCAACCCAACATGAAATTTATCCGGGGGTGCTTAAAGTGATCTATAAAACATGTATAGACTACTCAGCATTATGAGTCAGCTTAGAACCTGAAGGTAATAAATGATCCAGTAATTGATTTGTTTCTATGATGAACCTGGAATATTGTAAAATACTCCAGAATATATATATATATATATATATATATATATATATATATATATATATATATATATATATATATTCTCCCACTGTCACTGCAATTTCCTAATCAAACAATAATGCTACATAAATAAATATAAATACTGCCTATTTAAAAACAACCAGAAATTTGTTCTATTGCTGTTAAGAGTTTCTCTCAATTCAGTTGTAACTTCTTCCACATAAATTCAGTCAACCATGCCTCTGTGGACTTAGATCTGCACCCTGGGGCACATTTACACCCCCCAGTAATCTAAGCCATGCAATTACTAACATCAAAATTCTAACATTGTCACCTTTCAGACCGGTCTAATGACATCTACTAAATTTTGCCGACAAATTATTGATTGCTTTGTGGAATTCTCAAAAAACCTGACACATAGGCCTATATAATAAATAATAATAAATAATAAAACATATATAACAACCCAATAGTCAAGTAGCTTAATACACAATGGAGTATTTGATCATTTTTCTGCAAAAGAAAAAAACAGAGTTTAGAAACAATTTAAAAAAGAATAAATCTTCTAACAGTAGATTCTGATTCTTTTCCAGGCGCTTGTCCTGTGTGTCTGTGTGTGTGAGTGCAATGGGTTTGATCTGATGGGTATTTTAAATGATATACAATATCATTATTGTGATTAATTCTGGATAATGGTCATGTTTTTTTTAAGAAATCAGAGCTCTTTTGTATGTATTGTAACAATAGTGCTCCCTCAGACCAATTTTTTTTTTTACGGTTAATATTCCATCCAGTTTTACACAATTTTATATTTTTTTTCAAATAAAACATATGAAATTACCAAATTTAACATATCAAATAAATTAACAGAAGGCATTCAAAACATTCTATTAGGACTCTTGCTATCCAGTAATATAAAAAGCATGAGATGTTAGTTTTGCAATAGACAATTCAGAACCATGTTTAACAACCGTTCTGTTAAGTGTAACAATATTCTCATGGTACATGACTTTCTCCCCCCCAAGTGTCTGGTGAAGTGCACAAAGTACTTGTGATGTTATTGTTCTCTAAATGGAAAAGGTCTGTGACACCCTTGGCCTTGAAATGTCATGAAGCTGACATTTGCATCGAGACATTTTTTTAGTGGCGCACAGCTTGCCTCATTGGAATAATTCTTTGGCTCAGGCAAGCAAGCAGCTTCATCTTAATATGTGAAAGTAGTCTATCTATCTCTGTTTGGCCCTTGTTTGTTTTCACGATCCAATTGCTCCCTTTTCTCTACTTCAGGGACACCAATCGGGGGGCCACAATCACCGGCCACCACTGTTGTTATGGAAACAAGAAATGTGACACAAAGCCTTTTTAATAAAGAGAGCCGACAGCTAGAGATCTGAGTAAACAAAACATTTGAATAGATACAAAAACAATACCAGAGCAAAGGTTAGCTTCAAATAGAAAATGCCACAGCCGAGGACACTCATGTAGGCCATGTGCAGCATAAGATAATGCAAAAAAGAACAACCTTATCCTTCTCTGTTCGGCTAACCATGAATATTCATGCGACGAAATGTCAAAACGTTTTAATATCTAAAAAAAAAAGTCACACCCAACAACAGAATCAATTATCGAAGCGTATATTTTTAGGTAGCATCTACTGCTAGCTGTATCATTAGAGGGTGAAAACTGTACACAGAAAACCGAATCCTTTGAAGTGCAGCCAAATGACTGACAGCACCTCTGTTAAAATTTATGAATTATATGAACAAAGCTTAGTGAACTGCATCTGGCTGGGTCTGTCCATTTGTGCACAGCATTAGAAAATGCCACCTAACTGCGTCCTTTGCGACAGCAGGAGACAGAGTGGAAATGCTTAATTTGAATAAGTCATGATCAAAAGCATTGCGATATGACTCCACACGCGAATGGAATAAAAATTTGGTGGCCAGGAGGGGGGCCAGAGAGATCCGAGAGGGTTGATGGACCGCCAAAGTGTTTGCCTATTGATTCCCTTTGCGAGACAGTGCGTGTGCACTCAGCACAAAGCCTTGGGCAAGGTGACAGAAAGAGCTAGTCGGAGAGATTATTGTGAGGAAAAAAAACAGTAAAACAAAAAAAAACAAAAAAAAAAAAAAAAAAAAGGTTTTGACCAGATCTGCCTTTTGTCTAAGGGCAATCAATACAATGCAGAGAGAAGTATGGATTTCAAAGCTAAAACAAAATGTATCACAGTGAACAAGAATGTCAGGGGATTTCAGGAAAGCTCAATATTATTAGAGGCCTGTTGTTATGACCCCCTCAAATTAAGTGCACATGCTGCGTATGTGCTTCTATGAAGTCGTGCAACACAGAACACGACTAATTGACACTAATGAATCGGCGGTTGTGTAAGAGGAAGACGTTTTAATCCACTTAGCAGATCAAACTGATTCTTTGATCTTTGACCAAATTGACTCCTACTTGCTGTGAAGAACTTTACTTACAGTAATGCACTCTGCCCTTTCCTAGCTCGCTTCCTCCATCTCCAGCATGGGAGCATGCACACATCTCCTGGCTCAGAAAGTCCTTTCCACTCACACACATGCACACGTCGAATCGTACAAATACACACTCTAACTCACTCTACTGTGCACTCTCTCGCCAGCACTCAGGATGCAATTATCCTCTTTGGCTGGAGTGTTTTGATGGCATAATTGCCATGGACAGTGAGGAGAGAGAGATCGGCAGGAGAGAGAGAAAGAACGAGGGATGGGAGAGAGATGAAGAGGGGGACAGAGGCACATCGAGTGCTGACACTCGCAGCATGCTAATGCCAAAACACAGTCCACCTCCCCATTTTGTCTCTTTGTCTCTTCATCCATCTCTCTAAATACACACATACATACACACACGCACACACACACACAGGTGCAGTAACCTCTCCATTCCGTTCCACATCTCTCCACTCTCATCAGCCCAGAAGACTGACGGCTAGAGAATAACAGGGGTGAAAAGAACATCAAGGGTGGTGGGATTTTCCAGGCACGGACAATGAAGAGACAATCCCGCCCATCCTCGGCTCACGACTGTGATTTACAGACCGATCTTGTATTTCTTTGTAATACCAGACATGTTATTTTATTCGGCAATCTCTTTTCGATAAACACTTGATTTACATAAGCTGGAAATGCTGCTTAACCCTGTATTTTCCAGGTACGCTGTAAATAGAAGGCGTCCAACAAAGAAATGCACTTAAAACTATGATGACCAAGGTCACCAGATGAAATAAGAGCTCAAATTGAAAGGATGTTGTCGACACAGCCGTAAAATAGAAAAAGCTTAGGACTGTGTAAAAAGTATAAATATGAAGAATAAAAGTTCAAAAATGAAAAACTTGCACATAAACAAAGATGAAATGAAACTTGTTAGCTATGTCATAAGCCGAGAATTGCATTTCCAGGCTTTTAAGAATGATTCGTAGGAGGAGAAAAAAAATTAATCATATTTACCTCAATTTCATATTAACTACTAACATGTGTTCATATAGTGCCTAATAGGGGCATCTGGTGGTAGGATAAAATAATTACACTTGACGTTGTCCGTACCAAAAAAATGCTTGTTTGAAAGCATAAACATACCATTCATTCATTATCTTCCCGCTTCATCCTCTGTTAGGGTCGCGGTGGGGTTCCCCATGCCCATCCAGGGGAGAACGTTTCCGGGCGCTGGGCAGATACACCCAGGACAGGGCGCCAATCCAGCGCTGGGCGCACACTCACTCACACAGACACACTCTATATGGGGCAATTTGGAGAACTCAATTGACTTGATTCCATGTTTTTGGACTGTGGGAGGAAACCGGAGAACCCGGAGGAAACCCACGCGGACACGGGGAGAACATGGAAACTCCACCCAGATGGGGATTCGAACTGGGAATCCCTAGTGCTGAGAGGAGAACGTGCTAACATATCAATAAACATACCAATGTTTAAAACTATTTAAATTTAGATGATGTAAAATGCAAAACAGGTGAAAGCAACGTTTTTAAAAGGCAATTTAAAAACGTAGGCGGTTACGTAGGTGCTTAGCATGTTCTCCTCTCAGCACTAGGGATTCCCGGTTCGAATCCCCATCTGGGTGGAGTTTCCATGTTCTCCCCGTGTCCGCGTGGGTTTCCTCCGGGTTCTCCGGTTTCCTCCCACAGTCCAAAAACATGGATCAGGTCAATTGAATTCTCAAAATTGCCCCATATAGAGTGTGTCTGTGTGAGTGAGTGTGTGCCCAGCGATGGATTGGCGCCCTGTCCTGGGTGTATCTGCCCAGCGCCCGAAACGTTCTCCCCTGGATGGGCATGGGGAACCCCACCGCGACCCTAATAGAGGATAAAGCGGGAGATAATGAATGAATGAATGAATGAATTTAAAAACGTGATGCAAAAGTCTAAATTCAAACCAGCCTTCTGTGATGTAAAGGTCCATTATGGATAGAACAGATGTTGTACTGCAATAATAGCAATTTGTCTTAACACAGTGCTAATTTGGTAGGGCTTAAGTGTTTGTAAAATGTGTGTGTGTGTGTTTTATATAACTAAAGTAATATAAAATCATAGGAAAGCATATGTAATCCTCTGCGTGTGTGTGTTTTTATTTGTGTGAGTCATTATGTATTAGGCGAGTTATTAAATAGCATATCGCAGGTATTCAGACTAGTGTGTGTGTGTGTGTGTGCTTTAAATTTGAGTATTTTGTGCCGTGACACTATTGGTAGTTAAAGGTGTGCTTGCACGCCTCTGTTTTACGTATTGTGCTTCTGAGTGGGTGTTGGTAAGGAGAGCAGTCGCTCGGCATGTTCGAGGCACTCAGCTATCCTCCTCTTCACTGCATCTCTCTGCTGAGGATCCACTTCTCCTACAGAACAGAGAGAAAGATAGCAGAGAACAAAGTCAACAAGTGGCTCTTTTTTAAATCCAAATAACAAAAGTGTCCAGTTCGCTTCTTGTTTGAAATTCTTAAGTTGTGTATTTTTCACCGTCACTGAGCTGATCATTAAAAGAACACATCATCGCATCAAAACACTTTGCATTTTTCGCTGCAGCTGCTCCCGAAAGCGTACGGTCGTACGATCCATAATGCAGTTTTATGCTAAGCTCATGGAAGCTTTGCTGGAAGTAAGGTTTTTGAGACTTCTCCTGAATGAAAATTACACAGCACCTGGATGCCTCTTAATTTGCATTTCCACCCCACTAAGAGGTTTCTTCAGGGTCAGCTGTAAATCAAGTAAACATTTCTATTTTCTTTCGTCCTGATCGGGGTCATCAGGAGTTTTACGCCATTCCTGAAAACATAATCCAAAAATATGAACAGCTTCAGGACCAGCCAACAGTAAGTTCATCACTGGGTCTTATCCACTCATTCTTCAGAGCAATTTAAAGTTATCAATCCATCTCTACTGCAATGTTTTTGAGAGGTGGAGGAAGCTGCACTACACAGAAGAAATTCATACAGGCAGAGAAAGAGAGAGAACATGACATACTCGACACAGAGAGGAAACAGGTGGTAAGAATATCGGTGCCTTGCACTGAATGGTACCTAAAAATTCTGCATTTGAGTCACTGTGCCGTCATCAAAGGGTCAATACTACCTTCACTGTTAAGTTTTTACACACAAGCATTAAGTTTGTATTATTATCTTATGGACATATACACTCACCGGCCACTTTATTAGGTACACCATTCTAGTAACGGGTTGGACCCCCTTTTGCCTTCCGAACTGCCTCAATTCTTCGTGGCATAGATTCAACGAGGTGCTGGAAGCATTCCTCAGAGAGTTTGGTCCATATTGACATGATGGCATCACACAGTTGCCGCAGATTTGTCGGCTGCACATCCATGATGCGAATCCCCGTTCCATCACATCCCAAAGATGCTCTATTGGATTGAGATCTGGTGACTGTGGAGGCCATTTGAGTACAGTGAACTCATTGTCATGTTCAAGAAACCAGTCTGAGATGATTCCAGCTTCATGACATGGCGCATTATCCTGCTGAAAGTAGCCATCAGATGTTGGGTACATTGTGGTCATAAAGGGATGGACATGGTCAGCAACAATACTCAGGTAGGCTGTGGCGTTGCAACGATGCTCAATTGGTACCAAGGGGTCTGGCCATTCTCCTCTGACCTCTGGCATCAACAAGGCATTTCCGCCCACAGAACTGCCGCTCACTGGATGTTTTTTCTTTTTCGGACCATTCTCTGTAAACCCTAGAGATGGTTGTGTGTGAAAATCCCAGTAGATCAGCAGTTTCTGAAATACTCAGACCAGCCCTTCTGGCACCAACAACCATGCCACGTTCAAAGGCACTCAAATCACCTTTCTTCCCCATACTGATGCTCGGTTTGAACTGCAGGAGATTGTCTTGACCATGTCTACATGCCTAAATGCACTGAGTTGCATATATATATATATATATATATATATATATATATATATATATATATATATATATATATATATATATATATATATAGACTATATTTATATAGTCATTAGCCACTGCATTATGTATGTCTGCCTGTATCTCCAAACACTGTCCATTCTAGTAATTACTGTAAATCATTTCACTTCTTACCACTGAAACACACACTAATCCACCACTCTTAATAGCACATGAGTTGGGGTTGTCCTGACAATTTGCTAATGCGACTAACAAAAGTGAATTAAAATGTGAATTAAAGTATGTACAAAAACACATGGACTACAGCCTGTAATTCCATCCATTATCTTCCGCTTTAGGGCGGCACGTTGGCTTAGTGGTTAGCACGTTCTCCTCTCAGCGCTAGGGATTCCCGGTTCGAATTCCCATCTGGGTGGAGTTTCCATGTTCTCCCCGTGTCCGCGTGGGTTTCCTCCGGGTTCTCCGGTTTCATCCCACAGTCCAAAAACATGGATCAAGTCAATTGAGTTCTCCAAATTGCCCCATATAGAGTGTGTCTGTGTGAGGGAGTGTGTGCCCAGCGATGGATTGGCAC
Organism: Corydoras sp. C115; assembly: GCA_019802505.1. NCBI lineage: Eukaryota > Metazoa > Chordata > Actinopteri > Siluriformes > Callichthyidae > Corydoras > Corydoras sp. C115. Next base: position 1,979,643 of record JAFMOC010000083.1, on the reverse strand, counting down.
CCTGTCCTGGGTCTATCTGCCCAGCGCCCGAAACGTTCTCCCCTGGATGGGCATGGGGAACCCCACCGCGACCCTAATAGAGGATAAAGCGGGAGATAATGAATGAATGAGTCCAAAAACATGGATCAAGTCAATTTGAATTCTCAAAATTGCCCCATATAGAGTGTGTCTGTGTGAGTGAGTGTGTGCCCAGCGATGGATTGGCGCCCTGTCCTGGGTCTATCTGCCCAGCACCCGAAACGTTCTCCCCTGGATGGGCATGGATCTTCCGCTTTATCCTTTATTAGGGTTGCGGTGGGGTTCCCCATGCCCATCCAGGGGAGAACGTTTCAGGCGCTGGGCAGATAGACCCAGGACAGGGCACCAATCTATCGCTGGGCACACACTCACTCACACAGACACACTCTATAGGGGGCAATTTGGAGAATTCAATTGACTTGGTCCATGTTTTGGGACTGTGGGAGGAAACCCGGAGAACCCGGAGGAAACCCATGCGGACACGGGGAGAGCATGGAAACGCTGAGAGGCGAACATGCTAACCACAAAGCCACCGTGCCGCCCCAGTCTGTAATTGTAAACTATAAAGTGCATATGTTAAACCGAACTGATCAAATAGATGATGAATGTAGAACAACCAAGTGTATGAATGTTGATTTTATCATAAGATAGAGGTAGTACTGTAATTGTGTACGGAAATTCTTTTCTTTGTTAATTTTCTAGTTATCGATCAGAAAACAGACCCCACGAAATCACAAGTCTGTAAAAATGTGACACAGCAGGGTTTTGATTACTGTTACTTTGATTAATGCAAAACTGTGCACCAACCACATGGATAAGCAGGTTGTGGCACTCAGGATGTAAAAAAAAGTAAGTTCTTTATCATGTATCATAAAGCTTTTGGTACAATGAGTGTAGTGATATTTAAGAGTAATAGGTTTACATATTGGGCGGCACGGTGGCTTAGTGCTTAGCACGTTCGCCTCTCAGCGCTAGGGATTCCTGTTTCGAATCCCTATCTGGGTGGAGTTTCCATGTTCTCCCCGTGTCCGTGTGGGTTTCCTCCGGGTTCTCCGGTTTCCTCCCATAGTCCAAAAACATGGATCAAGTCAACTGAGTTCTCCAAATTGCCCCATATAGAGTGTGTCTGTGTGAGTGAGTGTGTGCCCAGCGATGGATTGGCACACTGTCCTGGGTCTATCTGCCCAGCGCCCGAAACGTTCTCCCCTGGATGGGTATGGGGAACCCCCCCCGCGACCCTAATAGAAGATAAAGCGGAAGATAATGAATGAAAATGAATGTTTACATATTGGGCGGCACGGTGGCTTAGTGGTTAGCACATCCGCCTCGCCGCTAGGGATTCCCGGTTCGAATCCCCATCTGGGTGGAGTTTCCATGTTCTCCCCGTGTCCATGTGGGTTTCCTCCGGGTTCTCCGGTTTCCTCCCACAGTCCAAAAACATGGATCAAGGTCAATTGAGTTCTCCAAATTGCCCCATATAGAGTGTGTTTGTGTGAGTGTGTGCCCAGCGATAGATTGGATTGGTCCTGGGTGTATCTGCCCAGCGCCCAAGACGTTCTCCCCTGGATGGGCATGGGGAACCCCCCCGCGACCCTAATAGAGGATAAAGCGGAAGATAATGGATGAATGGACGTTTACATATTATCTCAGTCCTTCCTCTTGTTCTCCTGTCACTGAGATGAAAGTCTTGAAGATTCTCCTTTTCAGTAAATCAACCTCTCTCACATCATTCATTTATTATCTCCCGCTTTATCCTCTATTAGGGTCGTGGTGGGTTCCCCATGCCCATCCAGGGGAGAACGTCTTGGGCGCCGGGCAGACACACCCAGGACAGGGCGCCAATCCATCGCTGGGCCTCTCTCACATCATATAGTCCATATTGTTTTTAATCATACCAGCACTCGCTCATCATATTTATTCCGCACTCACCACTGGGTATATTTTTTTGAACAGCCTATTGTTACGTAAACTGCTGCTGAACCTAAATCTGGTAGCGTTACAGCCCTGTGTCATGTCTGGTTAACCTTGTCTGATTTGATCCTTGCTTACAGACAGGTCCTTTAACACCTCATGAGACCATATCTCCTCAAGCAAATAGTTCCCCAGGGCTCAGTGCTTGGTCCTCTTCTATTTTCACTACATATGGTCTCAAATCATTGCTACAAACGTCCTTTGCCCATAACAACACCACAATTCCTGCTCTATTATCTACCCACGATGTATCAGTATGGAAAAAAGTCAGTTAAATTTGGCAAAGACAATCTTGCTCACGGGCGTGCCGCGGGTGGCTTAGTGGTTAGCACGTTCGCCTCTCAGCGCTAGGGATTCCCGGTTCGAATCCCCATCTGGGTGGAGTTTCCATGTTCTCCCCGTGTCCGTGTGGGTTTTCTCCGGGTTCTCCGGTTTCCTCCCACAGTCCAAAAACATGGATCAAGTTAATGGAGTTCTCTAAATTGCCCCATATAGAGTGTGTTTGAGTGAGTGAGTGTGTGCCCAGCGATGGATTGGCGCCCTGTCCTGGGTCTATCTGCCCAGCGCCCGAGACGCTCTCCCCTGGATGGGCATGGGGAACCCCACCGCAACCCTAATAGAGGATAAAGCGGGAGATAACGAATGAATGAATGAATGAATCTTGCTCATTCCAGCAAAAGCCTTGATTCATCACAACCTGACCCTTCAAATCATCCACACCAAATTTGCCCTTGCCAGGTCTGTTCAGGACCTTGTTTTCACCTCTGACATGCAGCTCAAATCTAACAAATCACTTAACTGTTTACTGACTTGTGTTGTTCTCACTTAAAAGTCAATAAAAGCCCCTGAAAATGACTATGCCTTGTATTCCTTCAATCTAAAAGTTCAAAAGTTCTATGGAGTAATGATATAGACATACATTACATTTACATTTGGTCATTTAGCAGACACTTTTATCCAAAGCGACTTACAACTTGAGCAGAGGGTTAATCACAACATCCCTGGAGCAATGAGGGTTAAGGGCCTTGCTCAAGGACCCACATTGGTAACTTCAGTGGACCTGGGATAGCCCAACGCCCTAACCACTGAGCTACCGCGCCTAGATCTTAAGGTTTTGATTCGCTTAGGAACCTTTCTGGTGGAACCCTTTTGCTGTCATCACTTTTCAATAGAAAGGTTCGATTTTAAGTAGTAGGTAGTAAAAAAAATACCATGTAAAAGTAGCACAGCAATGCTGGGGGGGATGGGGGGGGGTGGTGTCAGGGAGAGTCAACAGTAATGGACGTTCATTAGAGGTAATTAACACACCTGCATGAACATGAGGAAGCCGGAACACCTCATGCTGCAAAGGAAGGGACCACGGTGGTACCCAGTGGTATGGCAGTTACATCAGCTAGTAGATGTGTTTTAATCTTACTGCCCCCCCCCCTGCAGCATTGTTGTGCTCCTGCCACATACTGTTATAATAATAAAAAGATAAAAGTGCTATTTGTGAATTACATCTTAACCTTACAAATGATTTATGCAAATTTATTTGTATCTATATTGTTCTGGCTTCAGCTTTGTATGCAAAGTAAAGGCTTAAAGTAATGACATTTGGTAGCATCAACTATTTGCCTTGCAATTCCACATTTCACAGCAAGAACTGAAAAGCTCTGGTCCTCATGTTAGATATGTTTATATGCTTAGAAACAGAAAGGTCCCAGAAAGCATTCCTGAGCTCAAAGAAAATGTGCTTGCAGAGAGAAACAGCTTTTTATCTCTTGTCACCTTGCACTCCATTCATGAAGATGTCAACTGCTGTTCTGTATTTCAGTGTTGCTGCACTGTACTCCCCCTCTTTCTCCCTCTCCAGGGCTTCATTCATCATTTTGTTTGCCTGGACCACGTAAGCCGATTCCTCTTTACACCCAGAATCCTGAGACGGCAATCCGAGAGAGAGGAGCTCAGAGAGGTCAGAAGATCCACCGGACTGTTCTGAAGAAAAAGAAACAGATCTAAATATGTAGTAAGTCAGCAGAACAGACGTTCTGACCAAAACAATGCATTTTCGGTAATAAAGACCTTCTTTAGCACATGGGTCAAAGATTGCCAAGTCTTGGTGTGAAAGAAGGGGCGCTCCGTTCACAGGATATTCTAATACATCATCAAAAAGAGAATTGAACTCTTCCAGTTCTTCATCAGTTTGATCAGCTGGAGGTTTGGGAGACTCAGACTCCGAAACTGAAAGAAATCAGAAAATAAAGCATTAGCACGTCATTAGTTTCACAATCATTTTGACAAGACTTTTCTCAATTAAACATCCATCCATCCATTATCTTCCTAGGGTCGCGGGGGGGGTTCCCCATGCCCATCCAGGGGAGAAGGTTTCGGGCGCTGGGCAGATACACCCAGAACAGGGCGCCAATCTATCGTTGTGCACACACTCACACTCTATTTGAGGTAATTTCCATTCATTATCTTCCGCTTTATCCTCTATTAGGGTCGCGGGGGGGTTCCCCATGCCCATCCAGGGGAGAACGTTTCGGGCGCTGGGCAGACACACCCAGGACAGGGCGCCAATCTATCACTGGGCACACACTTACTCACACAAACACACTCTATATGGGGCAATTTGGAGAACTCAGTTGACTTGATCCATGTTTTTGGACTGTGGGAGCCATAGTGCTTAGAGGCGAACGTGCCAACCACTAAGCCACCGTGCCGCCCTCAAATAAACATAACAAATACAATTTACTCTAAAGACCACTTTAGTCTCAAAAGCAAATACAGAATTAAGTCAGTTCATTTGTATTTTTTTGATGTTACACAATGATATATTTTACACTTTAAACCTACGAAAGCTTTAATGATGCCATTTTACGTTGGACCCACCCCACTCAACCTCACCAATTTTTACTTCTCCAGGAAGTTTTTATTTTTAAGACTTTGGAGTGTTTGTGCCAATCAAGCATCATGTATTCCAAGTCTGACACCGATGTTTGGTGGGTCCGAGTAAACCTTTAAATTTCTGTGCATGCACACCACTGTAAAACTGCTTTGAGAAAATGTACAGTACCACTGTAAAAATAATATAAATAAATTCAGTCGATTTTAAACCAAGAACGGAATGGTGGCTTAGTGGTTAGCACGTTCTCCTCTCAGCACTAGGGATTCCCGGTTCGAATCCCAATCCCGATCCAAAAACATGGATCAAGTCAATTGAATTCTCCAAATTGCCCCATATAGAGTGTGTTTGTGTGTGTCTGTGTGAGTGAGTGTGTGCCCAGCGATAGATTGGCGTCCTGTCCTGGGTCTATCTGCCCAGCGCCTGAAATTTTGGATGGATGGATGTAATTTAAACCAATAAGGTGCCCAGCGGCACAGTGGCTTAGTGGTTAGCACGTCTCTCAGCGCTAGGGATTCCCGGTTCGAATCCCAATCTGGGTGGAGTTTCCATGTTCTCCCCATGTCCATGTGGGTGGGGTTCCCCATGCCCATCCAGTTGAGAACGTCTCGGGAGCTGAACTTAATTGACTTGATCCATGTTTTTGGACTGTTGGAGGAAACCCACGCGGACACAGGGAGAACATGGAAACTCCACCCAGATTGGCTTATAGGGCGGCATGGGGGCTTAGTGGTTAGCACGTTCGCCTCTCAGCACTAGGGATTCTCGGTTCGAATCGCAATCTGGGTGGAGTTTCCATGTTCTCCCCGTGTCCGCGTGGGTTTCCTCCGGGTTCTCCAGTTTCCTCCCACAGTCCAAAAACATGGATCAAGTCAATTGAGTTCCTCCAAATTGCCCCATATAGAGTGTGTATGAGTGAGTGAGTGTGTACCCAGCGATAGATTGGCGCCCTGTCCTGGATGTATCTGCCCAGCGCCCGAGACGCTCTCCCCTGGATGGGCATGGGGAACCCCCCCCGTGACCCTGATAGAGGATAAACAGATGATAATGGGTGGATGGATGGAATTTAAACCAATAAGGTGCCCAGCGATTGAATGGCAAAAAAAACTTTTTTCATATTCACCTTATGATATCAAAACATTACGTTTTCATCGTTCAGCACCACTAATGAACTTGCCTCACTGTTCCTGTACGTTTGGATGGGACTGTGTGTGCTTTTACTTTAAGAGCAGTTGTAATTGGAGTTCTGCAATTACAGACTGCAGTCAATTTGTTTCTCTTCATACTTCGTTAACTCCATTTACTTAGTTCTCTAATGGTCAGGACCACCAGAGATCAGATGCGATTTTGGAGATGAATTATCATCAGCAATGCAGTGACACTGACATGGTGGTGTTGTATTTATGCGTTTTGCACTTGTACATTCAGGAGAATCAAGGAGATGTTTCTAATTAAGTGGGTGGTAAGAATATAAACTGCAATAGACAGTTAATGATTCATATATTCATTCATTATCTTCCGCTTTATCCTCTATTAGGGTCGCGGGGGGGGGGGGTGTTTCCCCATGCCCATCCAGGGGAGAACATCTCAGGCGCTGGGCAGATAGACCCAGGACAGGGCGCCAATCCATCGCTGGGCACACACTCACTCACACAGACACACTCTATATGGGGCAATTTGAGAATTCAATTGACTTGATCCATGTTTTTGGACTGTGGGAGGAAACCGGAGAACCCGGAGGAAACCCACGCAGACACGGGGAGAACATGGAAACTCCACCCAGATGGGGATTCGAACCGGGAATCCCTAGTGCTGAGAGGCGAACGTGCAAACCACTAAGCCACCGTGCCGCCATGATTCATATTCATTCATTCATTATCTCCCGCTTTATCCTCTATTAGGGTCGCGGTGGGGTTCCCCATGCCCATCCAGGGGAGAACGTTTCGGGTGCTGGGCAGATACACCCAGGACAGGGCAGCAATCTATCGCTGGGCACAAACTCACTCACTCACACAAACACACTCTATATGGGGCAATTTGGAGAACTCAATTGACTTGATCCATGTTTTTGGACTGTGGGAGGAAACCAGAGAACCCGGAGGAAACCCACGCAGACACGGGGAGAACATGGAAACTCCACCCAGATGGGGATTCGAACCGGGAATCCCTAGTGCTGAGAGGAGAACGTGCTAACCACTAAGCCACCGTGCCGCCATGATTCATATAATAAATGTCATTTGGTGCAGATGGCAAGACCTGGGTTTGGTTGTTGTGTGACGGTATTCCGTTTTTCCATCTCGGTTCCTCCGTCTCGCTCTTGTACTCGGCTGATTTCTATGTTACTGAGAGCCTCCACTGCCACCTCAGGATCACCCAGCTCCTTATCTACCAGTGTAGATTCTAGCTCTTGTGTCTGGAGAGGCGCTTCTCTACCCGTCTCCTCCTCCACTCCCAGATTAGCGTCTCCCTCTGGTAAGGGGATGAGAGGAGGGGGTAGAGGAATAGATGATGATATCGGCGCTGCGTCTAATGGTCGCGTAACCTGTCCTCCCTGAAAGATCGAGGGAAAAAATGACAAAGACACTAATTAGACCTAATGGAGTTTAATAACAAATTAGAATAAAAGCTTGTCAGAAACGAGACAACATTTCTTTCACCAATCCTATGACATAAATGCTGCCTTAATATCGGTTCTAAACCAATATTAAAGTGAGTGCAGTTTATCCATCCATTATCTTCCACTTTATCCTCTATTAGGATCGTGGTGGGGTTCCCCACGCCCATACAGGGGAGAACGTCTCGGGCGCTGGGCAGATACACATAAACCAAATACCTGGCCAACCACAACTATTATTGGTCTAGGTGTAAACCTATTGCCATTAAACCATATGGCACAGCTACTGATGCATGTGAGTCTTATGGCTTAGGGGGTGTACACCGGACAAACAAATGTTAGCTAATTTAAATACTATTCATTATTCATTCATTCATTATCTTCTGCTTATTCTCTATTAGGGTCGCGGGGGGGTTCCCCATGCCCATCTAGGGGAGAACGTTTCGGGCGCTGGGCAGATAGACCCAGGACAGGGCGCCAATCTATCACTGGGCACACACTCACTCACACAGACACACTCTATATTCAAGATTCAACTAAATTTTATTATTATTAATATCACATGTGGTACATCAAATAAGAACGAAATTATGGGTCACAGACACCGATAACCCTGTTGTTTTATCATTTAAATTTAAATTTTAAAGAAGAAAATGAGAATTTCTTTTTTTTTTTTTTTTTAAATACAGTATATAGATATGTGAAATATAATAATATACAACTATGAATATATATATAATATACAACTACAAATAGAAATATAATATAGAATATTTTAACTATAAATATAATATTAATAAATATATATATATATATATATATATATATATATATATATATATATATATATATATATGTATATATATATATATATATATGCGGCACAGTGGCTTAGTGGTCGGCACGTTCGCCTCTCAGCACTGGGGATTCCCGGTTCGAATCCCCATCTGGGTGGAGTTTCCATGTTCTCCGCGTGTCTGCGTGGGTTTCCTCTGGGTTCTCCGGTTTCCTCCCACAGTCCAAAAACATGGATCAAGTCAATTGAGTTCTCCAAATTGCCCCATATAGAGTGTGTCTGTGTGAGTGAGTGTGTGCCCAGCGATGGATTGGCGCCCTGTCCTGGGTGTATCTGCCCAGCGCCCGAGACGTTCTCCCCTGGATGGGCATGGGGAACCCCACCGCGACCCTAACAGAGTATAAAGTGGATGATAATGAATGAATGAATGAATTTAAGAATATAAGAATATATATATATATATATATATATATACTATACATAAAAGGTAGTATACAATAGATATAAATATAGAATATAAAATATAAATATAGCAGCTTATAAAATGTAAATAGTTTTATAAAAGGCCCGTTTCCTGCATCTGGAGGTGTAGATGTCTGTGGTGGTGGGGAGACTGACTCCAATAGTCCTCTGTGCAGCCGTCACCACCCTCTGCAGAGCTTACCTGTCTGCAGCAGAGCAGCTTCCATGCCACACATTGATATGGGGCAATTTGGAGTACTCAATTGAATTGATCCATGTTTCTGGACTGTGGGAGGAAACCGGAGAACCCGGAGGAAACACGGGGAGAACATGGAAACTCCTACTATTCATTATGTACTTGAAAACATGCATATATTACTAGGTGAAAGGTCAAGTGTGTGTGTTATTGTGTGTGTTATTGTGTGTCTGTGTGTGTCTAACCCTGAAAAAGTCTTTGAGCTGAGGACTGTTGTACAGAGCTGGGATGTTGGAAGTAAAAAGCAGCATGGCTTCAGCTGCCGCCCGCCTCTCCTCAATAACTGCCTCATCAAATCGACCTGAAAGAGACAGGAGAGCTGATCACGTGAACCGGAAAAGTTTTTTTCCTTAAATTGTACAGCCACCAAATTCTGTGAGGGGTGCATAAGCTGCTTTGAATCTCAAAATGTAAACAAATAAAGCTTTGTTTTAAAGTCATTCTTCCAAATCCGCACCAACTAAATATTTGCATACCCATTACCACGTCTACATGTGTGACTTCTGGCAAAAAACAACAATCTCTCTAATTTAAACAAGATGTATACTTTAATTGATTTGCTGGAACATGGAGCGTAAGAGTTCTATTACATGGTTTCTGTAAATCATTTTTGAGGCTTTTTCACTTTTGTTCTGTATTAAATGTAGTTCCCATGCATCAGCATCCCAACAACCGCACCTCCAGCCATGGAAGAACACAACTGGCACTGGGAATAATGTTACACCGGAGTGGAGCACAGCCATAATCATTCATTCATTCATTATCTTCCGCTTTATCCTCTATTAGGGTCGCGGGGGGGGGGGGGTTCCCCCATGCCCATCCAGGGGAGAACGTTTTGGGCGCCAATCTATCGCTGGGCGCACACTCACTCACACTGACACACTCTATATGGGGCAATTTGGAGAACTTAATTGACTTGATCCTACCCAGTGATGGATTGGCGCCCTGAGGAAACCTGGGTCTATCTCCCCCAGCGCCCGAGACCAGTTCTCCCCTAGGATGGGCATGGGGAACCCCTACCGCGACCCTAGTGGAGGAAAATATAATATGGTGATAATGATATGAAAATGAATTGACTTGATCCATGTTTTTGGACTGTGGAAGGAAACCGGAGAACCCGGAGGAAACCCATGCGGACATGGGGAGAACATGGAAACTCCACCCAGATGGGGATTCGAACCAGAAATCCCTAGTGCTGAGAGGAGAACGTGCGAACAACTAAGCCACTGTGCCGCTTATATTATATATAATATGTATATATTTATATATTATATTTAAAGTTAAAATATTCTATATTATATTTCTATTTGTAGTTGTAATATTTTGTAGTGCCTTAATCATTATTGCAATATTAGTCAATAACAAAGTGTAAAAATGTGGCAACAATGCAGCATGTACAGATAAGTTGGAGTGTTTTGAGTATGATTAATATTAAGTTTGAGGTGATTGAAAATATTTCCACTTTTATTTTTTAGAAATCTAACCTCTGGACATATATTATTAGAACTTTTGGACTGGGAATTTGGAACTTCAGACATTCCCTTTTACATTAAATACAGATATACAAATGTGGCGGCACGGTGGCTTAGTGGTTAGCACGTTCTCCTCTCAGCGCTAGGGATTCCCGGTTCGAATCCCCATCTGGGTGGAGTTTCCATGTTCTCCCCGTGTCCTCCAGTTTCCTCCCACAGTCCAAAAACATGGATCAAGTCAATTGAATTCTCCAAATTGCCCCATATAGAGTGTGCGTGTGTGAGTGAGTGTGTGCCCAGTGATGGATTGGCGCCCTGTCCTGGGTCTATCTGCCCAGTGCCCGAAACGTTCTCCCCTGGATGGGCATGGGGAACCCCACCACGACCCTAATAGAGGATAAAGCGGGAGATAATGAATGAAAGAATAAACAAATGTAAAGTTGGCACTAGGGCTGTATTGAACTACAGATTTTCGTAGTCGAATCTGATTCGTCAGATTTTCCCTATAGTCGAATCAGTTAAAATTTCACCACAAGATGGCGCTATAAGCATAGTTTTTAAAAAGGATTTTAAAAAGAAAACCTTTTTTTTGTTTTTCTTTTTTTTTTCTAGAAATAATGATGATTTTATTTGACAAAAGGCTATATATATAACGAAAACAAAGACATTTCATGTAAAAACTAATGCTTAGCAGCAGCCATGGACACCCCCATGTGGTCAAAATGGTACATTCGACTATGAGGTTCATAGTCGACTACGGTTCTCAGAATCGAATCGTCGAATCAGCGAATATTGCAGCTCACCCCTAGTTGGCACAGTGGTTTGCACATCCACCTCTCAGTGCTGGGAATCCAGGTTCAAATCCCGAAATGGATGGAGTGTCCATGATCGGTTTTCGGTGTCCTCACACAATCCAAAAACAGGAATATTCAAAGTTGCTCTAAATTGCCCCTATACAGTGTGTTTTTATGTGCGTGTAAATGAATGAGTAGATAGATTGTCCTGGGTGTATCTGTCCAGCGCCCAAAATGTGGATGGGCATGGGGTATAACCCCCACCCACCCCCACGCATGACTATCATATATTATTAAGCACACAATAATGGATGAATGGATATACAGATGGAATCACTTTATTATTGCCAACAAGAAACAGCAAGAATACGCAGAAAGAGTAGTGTGTACAGAAAAAAAGGCCCCACTTCAGCCTGGTAAATTCTCCCCTGTGATGATGCCTTCATGTCAGAAGAGGCCGCTGTTGCAGCTGCAGTAGGGACTAATTCCAAACATTGCCATTTTGTCAAATTGAACCTGCAGCTTTTTAAGACATACCTTAAACACTATTTATGCCATTATAAACAACTTTTATGTAATTTAGTAACAGCTAATGCCATGTTGAGATGAAGTGTTGCAAATGTTTACCAAAAAAAATTATTTAATGATGCTTTAAAGACTAACCTAAACATGCAAATACTCTCACTGTCATAATAATACTCATTTTTATATAACATTCATTCATTCATTATCTCCCGCTTTATCCTCTATTAGGGTCGCGGGGGGGTTCCCCATGCCCATCCAGGGGAGAACGTTTCGGGCGCTGGGCAGATACACCCAGAACAGGACACCAATCCATCACTGGGCACACACTCACTCACACAGACACACTCTATATGGGGCAATTTTGAGAATTCAATTGACTTGCCCATGTTTTTGGACTGTGGGAGGAAACCGGAGAACCCGGAGGAAACATGGAAACATGGAAGAACATGGAAACTCCACCCAGATGGGGATTCGAACCGGGAATCCCTAGCGCTGAGAGGCGAACGTGCTAATCACTAAGCCACCGTGCCGCCCACTTTTTATATAACCTTTTATATAATTTTATCCATCCATCCATATTCCGCTTGTCCGGGGTTCGGGTCGCGGGGGCAGCAACCGAAGTAGGGAGACCCAGACCTCCCTCGCCCCAGCCACCTCCACCAGCTCCACTGGGGGAACCCAGAGGCGTTCCCAGACCAGCTGAGAGATAATCCCTCCAGCGTGTCCTGGGTCTTCCCCAGGGTCTCCTTCCAGCTGGACTTGCCTGGAACACCTCCCTAGGAAGGCGCCCAGGAGGCTTCCTTACCAGATGCCCGAACCACCTCAACCGGCTCCTTTCGATGCGGAGGAGTAGCGGCTCCACTCCGAGTCTCTCCCGGATGACCGAGCATCTCACCCTATCTCTAAGGTAGAGCCCAGCCACCCTGCGGAGAAAACCCATTTTGGCCGCTTGTATTCGCGATCTTGTTCTTTCGGTCATTACCCAAAGCTCATGACCATAGGTGAGGGTCGGAACGTAGATCGACTGGTAAATCGAGAGCCTTGCCTTGTGGCTCAGCTCCTTCTTTACCACAACAGACCGGTATAGGGTCCACATCACTGCTGACCCCGCGCTGACCGTCTGTCAAACTCACGCTCCATCTTACCATCACTCGTGAACAAGACCCCGAGATACTTAAACTCCTCCACTTGAGGCAAGATCTGATCCCATCCATCCATTATCTTCAGATTTATCCTATATTAGGGTCGCGGGGGGGTTCCCCATGTCCATTCAGGGGAGAACATTTCGGGCGCTGGGCAGATACACCCAGGACAGGACGCCAATCTATCGCTGGGCATACCTTCACTCATTCACACAGACATACACACTCTACATGGGGCAATTTGGAGAACTCAATTGACTTGGGTTGAGTTTCCATGTTCTCCGCGTGGGTTTCATCCGGGTTCTCCGGTTTCCTCCCACAGTTCAAAAACTTTTCAAGTTCAAAAACATGGATTCAAGGTAAATTCCATCCTTCCCATGCCCATCCAGGGGAGAACGTTTCGGGCGCTGGGCAGATACACCCAGGACAGGGTGCCAATCTATCGCTGGGCACACACTCACTCAGACAGACACACACTATATGGGGCAATTTGGTGAACTCAATTGACTTGAGTGGAGTTTCCATGTTCTCTGCGTGTCTGAGTGGGTTTCATCCGGGTTCTCAGGTTTCCTCCCACAGTCGAAGAACATTTCAAGTTCAAAAACATGGATTCAAGGTAAATTCCATCCATCCATTATCTTCAGCTTTATCCTCTATTAGGGTCGCGGGGGAGTTCCCCATGCCCATCCAGGGGAGAACATTTCGAGCGCTGGGCAGATAGACCCAGGACAGGACGCCAATCTATCGCTGGGCACACACTCACTCACACAGACACACTCTATATGGGGAAATTTGGAGAACTCAATTGACTTGATCCATGTTTTTGGACTGTGGGAGGAAACCGGAGAACCCGGAGGAAACCCACGCGGACACGGGGAGAACATGGAAGCTCCACCCAGATGGGGATTCGAACCAGGAATCCCTAGTGCTGAGAGGAGAACGTGCCGACCATTAAGCCACCGTGCCGCCCAGATCTGATCCCTTATATAATTTTATTCTTACCAAATAACTGAGCCCGTGGAAAAGGGGGGAACTCTTCTTGCCTCCTGAACAGGTTCCTGTGTGTGTAAGCCAGTTCACCATGCAGCTTCTTTAGCTCAGTGTACCGTCTCCATACCATCACCTAGCAATCGAAAACCACAATTGCACTGAGCATATTTAACAGTTGTACAAAACACAGTCTCATAACTCATTCATTTACATTTAGTCATTTAGCAGACGCTTTTATCCAAAGCGACTTACAGATGAGAACACCACAAGTCAGAAGCCATGGAGAAAACCAACTATACTGTAAATTCATCAAACCTGATTGTTATTCGATGCTGCGGCCTTTCCCCCCCCCCCCTTTTTTTTTTTTTTTCTACAACAGGTATTTGTTAAAGAGATGCGTCTTAAGTAGTTTCTTAAAACTGTTTAGAGATTCTGCCTTAAGGACAGAGTTGGGAAGATCGTTCCACCATTTTGCAGTGGTGAACGCCACAGAGTGAGAATTAGCTCCTCGGTGAGGTGGAACCGCCAGGTGGCAATCATCACTGGAGCGAAGTGAACGAGTCGGAGTGTATTTTGAAAAGATAGAGTGAAGGTAGGAGGGGGAAGATCCAGAAATGGTTCTGTATGCCAGAGTCAGTGACTTGTACTGAATGCGAGCAGCTACAGGGAGCCAATGGAGGGAAGTGAGTAATGGAGTGACATGAGTTCTTGGGCTGGTTAAACACAAGTCGGGCTGCAGAGTTTTGAATTAGTTGAAGAGGTCTGATTGTGGAAGCTGGGATACCGGCAAGTAGCGCATTACAATAATCAAGCCGGGATAAGACTAGGGCTTGAACAAGCAGTTGGGTAGCATGTTCAGTATCTCTCCCTTAGAGATAGGGTGAGATGCTCGGTCATCCGGGAGAGACTCGGAGTGGAGCCGCTACTCCTCCGCATCGAAAGGAGCCGGTTGATGTGGTTCGGGCATCTGGTAAGGAAGCCTCCTGGGCGCCTTCCTAGGGAGGTGTTCCAGGCAAGTCCAGCTGGGAGGAGACCCCGGGGAAGACCCAGGACACGCTGGAGGGATTATATCTCTCAGCTGGTCTGGGAACGCCTTGGGGTTCCCCCAGTGGAGCTGGTGGAGGTGGCTGGGGCGAGGGAGGTCTGGGTCTCCCTACTTCGGTTGCTGCCCCCGCAACCCGAACCCCGAACAAGCAGAATATGGATGGATGGATAAAATTATATAAAAGGTTATATAAAAATGGGGTAGCACGGTGGCTTAGTGGTTAGCACGTTCGCCTCTCAGCGCTAGGGATTCCCGGTTCGAATCCCCATCTGGGTGGAGTTTCCATGTTCTCCCCGTGTCCGCGTGGGTTTCCTCCGGGTTCTCCGGTTTCCTCCCACAGTCCAAAAACATGGATCAAGTCAATTGAATTCTCAAAATTGCCCCATATAGAGAGTGTCTGTGTGAGTGAGTGTGTGCCCAGCGATGGATTGGCGCCCTGTCCTGGGTCTATCTGCCCAGCGCCCGAAACGTTCTCCCCTGGATGGGCACGGGGAACCCCACCGCGACCCTAATAGAGGATAAAGTGGGAGATAATGAATGAATGAATATTATATAAAAATGAGTATTATTATGACAGTGAGAGTATTTGCATGTTTAGATTAGTCTTTAAAGCATCATTAAATAATTTTTTTTTGGTAAACATTTGCTACACTTCATCACTTCATGACAGAGGCTTGATTTTTAGTTTATTTAAACTATACTTTACTTTTCGTGTATCAAACATATTCCTAGATTCTTACCGAAATATGTTTAATACACGAAAAGTAAAGTATAGTTTAAATAAACTAAAAATCAAGCCTCTGTCATGACCACTGAGGTTTTCTGATCCAATCCTTCTAAAAAACTTGTAAAACGATCTAAAACAAACTTTATGAGTGAAGCTTTGAGACCTGGGTGATTTGCCATGATTATAATCTCTGAAAATGATCTCTGTAAATGTACATATAAATGAAGGATAATGACTATGGTGCATATGATTTTGCTTACATTTAATATACAAGTAAATATATATTAAATGTTTGACTTGCGAAAGTAAATTTAATAAAAGGTTTTGACTCCAAAGTTGCCAATATTTGTAGAGGGTACAGAACATGGTTAACAGTAGGGCTGTATTCATCTAAAGATTTTCATAGTCGAATCTGATTCGTCAGATTTTCCCTATAGTCGACTGATAGTCGAATCAGTTAAAATTTCACCACAAGATGGCGCTAAGGGCGTAGTTAAATTATTTATTAATTTTTTTATATTTTACTTGTTTTTCTAACAAAAGAAAACCTTTTTTTTTGCTTTTCTTTTTTCTTTTTTTTCCTAGAAATTAGGATGATTTTATTTGACAAAAGGCTATATATATAACGAAAACAAAGACATTTCATGTAAAAACTAATGCTTAGCAGCAGCCATGGGCACCCCCATGTGGTCAAAATGGTACATTCGACTATGAGGTTCATAGTCGACTACGGTTCTCCGAATCGAATCGTCGAATCAGCGAATATTGCATTTCCCCCCTAGTTAACAGTTTGACCAAGTTTAATATTTAATGTGAAAACAATCCCTACCAACCTCTTTCACATCCTCTGGTCGCTTCTTTGACACAAACTGTTAAAAGAAAAGAAAGAAATGCTTAAATTTGGGGTGTGAAATGATGATATTCTAGCAAATAAGCATAAGAATTGACTGTGAAACTAAAATAATACTGCTGTGTGATATCTTCATTTTCAGACACTGCCATGTGAAGAGTCGCAAATAACTGTGCAGTTGGTTAAGAGGACAAAGTACAAAAACTATGTTCATAATAAATCCATTCTACTTCTAATCTTATCTGTTCTTAGTGGCTGTGTGACATAAAGCAGAAATTCAAATCTAAACTATGGAGCTCAAAGCCATTGCCAGTCATGGGGTTTTCTCCCATGCTCTATGTCACATGGTTTATTGTGGCTGAGAGAACAAACGTTGGTTTTGAAGGGATAAAATTTAAAGATTTATACACAAGGTACTCGATGTTCAAAGGAATGTGTGCACTTGATAGTAAGATGGGGGCAAACTAGCTGCTCAAGGTCAGGATGCTCCATGAACAAAGACACATCAGGTCTGACGGATGGAGATCAAGGGCACCGAGCGGTAATAAGCTTCCCCAGATAAGGGAAGGAACGGTGTGTTCAGCCCCCATAGAACTCCTTCGACGAGTTGTTTTCGAATAAGCAGAACGAGGAATGTGTTTTTACAATCAATAGAGTCAACAACGGAACCTTGGGGCTCTGTCTTGGAGAGGTTTGGTGCTGTGCTGAGGTCAGAGCCGATCGTGATCTTGGGCTAGTCTTGGAAGGACACACTGCTTTGACTTGGTAGGTAGAAAGGGACTGCATGTGGTTTTTGACGCCTTCAGGAAAGATATATCGAGGAAATTAAGATTTCCTAACAGTTTGTATCAGATCCCTGTCTGTTTCCCCATGCCCATCCAGGGGAGAACGTCTCGAGCGCTGGGCAGATACACCCAGGACAGGACGGAGTGCAGTTTATTCATTCATTCATTCATTCATTCATTATCTCCCACTGTACCCTCTATTAGGGTCGCGGGGGGGTTCCCCATGCCCATCCAGGGGAGAACGTCTCGGGCGCTGGGCAGATAGACCCAGGACAGGGCGGAGTGCAGTATATTCATTCATTATCTCCCGCTTTATCCTCTATTAGGGTCGCGGGGGGGTTCCCCATGCCCATCCAGGGGAGAACGTCTCGGGCGCTGGGCAGATACACCCAGGACAGGGTGGAGTGCAGTTTATTCATTCATTCATTCATTATCACCCGCTTTATCCTCTATTAGGGTCGAGGGGGGTTCCCCATGCCCATCCAGGGGAGAACATCTCGGGCGCTGGGCAGATACACCCAGGACAGGGCGGAGTGCAGTTTATTCATTCATTCATTCATTATCTCCCGCTTTACCCTCTATTAGGGTCGCGGGGGAGGGGGGGGGGTTCCCCATGCCCATCCAGGGGAGAACGTTTCGGGCGCTGGGCAGATAGACCCAGGACAGGGCGCCAATCCATCGCTGGGCACACACTCACTCACACAGACACACTCTATATGGGGCAATTTGGAGAATTCATTTGACTTGATCCATGTTTTTGGACTGTGGAAGGAAACCGGAGAACCCGGAGGAAACCCACGCGGACACGGGGAGAACATGGAGACTCCACCCAGATGGGGATTCGAACCGGGAATCCCTAGGACCGCCGAGTGCAGTTTAGCTACTCGAAATATTTTCCAGGTGACTGGTGTGCTGTGCTTCTTCACAGTCAGTTGACAGTTGTTGACATGGTTCTTTACATGTTCAACACATAAACCAAATACCTGGCCAACCACAACTATTATTGGTCTAGGTGTAAACCTATTAGGGGGTGTGCAAACAAACAAATGTTAGCTAATTTAAATACTATTCATTATTCATTCATTCATTATCTTCCACTTTATCGAGTACCTTGTGTATAAATCTTTAAATTCTATCCCTTCAAAACCAACGTTTGTTCTCTCAGCCACTATAAACCATGTGACATAGTGCATGGGAGAAAACCCCATGACTGGCAATGGCTTTGAGCTCCACAGTTTAGATACATCGAGGAAAATAAGATTTCCTAACAGTCTGTGTGAGGCACCCTAACCGTCCTAATGCATTTTTTAGTGCCCTGTGTTAAAGGTTTATATGCATCACAACTGTCCAGTCACCTGGTAATACTGCATACAGAAGTAACATTCATTCATTCATTCATTCATTCATTCATCTTCCACTTGATCCTCTACTTGGGTAGCCGGGCACTCACTCCCACAGACACAATCACACAAACACACACTAAATTCATTCATCCATTATCTCCCGCTTTATCCTCTATTAGGGTCGCGGGGGGGTTCCCCATGCCCATCCAGGGGAGAACGTTTCGGGCGCTGGGAAGATAGACCCAGGACAGGGCGCCAATCCATTGCTGGGCACACACTCACTCACACAGACACACTCTATATGGGGCAATTTTTGAGAATTCAATTGACTTGATCCATGTTTTTGGACTGGGGGAGGAAACCGAGAACCGGAGGAAACCCACGCAGACACGGGAGAACATGGAAACTCCACCCAGATGGGGATTCGAACCGGGAATCCCTAGCGCTGAGAGGCGAACGTGCTAACCACTAAGCCACCGTGCAGCCCAGTTTAGATACATCGAGGAAATTAAGATTTCCTAACAGTCTGTGTGAGGCACCCTAACCGTCCTAATGCATTTTTTAGTGCCCTGTGTTAAAGGTTTATATGCATCACAACTGTCCAGTCACCTGGTAATACTGCATACAGAAGTAACATTCATTCATTCATTCATCTTCCACTTGATCCTCTACTTGGGTAGCTGGGCACTCACTCCCACAGACACAATCACACAAATACACACTAAATTCATTCATCCATTATCTCCCGCTTTATCCTCTATAGAACGTTTCGGGCGCTGGGAAGATAGACCCAGGACAGGGCGCCAATCTATCGCTGGGCACAATACACACTAAATGATTAACTAATGTGATTGTATAACTGCACACCACCTTGTATTGGGGATGTGGCTGTGTTCCCTAATGACCAATCTTAAAACTCATATTAATAATAATTAATACAAATCTGTCACTATTTAAAGTCATTAAAGAGATTCTAGTGGGATTTTACAAACAACTGCATTATTGTTTACTTTTGCAAAAAATGTGATCTGCTAAGGGCAGCACGGTGGTTTAGTGGTTAGCACGTTCTCCTCTCAGCGCTAGGGATTCCCGGTTCGATTCCCCATCTGGGTGGAGGTTCCATGTTCTCCCCGTGTTCGCGTGGGTTTCCTCCGGGTTCTCCGGTTTCCTCCCACAGTCCAAAAACATGGATCAAGTCAATTGAGTTCTCCAAATTGCCCCATATAGAGTGTGTCTGTGTGAGTGAGTGTGTGCCCAGCGATGGATTGGCGCCCTGTCCTGGGTGTATCTGCCCAGCGCCCGCAACGTTCTCCCCTGGATGGGCATGGTAAGGATGGAATTTACCTTAAATCCAGTTTTTGAACTTGAAATGTTTTGGAACTGTGGGAGGAAACGGGAGAACCCGGAGGAAACCCACACAGACACGTGGAGAACATGGAAACTCCACCCAAGTCAATTGAGTTCTCCAAATTGCCCCATGTAGAGTGTGTCTGTGTGAGTGAGTGTGTGCCCAGCGATAGATTGGCGCCCTGTCCTGGGTCTATCTGCCCAGCGCCCGAAACGTTCTCCCCTGGATGGGCATGGGGAACCCCACCGCGACCCTAATAGAGGATAAAGCGGAAGATGATGGATGGATGGAATTTACCTTCAATCCATGTTTTTGAACTTAAAATTGAACTTTTTTGAACTGTGGGAGGAAACCCACGCGGACAGGCGTGGACATGGAAACTCCACCCAGATTGGGATTCGAACTGGGAATCCCTAGCGCTGAGAGGAGAACGTGCTAACCACTAAGCCACCGTGCCGCCCTATAAGCCAATCTGGGTGGAGTTTCCATGTTCTCACCGTGTCCGCATGGGTTTCCTCCGGGTTCTCCGGTTTCCTCCCACAGTCCAAAAACATGGATCAAGTCAATTGAGTTCTCCAAATTGCCCCATATAGAGTGTGTCTGTGTGAGTGAATGTGTGCCCAGTAATAGATTGGCGCCCTGTCCTGGGTGTACCTACCCAGCGCCCGAAACGTTCTCCTCTGGATGGGCATGGGGAACCCCACCGCGACCCTAATAGAGGATAAAGTGGAAGATAATGAATGGATGGAATTTACCTTCAATGAACTTAAAATTGAACTATTTTGAACTGTGGGAGGAAACCCACGCGGACACGGGGAGAACATGGAAACTCCACCAAGATTGGGATTCGAACCGGGAATCCCTAGTGCTGAGAGGAGAACGTGCTAACCACTAAAGCCCCAAAAGTAAGAAAGCAGAGTAAAAGCAGAGTAAAAGCAGAGTAAAAGCAGAGTAAAAGCAGAGTAAAAGCAGAGTAAAAGCAGAGTAAAAGCAGAGTAAAAGCAGAGTAAAAGCAGAGTAAAAGCAGAGTAAAAGCAGAGTATTTAAAGATGTCTGATGCTGTTAGAGTCTGAGAGACAGAGAGGAATGAACGGAACTCTGTTATCAGATGAATGAAGTCCAGCGCGCCGCATGCTACTAACCCTGGCGGTTACTTTATACTCCGTGTGTCCTCTCTCGTGGCTGCGAGGCTCCGTAACGGAGAAGAAACGATAATACTCTTCTTTTTTCGACTTTCGAGCCATTTATCAAAACAAACACCAACGCCGCCTCAGCCGAGCTACTGAGCACAGTGTGCAGCAGCGTTTGACACTTCCGACTTGATGACGTTTCACGATGCGTCACTGACATGACGTTCCCACCCCTCACATAATATTTATTTATTTATTCATCATCTTTCATATTTATTATTCTTTTTAATGAAAATATTTATCTGTTAAAAAAAAGGTTCACACCTTTAATCACCACATATAATCAGTAAAAATCAGGTTTCAACATGAAAATATTTATACGTTTAATACTAACGTTCGGCGTGTGAGGTTATATGAATTGTTCAATCCACCTATAATATAATATAATATAATATAATATAATATAATATAATATAATAATTCATTCATTCATTATCTCCCGCTTTATCCTCTATTAGGGTCGCGGTGGGGTTCCCCATGCCCATCCAGGGGAGAACGTCTCGGGCATTGGGCAGATAGACCCAGGACAGGGTGCCAAGCCATCGCTGGGCACACACTCACTCACACAGACACACACTATATGGGGCAATTTAGAGAACTCAATTAACTTGATCCATGTTTCTGGACTGTGGAAGGAAACCGGAGAACCCGGCGGAAACCCACGCAGACACGGGGAGAACATGGAAACTCCACCCAGATGGGGATTCGAACCGGGAATCCCTAGCGCTGAGAGGCGAACGTGCTAACCACTAAGCCACCGTGCCGCCATAATATAATATAATATAATATAATAATATGATATGATATAATCACTCATTCATTATCTCCCGCTTTATCCTCGGGGAGAATGTCTCGGGCGCTGGGCAGATACACCCAGGACAGGGCGCCAATCCATCGCTGGGCACACACTCACACACACAAACACACTCTATATGGGGCAATTTGGAGAATTCAATTGACTTGATCCATGTTTCTGGACTGTGGAAGGAAACCGGAGAACCCGGCGGAAACCCACACAGACACGGGGAGAACATGGAAACTCCACCCAGATTGGGATTCGAACAGGGAATCCCTAGCGCTGAGAGGAGAACATGCTAACCACTAAGCCACCGTGCCGCCCTGAATTTAATTAGTGTAAAGCAATTAATTTAGGGTTATATCTTTGTTGAGAGGAGAACATGCTAACCACTAAGCCACCGTGCCTCTCTCTCTCTCTCTCTCTCTCTCTATATATATATATATATATATATGTGTGTGTGTGTGTGTGTGTGTGTGTTCTATTCATTCATTCATTCATTATCTCCCGCTTTATCCTCTATTAGGGTCGCGGTGGGGTTCCCCATGCCCATCCAGGGGAGAACGTCTCGGGCGCTGGGCAGATAGACCCAGGACAGGACGCCAATCTGTCACTGGGCACACACTCACTCACACACACACACACTCTATATGGGGCAATTTTGGAGAATTCAATTGACTTGATCCATGTTTTTGGACTGTGGGAGGAAACCGGAGAACCCGGAGGAAACCCACGCAGACACGGGGAGAACATGGAAACTCCACCCAGATAGGGATTCGAACCGGGAACCCCTAGCGCTGAGAGGCGAAAGTGCTAACCACTAAATCTCTAAATTGCCCCATATAGAGTGTGTTTGAGTGTGTAGTGTGTACCCAGCGATGGATTGGCGCCCTGTCCCAGGTCTATCTGCCCAGCGCCCGAAACGTTCTCCCCTTGGATGGGCATGGGGAACCCCCCCGCGACCCTAATAGAGGATAAAGCGGGAGATAATGGATGAATGAATGAATGAATGAATTTCTAACTGCCTATTTTGTTTGGCTTATTTGCATTACGAGACTCCAATTTATTTCTTTATTCATATGAATATTGCTAAAAATACTTACATGTTTCATAACGACATTCATTCATTCATTATCTCCCGCTTTATCCTCTATTAGGGTCGCGGTGGGGTTCCCCATGCCCATCCAGGGGAGAACATCTCAGGCGCTGGGCACATACACCCAGGACAGGGCGCCAATCCATCGCTGGGCACACACTCACTCACACAGACACACTCTATATGGGGCAATTTTGAGAATTCAATTGATTTGATCCATGTTTTTGGACTGTGGGAGGAAACCAGAGAACCCGGAGGAAACCCACGCAGACACGGGGAGAACATGGAAACTCCACCCAGATGGGGATTCGAACCGGAAATCCCTAGTGCTGAGAGGAGAACGTGCTAACCACTAAGCCACCGTGCCGCCCTTCATAACGACATTATATTTATAATCATGCCACGTCATTATGTAGATATTTTGTTACTCTAAAAAAAAAAAAAAAAATTAAAAAAAAAAATTTAAAAAAATAAATAAATTAAAAAAAACATTTAATCTTTGGTTCTTATCACTAAACTGAATTTGCTCCAGTTTAGATATGAATTCGCTTTAGTTTAGTTTATAATAACTAACAATATCTGAAATGGGATAATAAAGTCGTAGGATGTAATAGTATATGAATACCATTTGCATATTTAACACAGTTACAGCGTGTCGGTGTTTATAATGTAAACTTAAAGAATGTTCAGTAGAGAATTGTGGGCATTACGTCGATCGTCGACTTTTAGTTTGTAAGTTTCTCAATATTTCCGGCAACATGGAGGCTGTGGTGACTGATGTCGTAGCTCCAGAAGATTTAAAGGTTTGTTGTTATTTACTGTGATGTGTTGTGTTTGTAACATCGGGATTATTAATTTAATACATTTAAACTGTTATGGTGGTGACTTTAGTGAACATTAGTATGAAGCTTGTTATTTGTTGACAGAACGCCGCTGTTTTCAGCGAATTTATATATATTTATATATATTTATACATATTTATATTCTTAACCCATGTTTTATACAAGTGTTACATTATAAAACCTATTCCAAATCGTGTTTTGTGTTGTTTTAAACCATGACCTCGTTGTTCTTTACGGGGTTTCGTTATTTCGTTTGTCAGACAGAGTGGTTCTTTAATTACACTGTAATTTCGTTTAGTTAATATTCGCCTGATTGCTTTATTAATGTACCACGTTTTTATTTCGGAGTGGAAACACATTTACAGAAGTAATAATAAACGTAAACGATGATCAGAAATTCTTTTAAGTAGTAAAAACATTGTCCTTCCAATAAGTCTCCTATATGAAATGAATCAGAGCATTCTAGTAGGTCCTGGGCTCATTGTAATCATTCATTCATTCATTATCTTCAGCTTTATCCTATATTAGGGTCGCCGGGGGGTTCCCCATGCCCATCCGGGGGAGAACGTTTCGGGCGCTGGGCAGATACACCCAGGACAGGGCGCTAATCTTTCGCTGGGCACACACACACTCACTCACACAGACACACTCTATATGGGGCAATTTGGAGGACTCAATTGACTTGATCCTTGTTTTTGGACTGTGGGAGGAAACCGGAGAACCCGGAGGAAACCCACGCGGACACGGGGAGAACATGGAAACTCCACCCAGATGGGGATTCGAAGCGGGAATCCCTAGTGCTGAGAGGAGAACGTGCTAACCACTAAGCCACCGTGCCGCCCTCATTGTAATCATTTTTTTAATTAATATTTGTTTTATTGAGAAGTCAGAATACAGACGTTCTAACAAAGTAAACTGTGTTGACACTTCAGAATTCCACATTGTCCTCAATTTTATTCTTAAAAGAACACCAAAAAAGAATGTTCCCCGCCCCAAAAAAAACACACTGTTGTGAAATGAAAAATGAATGAAAAAATAAAGAATATGCCATACACAAATACAAAATGGTAACAACACCCAATACCTTGCAATAACAAGTAATAAATAAATAATAATAATAAAGTAAGTTCCAGTATGTTCTAAATTAAAAAAGTTTGAAAATAACATTTTAAGATAACAATAAATGGATACATCGTCACTACATCTGCACTAATTACAAAATTCCTTTTAGATGCCTGCTTTAGCTGATAACAGAATTGGTCAACTCTCTGATAAAGTAGATGATGTTGCCAGAAGGAAAATAATCTAAAAGCTCCAACTCCTCTGACCACCTACAGTCCTTGAGAACATTTTAAAAGCCTTTAAAAATTGTCTGCAAAATTTAAGACCTTAGAGTAAACCACACATAGAGGAAGAATAACCAGAATATTGTTTTATCCGGTGGCACGGTGGCTTAGTGGTTAGCATGTTCTCCTCTCAGCGCTAGGGATTCCCGGTTCGAATCCCCATCTGGGTGGAGTTTCCATGTTCTCCCCTGTCTGCGTGGGTTTCCTCCGGGTTCTCCGGTTTCCTCCCACAGTCCAAAAACATGGATCAAGTTAATTGAATTCTCAAAATTGCCCCATATAGAGTGTGTCTGTGTGAGTGAGTGTGTGCCCAGCGATGGATTGGCGCCCTGTCCTGGGTCTATCTGCCCAGCGCCCGAAACGTTCTCCCCTGGATGGGCATGGGGAACCCCACCGCGACCCTAATAGAGGATAAAGCGGGAGATAATGAATGAATGAATGAATGTTTCATCCAGGTTTTCTTACTATAAGAAGGTAAATACTGTAGTTGTGGTTATATAACACATGATAGTCTTGTAGAAAAGTTTGATTCGGAGTGGTTCAGCAGATTTGTGGGGAACGAGCATAATGATTTAACTAACATGATGATAGCCAAGAGAGGCAACTTCGAAAATATGGTTAAGAAATCTAACTGTGAGTGTATCTCTGCTATCCTTTGGCATGAAAGATGGATTTTAGAAATTCAGAAGGTTAATGTAAATTTGTTGACCATGGTCTATTAATTTGTAATATTCATTCATTCATTCATTATCTCCCGCTTTATCCTCTATTAGGGTCGCGTGGGGTTCCCCTTGCCCATCCAGGGGAGAACATTTCAGGCGCTGGGAAGATAGACCCAGGACAGGGCGCCAATCCATCGCTGGGCACACACTCACACTCTATATGGGGCAATTTGGAGAATTCAGTTGACTTGATCCATGTTTTTGGACTGTGGGAGGAAACCGGAGAACCCGGAGGAAACCCACACGGACACGGGGAGAACATGGAAACTCCACCCAGATATGGATTCGAACCGGGAATCCCTAGTGCTGAGAGGCGAACATGCTAACTACTAAGCCACCGTGCCGCCCAATTTGTAATATTGTTTTTTTAAATAACTACAGCTAATAAATATTTAAATCTGTAATGTGCTTGTGGGTTTACTTGCTAAAGGTTTGCAGTTTTTCATTCCTGGAGCAATAACTAATTACTTTATAGATATGGAAGAAGGTGGCACGGTGGCTTAGTGGTTAGCACGTTCGCCTCTCAGCGCTAGGGATTCCCGGTTCGAATCCCCATCTGGGTGGAGTTTCCATGTTCTCCCTGTGTCTGCGTGGGTACCCTCCGGGTTCTCCGGTTTCCTCCCACAGTCCAAAAACATGGATCAAGTCAATTGAATTCTCAAAATTGCACCATATAGAGTGTGTCTGTGTGAATGAGTGTGTGCCCAGCGATGGATTGGCGCCCTGTCCTGGGTCTATCTGCCCAGCACCCGAGACGTTCTCCCCTGGATGGGCATGGGGAACCCCACCGCGACCCTAATAGAGGATAAAGCGGGAGATAATGAATGAATGATATGGAAGAAAGTTATTGGATTAAGCAATGATTTAGCAGGTGGATTCACTAATGCTTTCATTTTGCAGAGATTTGAATCAAAATACAACTCTGAACTGGCCAAAGGATCTGTGTCCAAAGACACTAAGTTTGAGTATGCATGGTGTTTAATCAGAAGTAAATATACAAATGACATCTTCAGAGGCATTCAGCTGTTGGAAGGTAAGTCCTTTATGGAAAATACAATTTTTTGATCAGAAACATGAAGCTTAGTGTGGAATTTGGAGACTATGTCATATGCAAATGCTTTAGTAGTACTAGAACTGTGAATTTAATTATTCATTCATTCATTATCTTCCGCTTTATCCTCTATTAGGGTCGCGGTGGGGTTCCCAATGCCCATCCAGGGGAGAACGTTTTGGGCGCAGGGCAGACAGACCCAGGACAGGGCGCCAATCCATCGCTGGGCACCCACTCACTCACACAGACACACTCTATATGGGGCAATTTTGAGAACTCAATTGACTTGATCCATGTTTTTGGACTGTGGGAGGAAACCGGAGAACCCGGAAGAAACCCACGCAGACACGGGGAGAACATGGAAACTCCACCCAGATGGGGATTCGAATCGGGAATCCCTAGTGCTGAGAGGAGAACGTGCTAACCACTAAGCCAATTTAGGGTTATATCTTTTACAACAGAGTTTTTATACACCATGCTATTGTATGTGACTCCAAAATCTGTACTGTGAAGCTGTACCTTCTAACAAGTGCTGTTATGATTTGTTTCTTAATGGTTTTAGATTTGGTACAAAAGAGCGCAAAGGATGACCAGCGAGATTTTCTGTTTTATTTGGCTGTTGCAAATTATAGACTCAAAGTAAGTGGAACTTAAGTTCTTTGTTATTTATTTCTATGACAATTACATTTTTGTTTAATAACTGGCATGTTTTAGTTTAAAATAATTTTATTGTTGGGGAAATGGGGAAACTGACATCTTTTTTTTTTTTTTTTTTAAACATGGTGTTCACATAGTGTTACTCAATTACATCCATTCATTATCTCCCGTTTTATCCTCTATTAGGGTCGCGGGGGGGGTTCCCCATGCCCATCCAGGGGAGAACGTTTCGGGCGCTGGGCAGATACACCCAGGACAGGACGCCAATCTATCACTGGGCACACACTCACTCACACAGACACACTCTATATGGGGTAATTTGGAGAATTCAATAGACTTTATTCCATGTTTTTGGACTGTGGGAGGAAACCGGAGGAAACCCACACAGACACGGGGAGAACATGGAAACTCCACCGAGATGGGGATTCGAACCGGGAATCCCTAGCGCTGAGAGGCGAACGTGCTAACCACTAAGCCACTGTGCCGCCCTACTCAATTTTATATTTTAGGTCGTTTTACAATCCAGTGTTGTACTGTGGAAGCAGTGTATTAAATTGTTTTAGCAGATCTTTAAAACATTGTTATATATCAGTATATGTTTTAGTGAGTTTCTAATAGTATTTATCCATCCAATCCATTATCCAATCCAATCCATCCATTCATTATCTTCCGCTTTATCCTCTATTAGGGTCGCGGGGGGGGTTCCCCATGCCCATCCAGGGGAGAACGTTTCGGGCGCTGGGCAGATACACCAGGACAGGGCGCCAATCCATCGCTGGGCACACACTCACTCACACAAACACACTCTATATGGGGCAATTTGGAGAACTCAATTGACTTGATCCATGTTTTTGGACTGTGGGAGGAAACCGGAGAACCCAGAGGAAACCCACGCGGACACGGGGAGATCATGGAAACTCTAACCACTAAGCCACCGTGCCACCCTACTAAATATTTTACAATCCAGTGTTGTACTGTGGAAGCAGCATATCAAATTGTTTTATCAGATCTGTAAAACATTGTTATATATCAGTACGTTTTAGTGAGTTTCTAATAGTATTTATCACTGTATTATATGTATATATTATATGTATTTGATTTCTCTGCTTTAGGAATATGAACGAGCTCTGAAGTACATTCGCATTCTCCTCAAGAATGAACCAGGAAACACGCAGGCGATCGAACTGGAGAAACTAATCAATCAGGCACTAAAGAAAGGTCTGTCTGTGAACCTGCTATTACTCGGCCAAAGTTTACCATTATCTAGATTTAAGCTGGAGACCTTAGATAATGATATTTGTAAAAGAAAATGTGTATTTATGTGTATATGCTATCGATTGTAAATAACATTCTTGTTATTATTATTATAAAAAATCTATGTGGTGATCAAAACTTAAACATAATTTTACTAACAATGTGCTGTTAGTAGTGTGCGTCACACAGATAAATAAATTACACTTACTAAAGAAATATTATGCTGTAGTTGCTAGAGCTTAGGTTGTTTCATCACAGCATTTATTCAAAAGGTTATTAGATCTTTAAAAATGTGCCTCTAAAACGACCTTAGATTTAAAAAAAAAAAAAAAATTTATCTAAAGCATTTTACAAATTTGAACTGCCCATATACAGTTTAGCAAACAATAAATAAATGTACATTGTTTTTTTTTTTGTTACATTCATTCATTATCCCGCTTTATCCTCTATTAGGGTCGTAGTGGGGTTCCCCATGCCCATCCAGGGGAGAACGTATCGGGCGCTGGGCAGATAGACCCAGGACAGGGCGCCAATCCATCGCTGGGCACATACTCACACACACAGAGACACTCTATATGGGGCAATTTGGAGAATTCAATTGACTTGATTAGGGGTGTCTTCAACTAAGGATCTGATTCGTCAGATTTTCCCTATAGTCGATTCAGTTAAAATTTCACCACAAGATGACGCTATAAGCGTGGTTTTTAAAAAAGATTTTTTTAAATATATTTTACTTGTTTTTCTAACAAAAGAAAACTTATTTTTTTCTAGAAATTAGGATGATTTTATTTGACAAAAGGCTATATATATATATAACGAAAACAAAGACATTTCATGTAAAAACTAATGCTTAGCAGCAGCCATGGACGCCCCCATGTGGTCAAAATGGTAGATTCGACTATGAGGTTCATAGTCGACTACGGTTCTCCGAATCGAATCGTCGAATCAGCGAATATTGCAGCTCACCCCTAGACTTGATCCATGTTTTTGGACTGTGGGAGGAAACCGGAGAACCCGGAGGAAACCCATGCGGACACGGGGAGAACATGGAAACTCCACCCAGATGGGGATTCGAACCGGGAATCCCTAGCACTGAGAGGCGAACGTGCTGACCACTAAGCCACCGTGCCACTTGTTTTGTTACAGATTGTATTTATTTTTTATAATAATCAACAAATGTGCAGTCAGTTAACTAGGCCCCTCCTGCTATAATACACAGTAATAAGTTTATAGTTCCGGCTTTGTTGTTGGGTATTTTGGAAGAAAATGTGGGGCGGTATTGATATATTTTCTTCCTTAAAAATGCTCTGTCAGTGGAGTGAAATCTCAAAGACTGCCTGTTTACTAAGTTCAAGTCATTTATTTATATAGCGCTTTTTACAACAGTACATTGTCACAAAGCAGCTTTACAGAATGAAAAGCCTTTAAACCCCCAAAGAGCAAGCCGAAGCGACAGTGGCAAGATTAAACCTTTTATGTTGTCATTCAAGGAAGAAACCTTGTGAGGACCAAGACTCAGTGGGGGACTCATCCTCCTTGAGCGGCCAGGCAGCAACAACAATGTAGGACAGCTATGTACAGATATTAATAGGGCTGTATTCAACTAAAGATTTTCATAGTCGAATCTGATTCGACAGATTTTCCCTATAGTCGACTGATAGTCGAATCAGTTAAAATTTCACCACAAGATGGCGCTAAGGGCGTAGTTTTTAAAAATATATATATTTTTTTATATTTTACTTGTTTTTCTAACAAAAGAAAACCTTTTTTTTTGTTTTTCTTTTTTTTCCCTAGAAATTAGGATGATTTTATTTGACAAAAGGCTATATATAATGAAAACAAAAACATTTCATGTAAAAACTAATGCTTAGAAGCAGCCATGAACACCCCCATGTGGTCAAAATGGTACATTCGGTTCATAGTCGACTACGGTTCTCCGAATCGAATCGTCGAATCAGCGAATATTGCAGCTCACCCCTAGATATTAAACAAATGGAAAAACTAACAACAGGAAAACTATATGTGAGTCCATTGTGGGTGTCCTGCAGGACCGCCAGTCCAATTGATCTTCAGGTTCCATCCAGTATTCGTCAGCAGAGCCATGGATGAAGATCTCCAGGAAGCCGGTCACACCTCCAAAGAAACAGACGAGGAAGGCAGTTAGAGCTAATGACTGATTACTGCAAACCTGACACAGCTGCCCTTCAGACCAAATTCTAGTATCAAATGAAACCAATAAAACAGTAAAAAACTAAAGTAAAGAGCAGATGATACAGTAAGAGGTCGTCATTTAGAGATTATAAATAGGAAAGTGACAAGCTTTGAGAGTTTCTTTAATGATATATAACTGCAGGAAACATTTTTCATTATTAGCTTATGATGGTTTTATGATTTTGTTGTCCCAGCATTACTGATGAACTTTTTTTTTTCTTCTTTCTTTTTCAGATGGACTGGTGGGAATGGCAATTGTGGGAGGCATCGGCCTGGGAGTGGCAGGGTTAGCCGGTCTGATTGGACTAGCAGTGGCCAAATCATCAAAGTCCTAACAAGAATGTGTAAATGGGTCTGACAGACTTGGCAAAGAAGGGAATTAAACACATGGAGGTGGATTAACATATAAATCTCATAAATCATTTTTTTTGCGTTATGGAAATTCACACCATCATTTTACCAGGCAGATTTGTGTTATATTACCTTTTCTTAATAAACTAGGCTTATACGTTATACGTTATATATACAAACTTTTTTCCCATACACTTTTTCACTCCACTCTTAGTGGCTTGCACATTCATATTATAAGGCTTTATCCACTGACACCATCATCAATATTTTTGTGTATAATTTAACGTTTTACATGTGCAATACAGAAATTAATTTTAACGCACTTGTCTCTGTTGTTATTAAAAATTCACTGTTATCCTAATAGTGCAGTACGCAGGTTTTACTGTTGCTTTCACCGTTATAAGGACACTGTTGCTTTTTGTGCCTTTTTTGTTGATTTCTAAATCGTTTTCTTTATGTCTCAGTGTGATGTGTACTGTGTGCACCGTTTATAAAACCGTTTTTTTTTTTTTCATAGTTCCACTGAGGCATATGAAATGGGACACCCTTTAACAACAACAATACATCCATCCATGTAATAAGCAAACTAGTGGATTTACAGCTTAATGGTGCCATTAACCTTTAGTAGAGCTACATTTACAGGACTTATGTAGAATGTAGAAGCCGGATTTGTATTATTAAGCACTATGCAATATCAAGAAAGCGTTATCAAATCGGAATAGTAATTCAAATTTACAATTTATTCAAATTATTCTGTATACAATAAGCTTTTAATTAAAAAAAACAATATGAGAGCTGGGCGGCACGGTGGCTTAGTGGTTGGCACGTTCGCCTCTCAGCGCTAGGGATTCCCGGTTTGAATCCCCATCTGGGTGGAGTTTCCATGTTCTCCCCGTGTCTGCGTGGGTTTCCTCCGGGTTCTCCGGTTTCCTCCCACAGTCCAAAAACATGGATCAAGTCAATTGAATTCTCCAAATTGCCCCATATAGAGTGTGTGTGTGTGAGTGAGTGTGTGCCCAGCGATGGATTGGCGCCCTGTCCTGGGTCTATCTGCCCAGCGCCCGAGACGTTCTCCCCTGGATGGGCATGGGGAACCCCACCGCAACCCTAATATAGGATATCTTTAAAGTGTGAAAACACAGAACACCTCACAAAGTTATTGACCATGAGACAAAATTAATTGCGACTACATCTAACTTGCAATTATATTTTTTCCAAAAACCTACTATTGTTTAATTAATGATTATTCCAGCTCTCATATTCATTCATTCATTATCACCCGCTTTATCCTCTTTATCCCCCATGAATGAATGAATATGAGAGCTGGGCGGCACGGTGGCTTAGTGGTTAGCACGTTCGCCTCTCAGCACTAGGGATTCCCAGTTCGAATCCCCATCTGAGTGGAGTTTCCATGCTCTCCCCGTGTCTGCGTGGGTTTCCTCCGGGTTCTCCGGTTTCCTCCCACAGTCCAAAAACATGGATCAAGTCAATTGGATTCTCCAAATTGCCCCATATAGAGTGTGTGTGTGTGTAAGTGAGTGTGTGCCCAGAGATGGATTGGCGCCCTGTCCTAGGTCTATCTGCCCAGCGCCCGAGACGCTCTCCCCTGGATGGGCATGGGGAACCCCACTGTGACCCTAGTAGAGGATATCTTTAAAGTGTGAAAACACAGAACACCTCACAAAGTTATTGACCATGAGACAAAATTAATTGTGACTACATCTAACTTGCAATTATATTTTTTCCAAAACCCTACTATTGTTTAATTAATGATTATTCCAGCTCTCATATTCATTCATTCATTATCTCCCGCTTTATCCTCTATATCCCCCATGAATGAATATGAGAGCTGGGCGTCATGGTGGCTTAGTGGTTAGCACGTTCGCCTCTCAGCACTAGGGATTCCCGGTTCGAATCCCCATCTGAGTGGAGGTTCCATGTTTCAAAAAACATGGATCAAGTCAATTGAATTCTCCAAATTGCCCCATATAGAGTGTGTCTGTGTGAGTGAGTGTGTGCCCAGAGATGGATTGGCGCCCTGTCCTGGGTCTATCTGCCCAGCGCCTGAAACGTTCTCCCCTGGATGGGCATGGGGAACCCCACCGCGACCCTAATAGAGGATAAAGCGGGAGATAATGAATGAATGAATTTGAGAGCTGGGATAATCATTAATTAAACAATAGTAGGTTTTTGGAAAAAATATATAATTGCAAGTTGTAGATGTAGTCGCAATTAATTTTGTCTCATGGTCAATAACTTTGTGAGGTGTTCTGTGTTTTCACACTTTAAAGATTCCGGCTTTCTTTCATCACAGATACAAGGAACATCAGTCACTTTTAAAACAGGAGAGATTATGACTGTCATCACTAACGCGCTTTTATTGCTTCGTCTAGTTAATATTTCACTAAAGAAAAACAGAAATGAGCAGAAGGCTTAAGATAACTGACAGTATTTCATTATTCAGAAACTTTTATAACAAGGCTGCATTTATATTTATACATTAATTTTTGGGACAGAGCTACAGTCCTCTGGTTTTTGTTCAGTGTACTGATCTAATTAAAACAATGATTAATCTATTAAATGTATTATGCTTAGTTATCAACTTATTGTGCACTTTAATTGCTCGTACATCTTGTAGGCGCATTTCCACTAAAATGTACTCACTTCAAAAGGACTCGCTGGTTAAATTTTACACAGAACCGTCCAGCAGGTTGCAGGTTCCTAAAACAGATGACGAAAGCACGTGAGTCAGTCTGTCAGCTTTAAAACATTTGCTGTTCTGTTATCTTGAGTTATTAACTGTCTTCTTCTGATCTGACGATTACCTTAGTGCCTTAGTTCCTACACAATACCAGACAAAAACCGTTTTAAAGGACATCCATAGTATGATGACGACGTGCTCACCGTGTGAAAGGTTCTTTTAAACCTGGCATCATAACCTTTACAAACAGCAGTCATTGGCGTTTGTAAACAGCCTGACATGGCAAATCTTTGCTGTGTATGTTAAGAATGTGGCCGATCTAAACACTGATCCCAGGTTAAAGATTGGGATTATGTTGTCTGTTGGGAAGCTCTTTGTTAAATCCTGCTTTCTGTTATTTATTAATTAGACATTTTCCTAAATCACCAATAACTAATTAAAAGGTATAATTACACCATGTTCTTTTTTATATATTAACAACAAAGCTTTCAACTCACATTCTCAGAATTGTTAGTTAAGCAATTTGGTTTGAGAACACTGAGAAAGTCTAATAGATAATGAAAAGTAAAGGGAAAAAAGAACCCTTTATGGCCTTTATGGTGTGCCACAGTTTAATAAGAAACTTGAACCTAATTGTTTAGTTAACGTGGGTGTGTCATATAGATTAAATATCAACTTTGATTTGTTTTTAAACCACATCTTTAAAAGTAATGTGAGCATGTGAATCATGTTTTTTTTTCTATAATAGTAAATATAGCTAGAAAACTGATTTATAGCATTGTCAGAATCCCAATGTAACATGTTTAAACATTTAAACCAAATATTTAGGAACAAAAACATAGAATTAAGATGGATATAAAATGTAAAATAATGATTATTAAAAAAAGGAAAAAAATATTCTACTTGTTTAATTAAAGGTTGCAGTGGGGTTTTTGGTCAGAGTAGCAGTCTGTTATAGAACATAAAGGTTATAGAACATAAAGTATTACAATTAATTGTAATACTGACGGGTAGCACAAGTTGATCATTACAATGTTAATAATTCAGTAAAATTGTGGTGAGGTTTAGATTAAGTTTGATGTAGTCTATGAAGTTTATGTAAATTCTCCAAAGTGCAAAAAAAACAAAAGGGTGTGTGTGTGTGTCTCTCTCTCGCACTCTGTTTTGCTCACTCTATCACTAGGTGTGTGTGTGTTAGAAAGAGATTTCTTTTAAGATACAAGTAAAACAAAATATGTATTTGGAAAAGTTAGTATTTAACTAATTACCATGTCTGTTTAAAATATAGGCCTACAGAATATTAAATATTAAACACTATCACAAATCAACTTTCTTAAATTATAGTGCTACTGACTGTTATTTCCAGCAACTTCTGCAACCAGCTGGTTCAATGTGTGAGACCTTAACAACTTTTGCATTGTTTATGGTTCCAGTTGGCTACTAGTAAGTTAGTAATTACTACTAACTTAACATACTGCTCAAGTATGGTATTGTAAATATTAAAAAATGTTTTAAATGAATTAACTGGTAAGATATCATGGTTTAAAATGTGGTATCTGTAATTGTTTACATTCAACCCTTCGTGAAAGATGCTGCCGAAAACACAAAACAGCTTTGCGTTTCCCAGGCAGGTCTCTGGAAATCACTGGGCCATCAAGGTCAAGAGGCGGGACGTTGGACTTTGGTGCTGCCTGTCTCCCGATAACCACCTGTTTCAGGGTGTAATATGTGGAGGAGCAGAGTGTAGTGGCAGGGAGGGGAGGGGAACGTATGCCATAAATGATTGATCCGCCTGCTTTAAACTCAGCATCGCAGTAATCATTTCCTCATGGGTGCTCAGTGCCTCCTCACGGCATCACCAGCAGCTGGTCATGCTCACAGTGATACAGGGAAGTACAAGAAAACAAGACTGAGGAGAAATCTGTAGAGCCGGTAATAAAAACACAATAAGGATAGATAAGGATAAAAACGAGAGGAGGAGGACTGTAGAAAAGAACTTTTCAAATGGATCCAATAATTGAAGTGGTGGCCTTGTTTCTTGGCTTTTTGGGTTGGGTCATGGTTGGTGTCGCCATACCAAATCGTTACTGGAAGACCTCCACGGTAGATGGGACGGTTATTACCACCTCCACCCTGTATGAGAATCTGTGGATGTCCTGCGCCACTGATTCCACTGGTGTTCACAACTGCCGCGAGTTTCCCTCTCTGCTCGCACTCTCTGGTAAGCTCCAGACCCAACACTAACACACTTCTAAATAATAACGTGCCAGTATTACATTTAAAACTTGTTTTATATGGGGTTTTTTTCCTTCAGTTTTTCTGTCTTTCTCTATGTTCACGAATACATAACCTTTAGTTTTCTAACTAAACAAAAACTATAGGTTTAAATAAGTGGATTTGTTCAGTGCAGTGAGAGAGGTGAATTATCAGTGGGCTCATGTAACTGAACCCAAGAGAGTCTATATCTCAAGGATGAAATTCATTCAAAAAAATCTAAAATATTTGGGCAAGCAAAAAAAAAAAAAATTTCAAGGCTCACTTTAATTTTAAGGCTTTTAGGAGAAGTGTTTAGGAGTATATTGCTCATCAGATTTGCTTTATTAACAAACTTTTTTTTTTGTGGAGCCTATTGTTTAAAAGTAACCTGATAAAACTGTCTAAATTAAAAAAAAAATGTAAATATGGTTGGTATATTATATATATATATAAAAATATATGTATATATATATATATATAAATAAAAAAATTATAAATATATTGGTGTGTATATATATATATATATATATATATATATATATGTGTGTGTGTGTGTATTTTATATTTATAATTGTGTGTGTAAATGTATAAATATGTGTGTGTGTATGTATATATATATATATATATATATATATATATATATATATATATATATATATATATATATATATATATATATATATATACTGTTTTATATTTTTATTTTAATATATAACCCACACTACCAGTCAAAGGTTTGGACACACAATCTTTTTTGCTCCACTTGTAAAGATGGACTTTGTAGTTTTGTAGTTCTACAATTACAGTCTGTAATCCATCTGGTTTGTCTCTTTACTCTGTTTCGTCCTATCCCAGCAGTGTCAATGAGGTGTTTAACTGTAACTATAGCAGCACTGCTGCACTAAAACCCTCTCACCACTTCAATGTTACTGCAGAACTACAATAAACAATCCACCACCCAAATTATATCTGTTATGTGATGATCCTGACTAATCGAGACTAACCAAAAACAAAGAAAACTGATATACAACGGTCTATAATTGTAAAACTACAATGTCAATTTATATGGTAAGTGGAGAAACTAGAGAACGGAGCAGGTAGGTGTGTCCCAACTTTTGACTGGTACTGAATACATGTATATATTTATTAATGAACCAGCGACATCTGGTGGTTAAAATATATATTCGTTGTAAACAGGTTTTCAAACACTTGTTTATTATATGCCTGTTAACCTTTGTTTATTTCGATATAGTTTCGGGTTTCAGCTATTGGAAAATAGTAAAACTAATAACTGGCACCTCATTGTCTTTTGCTTTAAGTTCCAGAAAGCTATAAAACTTCTAACCCCTTCAAATAAGTGACAGAGAAATTGCAGAACTGTGCCACGCCTAGAACTCTGTACTGTAGAGAAATAGGGTTCCGTTTCATGGAATTTGGGGTCCAACTAAATATTACTTACTTATTTTAACAAAAGCAATATTTAAATGTAAACTTAAACATTTTCAAAGAAAACTCCCATCTCATGGAAAAAAAGCACACATTCCTCCCAAAAAAACCTATAAAGAGTGCAAACTGTAGTTATTTTAAGCAGATAACGGGGGGGCACCTTCAGGGGATTCTGAATAGTGCAGTTGTATTTTGCTTTATTGACTGTGACACCCCGGTTCGAATCCCCATCTGGGTGGAGTTTCCATGTTCTCCCCGTGTCTGCGTGGGTTTCCTCCGGGTTCTCCGGTTTCCTCCCACAGTCCAAAAACATGGATCAAGTCAATTGAATTCTCCAAATTGCCCCATATAGAGTGTGTCTGTGTGAGTGAGTGTGTGCCCAGCGATAGATTGGCGCCCTGTCCTGGGTGTGTCTGCCCAGCGCCCGAAACGTTCTCCCCTGGATGGGCATGGGGAACCCCACCGCGACCCTAATAGAGGATAAAGCGGGAAATAATGAACGAATGAATGAATGACTGTCACACCGTTGGTTGTTGCATTAAATATTGTAACTAGTCGTGGTCTGGGGGCAATTGGTTGATTTGTTTGCCCTGTTTCAACAGAACCAACCGATACAGTCGATTAAAACACACCTTTGAAATTAGTGATGCTTTATGATCCTATAATCTACTGACTAACAGACGTATTATGACTATATTTTATTTCTTGTATATGAACTAAGGGGTGGTTTGTAAATCCATCTATTTTAGATCCATTTTCCCTTGCTTGATTCTATGCCAGCGTTGCGGGCGGGTTTCCATGTTCATCCAGGGGAGAACATTTCGGGCAAGGGGCAAATACACCTAGGACAGGGCGACAATCTTTTATTGGATACACACACACACACTATATAGGGGCAATTTAGAGCAGTCAATTTGCTATAAATCTATGTTTGTTAACTGTGGGAGGAAACCGAAGAACCCGTAGGACACTCATGCAGACATGGGGAGGACATGGAGTGGGATTCAAAGCTGGATCCCCAGCGCTGAGAGGTGAATGTTCTAAGCACTAAGCTGGCCTGCCAAATAATAAAAAATAATACAAAAAATAATACAAAGGACTGTGGAATGTGCAGAGAAAATTAGTTCCCAGAAAAATGAATGAAAAAACAAAATAAACCTACAGTAAAGTGAACACTGTTGTTTATTGTATTAATTAAAATATGCTGTTTTGTGTCAAATTCATTCATTTAATTTTCCATCTTGTTTATACGTATAAGCTATCAGAGCACTCATAGGTCAAAGGGGTGGGAAAACATCCTGAAAAAAAAGATTAATATGCTGGATTAATGTTTTTTTTGGCATTCGCTTGTTACACTACGAGTGTGCTTTGGTACAGACTGAGACTTTATAGATTGGTAATTAGCTTGGAGGCTGATGCACTCTTGAAATTTATGACTTTGTTTATCTCTGAATTTATAAGGAGGTTAGGGAGAGGTTTCCAGAGTATTCCTGAGATAGTGTTTTTGTTTCTGATAGATTCAGGGTTTGTTTTACAAACCTTTTTGGTAGTAATGCGTTTGTATGCTTTATAGTTGGTGAAGATACTAAAGAATATACGGCTACAACAAGTCAACCCACTATTTTTTGTGCTTCAATTGGTAATTTATTTAGAGTTTTTTTTTTTTTACTACAGTTCATTAAACTGCATGTTGTGAAGAGACCTTTCCTGAAAGATAATTATTTGATTTCTGTTGCTGGAATTATTTCTTAATTTCTAGAATTGGTCTCTTTTGATGAATATATGCGAAATTATTATATAATTATTGTTATATAAAATATACCAGTAATGTAAGTACATATCTCCCGCTTTATCCTTTATTAGGATCACGGTGGGGTTCCCCATGCCCATCCAGAGGAGAACGTCTCGGGCGCTGGGCAGATACACCCAGGACAGGGCGCCAATCCATCGCTGGGCACACACTCACTCACACACACACTCTATATGGGGCAATTTTGAGAATTCAATTGACTTGATCCATGTTTTTGGACTGTAAGAGGAAACCAGAGAACGCGGAGGAAACCCACACGGACACGGGGAGAACATGGAAACTCCACCCAGATGGGGATTCGAAACCGGGAATCCCCAGCGCTGAGAGGCGAACGTGCTAACCACTAAGCCACCGTGCCGCCCTATAAGCCAAACTGGGTGGAGTTTCCATGTTCTCCCTGTGTCCGCGTGGGTTTCCTCCCACAGTCCAAAAACATGGATCAAGTCAATTGAGTTCTCCAAATTGCCCCATATAGAGTGTGTCTGTGTGAGTGAGTGTGTGCCCAGCGATGGATTGGCGCCCTGTCCTGGGTGTATCTGCCCAGCACCCGAGACGTTCTCCACTGGATGGGCATGGGGAACCCCACCGCGACCCTAATAGAGGATAAAGCGGGTGATAATGAATGAAAGAATATATATATATATATATATATATAATATATATATATATATATATATATATATATATATATATATATATATATATATATATATATATATATATATATATATATATATATATATTTTTTTTTTTTTTTTTTTTTTTTTTTTTTTTTTTTTTCCCAAATGTTGATTTTGAGATGTCAAAAAAGAATTTCACTGCTGGCTGTACCCTGTTTAACTATGCAAGTGACTAATAATATATATAATATATAATATCAGGGCTTTTAAAGTTTTTTATTTAAGGTTGGACCAAAAACAACAATTAAATCTTTCGAGCCATTTAAATTGATTTAGGGTTACAGGGGAGCTAAAGACTATTCCTGTACCCAGTAAAGTCAATCCTGCACAGCAGACCCAAAAATAAATATTCATACACAATATCTTCAGGGAGAACATACTAGAGCCAGGGAATTAAACCCAAACATTTCTGCAATGCCTCAGTGTTAGCAAATACACCTGACCCCAGCACCCAACCAACAGGACCTACATATTATACTGCTCATAAACACGAGTCCATATCAAGAATATTTAAACCTGTGAACTAAATGTGAAATCTATTTATTTGAAACTTATTTGCACCTGCAGGATATCTTCAGGCATCAAGAGCTCTGATGATCGCCGCCGTGGTGCTGGGAACATTTGGCATTGTGCTCACATTTATCGGTATGCAGTGCTGTAAAGCAGCTGAGGACAATCCAGCCCTCAAAAGCAAGCTCGCTGGAACTGGAGGTGTCTTCTTCGTTCTGCAAGGTAGATTCACATATGTTACAGTATAGCCTCGTAAATATTACACACTAATTAAAAGATGATATTAATTAATAAAATTAATTAATTTTGAAGGGCGGCACGGTGGCTTAGTGGTTAGCACGTTCGCCTCTCAGCTCTAGGGATTCCCGGTTCGAATCCCCATCTGGGTGGAGTTTCCATGTTCTCCCCGTGTCCGCGTGGGTTTCCTCCAGGTTCTCCGGTTTCCTCCCACAGTCCAAAAACATGGTTCAAGTCAATTGAGTTCTCCAAATTGCCCCATATGGTGTTTGTATGTGTGAGTGTGTGCCCAGCGATGGATTGGCGCCCTGTCCTGGGTGTGTCTGCCCAGCGCCCGGGATGTTCTCCCCTGGATGGGCATGGGGAACCCCCCCCCCCGACCCTAATATAGGACAAAGCGGAAGATAATGAATGAATGAATGAATAATTAATTTTGTCTTTTTACTAAAGGCTTCTGTACGATGATATCTGTGTCCTGGTATGCCTTCAACATCACCCGAGAATTCTTCAATCCACTTTACCCAGGGACAAAGTAAGTCATCAGTACAGAACAACATTTTATAATGTACATTATCAATATATTTGAATTTATTTATGAATTTTTATTTAAACTTTACGACATACATTTAATTCAAAGGATAACCCCTAATATTTAACAAAAAAATGACCTGCAACACTTAATGACACAAAGAAAAGTACAAAGGAATGTGGATTTGGCAAAGACAGAAAGAAAAAAAAAAAACCTGCAACACACACCTTCATATTCTTAAATCACAGTACATTTACATTTACATTTAGTCATTTAGCAGACGCTTTTATCCAAAGCGACTTACAAATGAGAACACCACAAGTCAGAAGCCATGGAGAAAACCAACTATACTGTAAGTTCATCAACCTGATTGTTATTCGAAGCTGCGCCCCCCCCCCCTTTTTTTTATTTTTTATTATTATTTTTATTTATTTTTTTTTTTTTATAACAGGTATTTGGTAAATAGATGCGTCTTAAGTAGTTAGACGCATCTATTCAGTATTGTTTTTGATAGGCTTCATGTTTCATTTAAACTATTACTATCAATTTTAATGTCATTATCAGTACTTATTGCTACCTCCAACATGCTTTAATGTTGGTATGATATATTTGGTTGGTGTGTTGTATTTGTTTTCTATCAAAAATTGCACCCAGTCCTTCAGGTCAAAAATCTACTGTTGGTTAAGACACAGATCTCACAGATTTTTCCATTCTTAATAACAGTAAGCTAAACATAAGGAATGTTATGAAATACAATATTTTTTGTATTATGACACTGTGGCTTACCATAGCTCTTTTGAAAGCACTTGCATTGAGGTATATTTTAAGCATTATCAAGAAATAATTAAATTTATACGGAATAGCCAAAAACACTACAGTACATTTCATGTTTGGTAAGGTTGAAATAATGTGAATTTTGAGACTTGAAATTTTGAGAACCTCAATGGTTACACTAGAATGTTAATGCCGTGATACAACTGTGATACAAAACTGATCATTTTTTATTAAATGGGGTTGGTGCATGTGGACTTTTGGTTGAAAATTTTTCATTCATTCATTCATTATCTCCCGCTTTATCCTCTATTAGGGTCGCGGTTGGGTTCCCCATGCCCATCCAGGGGAGAACGTCTCGGGCGCTGGGCAGATAGACCCAGGACAGGGCGCCAATCCATCGCTGGGCACACACTCACTCACACAGACACACTCTATATGGGGCAATTTTGAGAATTCAATTAACTTGATCCATGTTTTTGGACTGTGGGAGGAAACCGGAGAACCCGGAGGAAACCCACGCAGACATGGGGAGAACATGGAAACTCCACCCAGATGGGGATTGGAACCGGGAATCCCTAGCGCTGAGAGGCGA
The DNA here is from genome assembly GCA_019802505.1 of Corydoras sp. C115. NCBI lineage: Eukaryota > Metazoa > Chordata > Actinopteri > Siluriformes > Callichthyidae > Corydoras > Corydoras sp. C115. Next base: position 1,936,567 of record JAFMOC010000083.1, on the reverse strand, counting down.
ACGTGCTAACCACTAAGCCACCGTGCCGCCGTTGAAAATTTTTATTTAATGCATTTAATCATAATTCATTCATTCATTATCTCCCACTTTATCCTCTATTAGGGTCGCGGGGGGGTTCCCCATGCCTATCCAGGGGAGAACGTCTCGGGCGCTGGGCAGATAGACCCAGGACAGGGCGCCAATCCATCGCTGGGCACACACTCACTCACACAGACACACTCTATATGGGGCAATTTGGAGAATTCACTTGACTTGATCCATGTTTTTGGACTGTGGGGGGAAACCGGAGAACCCGGAGGAAACCCACGCGAACACGGGGAGAACATGGAAACTCCACCCAGATGGGGATTCGAACCGGGAATCTCTAGCGCTGAGAGGCGAACTTGCTAACCACTAAGCCACCGTGCCGCCATATTTAATCATAATCATTTTTGTAAGTAATTTGTTGGTGTCTCTTTGTGTGCTCAAGGTATGAGATTGGAGAAGGACTGTACATTGGGTGGTGTTCTGGAACTCTTGCTCTCTGTGGTGGAGTTTGTTTATTGTTTAGCTGCAAATTTAGCTCCAATGACGAAATGCAGTAAGTTCGTCCTTCCCTGTCTTCTCATTTTTGCATGAATACAAACTGTTCAGTATCCAAAAATACAATGTAATTCTTTTCGTTTGTTTAGTCCGGGTGCCTACCCTTATCAACCAACCAGAGGAACCGTATACTCTGCCGGAGCATCAACCAGGAAAGGTGCTCCAAGCACTTATGACAAGAACGCTTATGTATGATCAAAGATCCATCAACCAACCCATTAGTCTACTATGAGTCAGTTCAGTGTATATAAACTGTAAAAAAATGGTCAGTTGACATTTCTTCCTTTAATAACCATACAAATGTAAATATGTAGACAATTTACATTATTTTAAATAATCATTGGTAGTATCCAATAATAGTGGTAGTAAAGATCTAAAAATTACATTTTTATTAAAATGAAGCCTTTGCAATCTTTTATACAAATAATGCTTTTGACATTTTAACACTTCTACAGTTTATACTATTATATATGTTCGACTAATACTGTTAATGTGTAATATTGAAGTAATGAGTGTAATACAAAATATCAAAATCATTGTTTTTCACTATTTCTACTTTAGAATATTTGACTAATAATATTCCACTTTTATTCATATGTGCAGTCTTATGTTAAGAAATTTTTAATTGGCCATACAAAAAGTGTGTGAAGTCTTATAAAAGGACACATTTGCAATTTCCACCTGGGATCTATGAAGTATTCTGATTCTGATTATTCCAATTTTAACAGGGAATAGATGATTTTAAAAATCCTTCTAATTAAAAATATATATTTAGTGTATACCACAAAGAAACTAGTGTTTATTCTTTAGTAAAACATTTACTACAAAGAAGAGAATCTTTAGTTACTGTCTTAAATATTCATTTTGGAAGTTGGTTTGATGAAAAATAATTATATTTTAAAATGCAGTCTATAAAAATGTGTGTTCATGCAGTTTGACTGGTATTATACAGGTGTAAAATAAATGAAATTCATTGGAACATCTTTTAGTGTAACAATATTGTTTATTTACTTTTAGCAAACATGAAGCAATGTAACCAATAATATGCCTGTAATCACTTAATCACAAAATAAAGGCATGTATTTACACTAACATTTTACATTTATAGATAATTTATTTAAAGATGTTGAAGGAAATATCTGCTGGGTGACCCACCAGGAAAAAGATTTTACTACAGGGCATTAACATGGGATTTTAAATACTATTCCATATTTATTAAAGGTTTAAACAAAAATATATCCCATCATCACAGACACTGAGCATATAAACAATGTTTGTATACAAATGGCCCCTATATATATATATATATATATATATATATATATATATATATATATATATATATATATATATATATATATATATATATATATATATATACTGTGAAGTTTCCATGTTCTACCCATGTTCATGTGAGTTTCCTCCGGTTTCCTCCCACAGTCCAAAATCATGGATCAAGGTCAATTGAATTCTCCAAATCAACCCATATAGAGTGTGTATGTGTGAGTGTCTGTGTGAGTGAGTGTGTGCCCAGCAATAGATTGGCACCCTGTCCTGGATGCATCTGACCAGCGCCTGAAATGTTCTCCCATGGATGGGCATGGGGAACCGCCCCCCCCCTTCCCCAGCGACCCTAGTAGAGGATTAAGCACAAAATAATAAATTAATGAATAAATGAATGCATGAAAAAAGACCATGAATTCAGGCTATTGAGACTTTGGCTCAGTGGCTATTGAGTCATTTTCCCCCTTTAGTTAATTCCACAAAATTCTTCCTGTAAATTTCTTGAATTTATCTTAACAGTGAATTTTTGGAGGTATGTTTTGCCAAATGATCTTTTTTCACTTGTTTTTTTTCACCTTTAAATGTACAAAAGCATGGGAAATGAACTGATAGCAATTCATTCCTGGTGCCTATTGTTTATTTAAGCCAAGCTGCACGTTATTAAACCATACTCTTGTAAATTCAACTTTTTAAGTGATTGCTGTGCATTATATACCATCCATCCATTATCTTCCTCTTTATCCTCTATTAGGGTCATGATGGGGGGGGGGGGTGTTCCCCATGCCCATCCAGGGGAAAGCGTTTCGGGCGCCGGGCAGATACAACCAGGACAGGGCGCCAATCTATCGCTGGGCACACACTCACTCACACAAACACTCACACAAACACACTCTATATGGGGCAATTTGGAGAACTCAATTGGCTTGATCCATGTTTTTGGACTGTGGGAGGAAACCCACGCGGACACAAAGTACACAAACCTACTCTACAGTACACAAGAACGTGATTGGACCTGAAGCACCGCGGCTACCTCAATGTGTTTTTGATGAAGAGGTCATTTGATAGAAAAAAACGACAAACCCAGTACCTACAGTTCAAAGGCTTCCATCCATCCATCATCTTCCACTTTATCCTCTATTAGGATCGCGGGGGGGGGGGGGGTTCCCCATGCCCATCCAGAGGAGAACGTTTCGGGCGCTGGGCAGATACACCCAGGACAGTGCACCAATCTATCACTGGGCACACACTCACACAGACACACTCTATATGGGGCAATTTGGAGAACTCAATTGACTTGATCCATGTTTTTGGACTATGGGAGGAAACTGGAGAACCCGGAGGAAACCTACGCGGACACGGGGAGAACATGGAAACTCCACCCAGATGGGGATTCGAACCTGGAATCCCTAGCGCTGAGAGGCGAACGTGCTAACATTCATTCATTCATTCCCGTTTTATCCTCTATTACGGTCGCGGTGGGGTTCCCCATGCCCATCCAGGGGAGAACGTCTCGGGCGCTGGGCAGATAGACCCAGGACAGGGCGCCAATCCATCGCTGGGCACACACTCACTCACACAAACACACTCTATATGGGGCAATTTGGAGAACTCCATTGACTTGCTCCATGTTTTTGGACTGTGGGAGGAAACCGGAGAACCCGGAGGCAACCCACGCGGACACGGGGAGAACATGGAAACTCCACCCAGATGGGGATTCGAACCGGGAATCCCTAGTGCTGAGAGGAGAACGTGCTAACCACTAAGCCACCGTGCCGCCCCGTGCATTTTATATCTTTGTACGGAATTTGCGCTCATAAACTTTCTTATTTCTTCTTATTGTGCGACATCAGTGTATTGCTGACGTTTTGTTGCATTTAAATGATTTTTTAAAGCCGTCGCGTTCCCTTTCCTTATATGGACATGGGCGTGCCCTGGATGCCGTTCCAAGATTTCAGCCAATAGGAGGAGACCACGTTAGTAAGCAAACAGTATGGCAGACGTGGACGCGTTGCCCTGGCGGTTGGCTGCTCGCCCTGTCACTGTGTTGCTTCGTCTCAGTTCTACGTCGGAGGAGTTTCAGGAGCGCGGGGCTGACAGCTGTTGCTGACCGTCAGCGACGCTCCGGGCGCTCGGCCTGGACCTTCCAAACGCCCGCTGATAACCGAGCAGAGTCCGGCGCCTAACCCATACAGACTGTTATCGGAACTGAAGTTAAGAGGGCTGATCAACGACGGAGGCTTTATGCAGTCGGACGCCCGAAACCTCAGCTTGCGGAGTTGCTGTTCTTCTCTAAAGCCGTGTTTTTCTAAATTGGAGGTGAATGTTCTAGATGAAGATTTGGCCGCCGGTTGGATTCGAACATTAAGAACCGCAGAGACGTAACCGGGAGGTGCGACGGTTATTCCGCGATGGATTCGGGACGCCGGAGGGGATTCAGCAGTCTGCTGTCCTCGCTGTCCCTCCTCTGTGTGGTGGTGGACCTTCAGCTGGACGGTACTGCCCTCATTTCCCGTCATTAAAACTTATTTCCTGCACTGTTCATTACGCTAGGGATTGCTGGTTCGAATCCCCATCTGGGTGGAGTTTCCATGTTCTCCCCGGGTCCGCGTGGGTTGCCTCCAGGTTCTCCGGTTTCCTCCCACAGTCCAAAAACATGGATCAAGTCAATTGAATTCTCCAAATTGCCCCATATAGAGTGTGTCTGTGTGAGTGAGTGTGTGCCCAGCGATGGATTGGTGCCCTGTCCTGGGTCTATCTGCCCAGCGCCCTAAATGTTCTCCCCTGGATGGGCATGGGGAACCCCACCGCGACCCTAATAGAGGATAAAGCGGCAATGAATGTTAGCACGTTCTCCTCTCAGCACTAGGGATTCCCGGTTCGAATCCCAATCTGGGTGGAGTTTCCATGTTCTCCACGTGTCCACATGGGTTTTCTCCGGGTTCTCCGGTTTCCTCCCACAGTCCAAAAACATGGATCAAGTTAACTGAGTTCTCCAAATTGCCCCATATAGGGTGTGTATGTGTGAGTGAGTGTGTGCCCAGTGATAGATTGGCGTCCTGTCCTGGGTGTATCTGCCCAGCGCCCGAAACGTTCTCCCCTGGATGGGCATGGGGAACCCCACCCCCCCCTGGATGGGCATGGGGAACCCCACCCCCCCATGCGACCCTAATAGAGGATAAAGCGGGAATGAATGAATGAATGTTAGCACGTTCTCCTCTCAGCACTAGGGATTCCCGGTTCGAATCCCCATCTGGGTGGAGTTTCCATGTTCTCCCCGTGTCCACGTGGGTTGCCTCCGGGTTCTCCGGTTTCCTCCCACAGTCCAAAAACATGGATCAAGTTAACTGAGTTCTCCAAATTACCCCATATTGTGTGAGTGTGTGAGTGAGTGTGGACCCAGTGATAGATTGGCGTCCTGTCCTGGGTGTATCTGCCCAGCGCCCGAAACGTTCTCCCTTAGATGGGCATGGGGAAACCCCCCCCCCCCCCCCGTGACCCCCCAATAGAGGATAAAGTGGAAGATGATGGATGGAAGCCTTTGAACTGTAGGTACTGGGTTTGTCGTTTTACTATCAAGTGACCACTTCATCAAAAACACATTGAAGTAGCCGCAGTGCTTCAGGAACAATCACGTTCTTGTGTACTGTAGAGTAGGTTTGTATACTTTTATAAGATCAAACATAAAGTAGTTAAGAGTTAGGCTTCAGGTAAAATGGGTCGTCGAAATGCTAGTTGAGGTGCATTACTTAACTCCCTGTTAAATGAAAGTCTCTGTGTTCCTTAACCTCAGACAGGTGTTCAGTTTCATTTACGGTAGTCTCTGTTTTGGAATGTTCTCGTGATTATCTGTAAAACTGCTGCTCAGCTAAACTTCCCTGTTTGTAGGCTTTGCATTACAAAAGTTTAGTGGTTAGCACGTTCTCCTCTCAGCACTAGGGATTCCCAGTTCGTATCCCCATCCTCCGGGTTTCCTCCGGGTTCTCCGGTTTCCTCCCACAGTCCAAAAACATGGATCAAGTCAATTGAGTTCTCCAAATTGCCCCATATAGAGTGTGTTTGTGTGAGTGAGTGTGTGCCCAGCAATAGATTAGCGCCCTGTCCTGGGTGTATCTGCCCAGCGCCCGAAACGATGGGCATGGGGAACCCCCCCCCCCCTCTAAAACTGCTGCTCAGCTAAACTTCCCTGTTTGTAGGCTTTGCATTACAAAAGTTTAGCACGTTCTCCTCTCAGCACTAGGGATTCCTGGTTCGAATCCCCATCTGGGTGCAGTTTCCATGTTCTCCCCATGTCCGCGTGGGTTTCCTCCGGGTTCTCCGGTTTCCTCCCACAGTCCAAAAACATGGATCAAGGTCAACTGAGTTCTCCAAATTGAAAATGCGAGTGAAGTGAGCACACATGCCCAGTACGGTGGGCTGCCTTGTATATGGCTCACAGGGAGCAGTTGAGGTTCGGTGCTTTTTGAAGGGCACTTCATCCTTGGTATATGGTGGGACCAGGAATCGAACCAGGGACCTTCAGGTTACAAGGCTAATTACTTATATAATATACTCATTCCCAGCCGGCACGGTGGCTTAGTGGTTAGCACGTTCTCCTCTCAGCGCTAGGGATTCCCGGTTCGAATCCCAATCTGGATGGAGTTTCCATGTTCTCCCCGTGTCCACGTGCGTTTCCTCCGGGTTCTCCGGTTTCCTCCCACAGTCCAAAAACATGGATCAAGGTCAACTGAATTCTCCAAATTGCCCCATATAGAATGTGTTTGTGTGAGTGTGTGCCCAGCGATAGATGGGCATGGGGAACCCGCGACCCTAATAGAGGATAAAGCGGAATTTAACTGATGGATGGAAGTTTGGAATGGAGACAGTAAGCGAAAATAATGAAATATTCATATTCACAAAATATACTCACAATTTTTTTGTACCTCGAATGCTATTCCAACGAAATGAGGACACTTCTTAAGTCTTATCCTGTGGGGTTTTGATGGAGAAATAACCTGTTAAGAAACTGAGAAGGAGTTTAGACTAGCTCTACTAAAATAATGTTCAAATGATATAATAACACAGATTATTGTCAGCCCCAGCGATGGATTGGCGCCCTGTCCTGGGTCTATCTGCCCAGCGCCCGAGACGTTCTCCCCTGGATGGGCATGGGGAACCCCACCGCGACCCTAATAGAGGATAAAGCGGGAGATAATGAATGAATGAATTATTGTCAGCACATGAGCTGATGTTTTGAGATGCTCGAGTCATCTGCACAGTAAGCCTTCATTCCTCACATGCTCCACATGACCCCAATGCTGGTTTACCACTGCCCACCCCCAGTACCACTTTGGTAGATATTGACCACTGCAGAACATGAATGCACTTGGTCTGCAGTGGTCAGTATCTACCAAAGTGGTACTGGGGGGGGCAGTGGTAAACCAGCATTGGGGGAACGAATCCGTGAGGTCTGATTCAAATTTATGGACTGACTCTACCAGTCAGAGTTTCCATGCTAACCCCTGCCCACAGCCCAAAATGGACAATATAAGAAGGTTGCCTGATCTGATTAATGAAGAGGATGCACTATGGGAGGAAGGCAAGCCAATGGGGGTATTGTAATGCTTTGTTAAATGTTCAGCTGGAAAACCTTCAGTCCCATCAGCCATGTGGGACACTTTGACACTTTCAACCTTTCTAAGCAGTTTTGCAGAAATGTGCACAGCTTTGTCAAAGTAGGCTTTATTGTCAATTCCTTCACATGTTCTATACATACAAAGTAATCGAAATTACGTTCCTCACTGTCCCACGGTTACAGACATTTATGACATTTAGACATAAAACAAGAAAGTGAAATGCAGTGTGATGTAACAGAATTCAACAGTAAAAAAGTTTAAATACTATAATTATGTAGTGACAATGAAAGGCAATGTAAATGTGATTTTAAATAGTAACAGTAATGATGATAATAATAATAATAATAACTATAGTAATAATAGCAATAACAGTAACAGTAATTAAGTAGTAGTAGTAATAATAATGCTAATAATAATAATAAAATAATAAATATATAATATATATAAAAAAAAAATAAAAATATATATATATATAAGTAATAAATAATAATATATGATTTGTAACAGTAGTAGTAAAATATAGACCTGAGTTTGTGTTAAACAGTGATTTATTTTATTTTATTTTATTTTTTTCCACAGTCACAGTAGCAGCAGAATGTTAAAATATTAATTTTAATTTTAATTTTTGTGCAAAAGGCATAATAGTGCAAAAAAAAAAGTGTGCATGTGTGCAATGGATTTATGGATTTATTTATGGTGATAAAGGTGGAGAAAAAAGGGGGACCAACATAATTAGAAAGTTAATGAAATGTGTGGTCGGTTTGTTGTGTGTTTATTTCTATATATCGTTGTGATTTGTCTTAATATTTGAAACTTACTTGTTTATGACTGTATGTCAAAAAGAGTACAATTTCTATTGGAGATCTATTTTTAGATGACAGCATTTCTTTTTTTTTTTTTTTTTTTTTTTTTTTTTTTTTTGGATAAGATCTGTTAACAAATCTTCACATCGTTCTCATTTTTACTTTCGTTTTAGGTGTTTTGGGTGCCACCCCAGTGGAGATCGAGCAACATCTTGAAATGGGCCGCAAGTTACTGGCAGCAGGGCAGCTGGCGGAGGCACTTTCCCATTACCACTCGGCTGTTGGTGAGGCACATTTCTGTTTTCTGTTATTGTCACTATACAACACAGAATAAATAATATTCATAACTGCCATGCAGTAAAGATTTCACATTTACGTCTCTTGTTTAATAAACGCTACAAAAAAAAAAAACACTATTAAAACCATTCATTCATTCATTCATTATCTCCCGCTTTATCCTCTATTAGGGTCGCGGTGGGGTTCCCCATGCCCATCCAGGGGAGAACGTCTCAGGCGCTGGGCAGATAGACCCAGGAAAGGGCGCCAATCCATCGCTGGGCACACACTCACTCACACAGACACACTCTATATGGGGCTATTTTTGAGAATTAATTTGACTTGAACCATGTTTTTGGATTGTGGGAGGAAACCGGAGAACCCGGAGGAAACCCACTCAGACACGGGGAGAACATGGAAACTCCACCCAGATGGGGATTCGATCCGGGAATCCCTAGCGCTGAGAGGCGAACGTGCTAACCACTAAGCCACCGTGCTGCCACTATTAAAACCACCAGCAACTAAATATAACAGTAAATATTGAAAAATCAAAGGATTATTGAAAAAAAAAAAATCTGGTTGTGAATTTTATAGTACACAGGTTATTATACATAGAGGTCATGTAATACAGATGTTGTAAAATCATGTTCACTGACATTTCGACATGGTTTGCTAAATGTTGTTATTTATTGGAATTATGGTAATATACATGTATTATTTTTCCTTTGTGCCAACCACATCTAGAGGGTGACTCAAAGAATTACTTAACTTATTACCATCGTGCAGCAGTTTTTCTGGCCATGGGAAAATCCAAATCAGCCCTTCCTGACCTGACCCGGGCTATTCAGCTCAAGCCAGATTTTCTAGCGGTAAGTTTAAAGGGGGGGTTGTTGTTTAATATCATGCCCCAGAATAACTTTTTATTATATTTATACTTCTTTTAAAATATCTTGCTTGCTCTCTCTCATTGTGTTTGTGTCGTGTTTTTTAAGGCTCGAATACAAAGAGGAAATATTCTCCTAAAACAGGGGAAAATTCAGGAAGCCACAGAGGACTTCCAAGCAGTGGTAAGCATTGCATCCCTCCATCCAATATCTTCCACTTTATCCTCGATTAGGGTCACGGGGGGGGGGGGGGGGGTTCCCCATGCCCATCCAGGGGAGAACGTTTCGGGCGCTGGGCAGATACACCCAGGACAGTGTGCCAATCCATAGCTGGGCACACACTCAGTCACACAAACACACTCTATATGGGGCAATTTGGAGAATTCAATTGACTTGGTCCATGTTTTTAGACTGTGGGAGGAAACCTGAGAACCCGGAGGAAACCCACGCGGACACGGGGAGGACATGGAAACTCCACCCAGATTGGGATTCGAACCGGGAAAGCATTGCATCCCAAAAAAAGAAATAGATAACATTGTAAACTACCATGTAGTTGATGCCCTCCTGTAGTTGACAGGTTGACAGGTTGTTCTTGTAAAGCCCACAGACACTTTCCAACTTTTGTTCTGTACATTCATTCATTATCTCCCGCTTTATCCTCTATTAGGGTCGCGGGGGGGTTCCCCATGCCCATCCAGGGGAGAACGTCTCGGGCGCCGGGCAGATAGACCCAGGACAGGGCGCCAATCCATTTCTGGGCACACACTCACTCACACAGACACACTCTATATGGGGCAATTTTTGAGAATTCAATTGACTTGATCCATGTCTTTGGACTGTGGGAGGAAACCGGAGAACGCGGAGGAAACCCACGCAGACACGGGGAGAACATGGAAACTCCACCCAGATGGGGATTCGAACCGGGAATCCCTAGTGCTGAGAGGAGAACGTGCTAACCACTAAGTCACCGTGCCGCCCACTTGTTCTGTACAATTGCTGTAAAATCCTTCTTTCGCACCAAGTAAGAGCCATAAAGACCTGGTTTGACAAATAAGCATGGAGTGGCCAGCATTTAGCTCTTACCTTAGTGACTGTCACACTTTTCATGTTCAAAACACACTGCCTCATCTTTTGTCCAGATAAAATGAACTACAATTTTCCACTTGTCTTTGATTTTTTTCTAAGCTGGAGCGCTCTCCAGACATGGCAGAGGCCCATAATCAGCTGCACAAAGCTAAAGAGCTGAGGAATCTCCAGGAGGAGGCACATAAGGCCCATCATAACGGCGATTACACATTAACGATCCAGTTGCTGGAGCATGTCATAGAGGTGAATTTTGGCAGAAGAAATCAAAGTTGTACTTTGACATTAAGGTAAAGCAGAGTATTTAAAACCATTTTCTGATGTTTAACCATTTTTCAGATCTCCCCTTGGGATCCAGAGTCAAGAGATCTGCGAGCAGACTGCTACATGCGGATCGGGGAGCCAAGAAAGGCTATATTAGACCTCACCCCTGCAGCTCGGCTAAGGACGGACAACCGAGCTGCGTACCTGAAGCTCAGCCGCTTACTCTATGATCTGGGTGAACATCATGAGTCACTGAGGTACACCTTCTAACAGTCTGAAAAAGAAGGACTGATGTCAGAGCGCAGGCTGCTTTTTGGGTGTGTCACTTAAATGTAAGCAAATCTCGCAGCAGGAGGTGAAGGCAGAGTTCCAGTTCAGTTCTGTTCTCCAGCAAAAAAAACAGGCTCACATTATTTTATGCCTTTATGCCTTGTGAACAGATTTAGGATCTAAGGTAGCAAATCAAAACTGAACTATTGAACCATCCATCCATCCATCCATTATCTTCCACTTTATCCTCTATTATCCTCTATGTTCCCTATGCCCTTCCAGGGGAGAATGTTTCGGGCACTGGGCAAATACACCCGGACAGGGCGCCAATCTATCGCTGGGCACACACTCACTCATGCAGACACACTCTATATGGGGCAATTTGGAGAATTCAATTGACCGAAATCCATGTTTTTGGACTGTGGGAGGAAACCGGAGAACCCGGAGGAAACCCACACGGACACGGGGAGAACATGGAAACTCACTCAACACCCAGATGGGGATTCGAACCGGGAATCCCTTTGTGCTGAGAGGCGATTGTGCTAACCACTATGCCACCGTGCCACCCCTACTATTAATCTCATTTGTCAAAAACAAAACAAAACAAAACAAATACAATTGTATGTAGTTGATTGCCGATCCAATCTTTAGTTCTTTTTGGAGTGTAAGAATATTTTATTTTTTTTTATTTTATTTTTTTTTATTTTTTTTTTGGTCTGTGTGTGTGTGTGTGTGTGTGTACGTGTGTGTATATATATATATATATATATATATATATATATATATATATATATATATATATATATATATATATATATATATATATATATATATATATTAGGGGTGTCTTCAACTAAGGATTTTCATAGTCGAATCTGATTCGTCAGATTTTCCCTATAGTCGACTGATAGTCGAATCAGTTAAAATTTCACCACAAGATGGCGCTACAAGCGTGGTTTTTAAAAAAGATTTTTTTTAAATATTTTACTTGTTTTTCTAGAGCACCGTAAATGGGATCCCCGTTCTGGACTTTTTTTCCACTTCAAAGGAAAAACCTAAAACACTCAGATCAATGAGTTTTAGGATGATTAGGATGATTTTATTTGACAAAAGGCTATATATATAACGAAAACAAAGACATTTCATGTAAAAACTAACGCTTAGCAGCAGCCATGGGCGCCCCCATGTGGTCAAAATTGTACATTCGACTATGAGGGTCATAGTCGACTACGGTTCTCCGAATCAAATCGTCGAATCAGCGAATATTGCAGCTCACCCCTAATATTTTTTTATATATATATATAATACCATTTACTCAGAGGTCAGTTGTAAGATCAGAAATCACTGTTTAATAATAAAAGTCCTTTCTTATTTACAGTGAGATCCGGGAGTGTCTGAAACTGGATCAAGATGACAAAGAATGTTTTGCTCACTACAAACAAGTGAAGAAGCTCAGTAAACAGATGGACTCTGCTGAAGAGCTGATTTCTGAACAGCAGTAAGCATGTTTTGGATTGTTGGATATAGTAATAAAAGTGTTAGACACTTAGACATTGCATCTAGAAAAGCTTTTAGGACACTAAATTGAAGACTTTCTGCAAAACTTTAGCTTTGATATTAATCTGTGAGAATATTTGCCCTTTCATGTAAAAGAGTGTATGGTGCCATGTGTTTGAGGTTGAGCTTCGACCTCTGCAGGGGTCAGTCAAGTTTTTAACACCATAATCACCCATGAATCTTGTTTTACACTACATGACCAGGTGCCTTTTACAACGGTGGCAGTGCAAACTCATTTTTATTCAATATTTAAGAGGTGTGGCCCAATACCTTCTGTCCCTATAGTGTTATATGAGGCAACACCCGTGACTTGCGTATAATTGCTGGTTCATTTATTTTATGACAATGAACACATTCTATACAGGGAAACTGTTAGCATGTTTTACTGTAACTTCAGTAAGTGTAATGTGGTCAGAAAGAGAGACTGAGGGAACTGGCAGGTGAAACACTAATGACTTTTATTAGCTTTATTAGATTGTAAATACTTCTACAGTATTTCTCAAATGGAAGGCATTTGTAAGCAGTGTAGAGCATAATTTAGGTTCTCTTTCTGTCCATCTCTCCTCTCTCTCTCTCTTGCTCTCCCTCCCTCTTGCCTGTTTTTGGCCTCTTTTCACCACACATATGGAATGAAAATTACACATGTTAATGAATGGCAGGTGTTACCATTTACCTTTACCGTTAACAGGCTCCACCCCTTTACTCCTTCACACCAGAGAATATATATATAATATATATATATATATATATATATATATATATATATATATATATATATATCATTCATTCATTATCACCCGCTTTATCCTCTATTAGGGTCGCGGTGGGGTTCCCCATGCCCATCCAGGGGAGAACATTTCGGGCGCTGGGCAGATACACCCAGGACAGGGCGCCAATCTATCACTGGGCACACACTCACTCACACACTCAAACACACTCTATATGGGGCAATTTGATCCAATCTCAATTAACTTGATCCATGTTTTTCGAATTTGGGAAAAACCGGAGAACTTGGAAAACCCACGCGGACACGGGGAGAACATGGAAACTCCACCCAGATGGGGATTCGAACCGGGAATCCCTAGCGCTGAGAGGCGAACGTGCTAACCACTAAGCCACCGTGCCACAATATATATATATATATATATATGCATTTTTGTATACATATATTTGCGTTATGTAAATATGATTTAATATAAAAGATGAAATAACTTTTAAAATCAACAAAAATTTTGTTTACTTGTTTTGTTTTTAATCCTCTTCTCTCTGCTATGTATTTCACATGTCTTCCTATCAAAATGTATTACGTTGATGGATATTTATAATGGCTAAAATAAATTGTAATAAGACAGGGTTGTTTTTTATTGATCAAAATATATTGCTTTTGATTGTCTAACAAACTAAAATATAACAAAAGGAAAGCCAACAATGTAGTTCTGAAAGGGCTTTTGCACTTTATATTAACATTTACATTTTTTCTCTTGTAATTCCCATAATCAGATTGGTATAATATAAATGTAGTATAACACAATAAGTTGGGATTATTGTACAATATTAATTTAATGTTTTTGTGCATTTGAAAGATATCAGGAAGCAGTTGAGAAGTATGAGTCTGTTATGAGGACCGAGCCAAATATTCCATTCTACAGCAATAAAGCCAAGGAAAGGATCTGCTTCTGTCTTGTCAAGGTCGGTCAAATTCAGCTGTTTAGTTTTAGCACTCAGCTTTGTTGACAGTGTTTACAAAAATTAGAAAGCAATTCACTTGTTCAAATCTTCCCCCTTATTCTCATTTACTCTCCTCCCTGACATTAGGTGGGTTAGAGGTTGGGGTACTAGTCATTTCCAGGTTTAAGCCCTAGCACCTAATTTGCAATAAATATTATTAGGGGTGAGCTGCAATATTCGCTGATTCGACGATTCGATTCGGAGAACCGTAGTCGACTATGAACCTCATAGTCGAATGTACCATTTTGACCACATGGGGGTGTCCATGGCTGCTGATAAGCATTAGTTTTTACATGAAATGTCTTTGTTTTCGTTATATATATAGCCTTTTGTCAAATAAAATCATCCTAATTTCTGTTAATTTTTTTTTTAAATGATGTTTGTTATATATTTTATATATATATCAAATATATAACAAAATATAAAAAAAAAATCTTTTTAAAAAACCACACTTAAAGCGCCATCTTGTGGTGAAATTTTAACTGATTCGACTATCAGTTGACTATAGGAAAAATCTGACGAATCAGATTTGACTATGAAAATCTTTAGTTGAAGACACCCCTAAATATTATAAGATGTAAAAAAAAAAAAAAATCCTGGTGCACAGCAGCATAACTGGCCATGTTTCCTGATTTAACTCGCTTTTTTTTTTCCCTTGATGATTTTAATTTTTTCCTGTAGAACAAGAATGCAGAAAAGGCAGTGGACCTGTGCTCAGAGGCTCACCAAAGAGAACCTCAAAATATCCACATCCTCCGGGACCGAGCGGAGGCCTACATTCTGCTGCAGGATTATGAGAAAGGTTTGATGCCTTTAAAGAGCATTTAACAACAGTGACCCATCCATTGTTCACTGTCATTTCTGTCCCACCACTGTTTACCTGATCTTTTTTTTTGGTCACATCTCTAGCTGTGGAGGACTATCAGGAAGCTCGGGAGTTTGACCAGGACAACCAGGAAATTAAAGAAGGCTTGGAACGTGCACAGAAACTTTTGAAGGTCTCGCGCAAGAGGGACTACTACAAAATTCTGGGAGTCAGTCGGTATGGAGCAGGCTTGTTTGATTTCTTTCAATAATACTATATTATCATCCATCCATTATCTTCCGCTTTATCCTCTATTAGGGTCGCGGGGGGGTTCCCCATGCCCATCAGGGGAGAACGTCTTGGGCGCTGGGCAGATAGACCCAGGACAGGGCGCCAATCCCTCGCTGGGCACACACTCACTCACACAGACACGCTCTATATGGGGCAATTTGGAGAACTCATTTGACTTGAGCCATGTTTTTGGACTGTGAGAGGAAACCGGAGAACCCGGAGGAAACCCACGTGGACACGGGGAGAACATGGAAACTGCTAACGTGCTAACCACTAAGCCACCATGCCGCCCACTATATATTCGTATGATTTTAAATTTGATAAACTTTATTATGTAACGGGTGACTTGGTGGTTAGCACGTTCTCCTCTCAGCACTAGGGATTCCCGGTTCGAATCCCCATCTGGGTGGAGTTTCCATGTTCTCCCCGTGTCCGTGTGGGTTTCCTCCGGGATCTCCGGTTTCCTCCCACAGTCCAAAAACATGGATCAAGTCAATTGAATTCTCAAAAATAGCCCCATATAGAGTGTGTGAGTGAGTGAGTGTGTGCCCAGCGATGGATTGGCGCCCTGTCCTGGGTCTATCTGCCCAGCGCCCGAGATGTTCTCCCCTGGATGGGCATGGGAAACCCCACCGCGACCCTAATAGAGGATAAAGCGTGAGATAATTAATGAATGAATGTAAAATTATGTTGTATGTCTGTGTTGCATACAGTCTCAATTAATTGGACTTCATAATCTGGTCCCTTTATATGTTTTTATTTCCGATGCTGTGGTTGCCATGGCAGTGATTTTCAGATCGACTGAATGCTTTTGAGCTATTTTCTTAAAATTGCTCTGTGTTGAATGTTTGTTTATAAAGATTATTTTTTGCTGTTATTTGTCATTTGGACCTTAAACCCATCTTGTTCTTTTGAAAGCCCTTCTGAATCCTTTGAGGATTTCAAACATTTGTTAAGATTCAAGGTTGAATTATTTGGTTTTGTTAGTCACCGTGCTGAATGTTGTATAGTTTATTATCCTCAAACATAATACATTTAAAATATAAAATATGCAATTACTCTTCCTTTCATATAAATACGCTCATCATGTGTTTATATATATATATATATATATATATATATATATATATATTTTTTTTTTACATTTGCTTTCTGTGCCATTATATACTTCTTGACAACAATGTACCACTAATGATAAAACATGTCACCATACAGTGCATGTTATTTTTTTATATACAAGTTAATGACAGCATTGAATTATTTGTTTAGAATCATTATGTAAGGCGTAACTTGCATATGAAAGATGTCTTTATTTCTTTTTATTTGTACATAGAACTGATTTTTATTTTTGATTGGACCTCTTTCATCTTTTCAGGACTGCTTCTAAACAGGAAATCATAAAAGCATATAGAAAGTTGGCACAGCAGTGGCATCCAGACAACTTCCAGTCTGAAGAGGACAAGAAGACTGCTGAGAAGAAGTTTATTGACATTGCCTCAGCCAAGGAGGTGCTAACAGATCCAGGTGAATAAAATCAGGTTCATTTATTTATATAGTGTGTTTTACCATAGTACATTAACTCAAAGCAACTTCATGAACCTGATCCCCAAAAATTAAGCTGAAGCGACAATGGAAGTCACCTTATTATTTTTTTAAAGAAGTAACCTTGGGGGTGCCACGGCTCAGTGGGGGACTCATCTTCCTTGAGCAGCCGGGCAGCATTAAGAGTGTAGGACAGCCATATACAGATTGTGCATTGATCAGGTGTCCATTTTTAAAAATTGGGAAAGCTCTATCAGTTCAGTGGGGATATCCTGGCAGGACTGCAGCACCACCAGTCCACCAGAAATCCTGGTTCTGCCAGTAATTGTTGTTGATGTGGTGCTTTGGCAGTGTTATTAACAAAGAGCTGAGGATACCACAAAGAAAACAGATAAAAGTAGTTAGAGCTAATATCCCTTCATCCATCCATTATCTTCCGCTTTATCCTCTATTAGGGTCGCGGGGGGGTTCCCCATGCCCATCCAGGGGAGAACGTTTCGGGCGCTGGGCAGATACACCCAGGACAGGACACCAATCTATTGCTGGACACATACTCACTCCCACAGACACGCACAGACACACTCTATATGGGGCAATTTGGCTCAATTGACTTGATCCATGTTTTTGGACTGTGGGAGGAAACCGGAGAACCCGGAGGAAACCCACACGGACACGGGCAGCACATGGAAACTCCACCCAGATGGGGATTCGAACCGGGAATCCCTAGCGCTGAGAGGCAAACGTGCTGCCAGTTAGAGCTAATAAAGCACAGTAATTAAGTAGCAGGCATTTTAATTTAATCATTTTTGGTAGCTTTAAAAAACTATATTTATTGCCAGTATATATGCAATAAAGAAAATAACGGCAGACAAATGTTCTGTTTTAATGTTTTGTGCAGAGATGCGCCAAAAGTTTGACTCGGGCGAAGACCCCTTGGACCCTGAGAACCAGCAGGGAGGAGGTGGAGGAGGAGGAGGGGGTGGCTGGCCATTTGGCTTCAACCCTTTTGAGTCGGGTGGAAACTTCCACTTCAAGTTCCACTACAACTAATATGGCTATGCCATTGCCTTCGGTGGACACGATGATGACGGACAATGGCCTGGACTTTTAAATGCCACATTGGCTGGGTGGACTGATGGTTGTGGTTGACTCTTATTAAAGGGTTAGTTTTAAGCCTTTCCAGACTTGAATATATAGACTGATTTGGATTTTCTAAGCAATTTATTGATCTTACTTGAGAAGTTGTTTGCTTGACTCCGAACAGGTAATGTCTGTCTCAAATGAAGTCTTCTTTAGTATTTTTCAAATCTGTGCCATTTCAGCTTTTTCGGCTGGCCCCGGGATCCTTTATCCATTTGTTCCATCATGCTCTCCTTCCCATCTATGTCTGCTTTCATGCTGCACTCTAAACCTCTTCCGATTACATTGCCAGGTTGCTGATTTCAGTGTGTAAGATGTGCGCGCTCATCACGCAATGCACTTTTTAAAGTGAAGTCCGAACACTGCAGATAGATTTCGGTTTTGCACTTGTTGTGCAGTGGAACATTCTGCTTTTAAAGAAAGGAACTGTTTGCCTGAACAATGAACTGAACCCTTGGTGTGGAATTTAGTTTGCGCTCTCTTTTGACCATTGCACTCCCCGCTTTTCTTTTGTGGTTTTGAGTTTAGCATCTCGAATTATTCAATACATCATTTACTGAAAGAACCAAAAATCTGTATGTTTGCTTATTGCTGTTTCAGTGTTCCTGGTGGTTGGTTACAGTTAATCACTTTATCCCCCCAATGTTTTGGTCTACCCTTCCATCCTGTGTATTCATTCATTCATTCATTATCTTCCGCTTTATCCTCTATCAGGGTCGCGGTGGGGTTCCCCATGCCCATCCAGGGGAGAACGTTTCGGGCGCCGGGCAGATACACCCAGGACAGGACACCAATCTATCGCTGGGCACACACTCACTCACACAAACACACTATATGGGGCAATTTGGAGAACTCAATTGACTTGATCCATGTTTTTGGACTGTGGGAGGAAACCCACGCAGACACGGGGAGAACATGGAAACTCCACCCAGATGGGGATTCAAACCGGGAATCCCTAGTGCTGAGAGGAGAACGTGCTAACCACCGTGCCGCCCCTCCTGTGTACTTTGCCTGCTTATTTGCTTTTAAAACGTGAATCTCTTTTGGACACAAAATATTTACCCATCGATGATTTAAGAAACGTGGCCCTTGATTTGTTTGATATATTTTGCAGTGGTTGAAGGTATTGGCTTCATCACTTAGTGCCTTCTACTGTTACTATCATGTACTGTTAACATATGTCAGAATAATTTTTTTTTTAGAAACAAATAGAATTACCCCAGTGATTTGCCATGTTTTTTTTTATTTTTTTTTTTATGGTTATTTACATTTACATTTACATTTGGTGATTTATTGGACGCTTTTATCCAAAGCGACTTGCAAGGTGAGCACAGGGTTCATCACAACATCCCTGGAGCAATGAGGGTTAAGGGTCTTGCTCAAGGACCCACATTGGTAACTTCAGTGGACCTGGGATTTGAACCCCCAACCTTCAGATTGATAACCCAACACCCTGACGACTGAGTTACCGCTCCCTTTATTATTTAAAATAAGAAGAAAATTCTTCATCTACAGTTACCTGGTTTAAATATTTCTATTTTACTATTTTCCTAACACCCTGTCTTTAGTGCGTGAAGTGTATTAACCGCACTAAATCTATATCCTGTTCCAAAACAAGTATCACAACTCAGAAAACAAGTGACCGAATACATTTTTTTTTGTCCTTACAAACCTCTTTACATTAAGTTCATAGTGTATTCATAATTTTGATAAAATAGTGAGAATAAATTTAAAGCCCACTATTCCATATCTCTGCATAAATATTATCAGGTTTTCACCCGGTCAGAAATGTATATAAAACTATTTAAATAAGTAAGAATAAATATTATGGGGCGGCACGGTGGCTTAGTGGTTAGCACGTTCGCCTCTCAGCACTAGGGATTCCCGGTTCGAATCCCAATCTGGGTTGATGTTCTCCCCGTGTCAGCGTGGGATTCCTCCCACAGTCCAAAAACATGGATCAAGGTACATTAAATGCTCCAAATTGCCCCATATAGAGAATGTCTGTGTGAGTGAGTGTGTGCCCAGCGATGGATTGGTGCCCTGTCCTGGGTCTATCTGCCCAGCGCCCGAGACGTTCTCCCCTGGATGGGCATGGAGAACCCCACCGCGATCCTACTAGAGGATAAAGCGGAAGATAATGAATGAATGAATTAAGTGCGGCAAGGTGGCTTAGTGGTTAGCAATAAGCAATTCCCGGTTCGAATCCCAGTCTGGGTGGAGTTTCCATGTTGTCCCCATGGGTTTCCTCTGGTCTATCTGCCTAGCGCCCGAGACGTTCTCCCCTGGATGGGCATGGGGAACTCCCCCCGCGATCTCAATAGAGGATAAAGCAGAAGATAATGGATAGATGTATGAGAATAAATATTATGACAATAAGAGATAACAATTGATACATTTTATTTTTTGGCAACTCAGTTAAATATTTTCTGTGATTTGATTTTCTCATTTAACTGAATTCATTCATTCATTCATTCATTCCCGCTTCATCCTCTATTAGGGTCGCGGTGGGGTTCCCCATGCCCATCCAGGGGAGAACGTTTCGGGCGCTGGGCAGATAGACCCAGGACAGGACACCAATCTATCGCTGGGCACTCACTCACACAGACACACACTATATGGGGCAATTTGGAGAACTCAATTGACTTGATCCATGTTTTTGGACTGTGGGAGGAAACCGGAGAACCCGGAGGAAACCCACACAGACACGGGGAGAACATGGAAACTCCACCCAGATGGGGATTCGAACCGGGAATCCCTAGCGCGGAGAGGCGAACGTGCTAACCACTAAGCCACCGTGCCGCCCCATTTTTATATAACCTTTTATATAATTTTATCCATCCATATTCTGCTTGTCCGGGGTTCGGGTCGCGGGGGCAGCAACCGAAGTAGGGAGACCCAGACCTCCCTCACCCCAGCCACCTCCACCAGCTCGACTGGGGGAACCCCGAGGCGTTCCCAGACCAGCTGAGAGATAATCCCTCCAGCGTGTCCTGGGTCTTCCCCGGGGTCTCCTCCCAGCTGGACTTTTCTGGAACACCTCCCTAGGAAGACGCCCAGGAGGCTTCCTTACCAGATGCCCGAACCACCTCAACCGGCTCCTTTTGATGTGGAGGAGTAGCGGCTCCACTCCGAGTCTCTCCCAGATGACCGAGCATCTCACCCTGTCTCTAAGGGAGAGCCCAGCCACCCTGCGGAGAAAACCCATTTTGGCCGCTTGTATTCGCGATCTTGTTCTTTCGGTCATTAAGAAGCTGTACAATAAAGGAAAAACATTGTGGGAGAGAAAGAGTAAAAAAAAACACCTCAAATATGTCAAAACTGCTTTCCAAATCCACTACTGTCCACAGGGTATAATGGAACATTGAGAGTAGTGGTTATCATAGTGATAAAACTATGACACTTAGAATGTCAGATTAATTGTGTTCAGACAAGCTCAGGTTGAGTTTCCAAACTTTCCTGCAAATTGAGGATCTTTTAAGATTCCACAAATAAGTTCAGGTGAAAGAAATGTCTTAACACTGAAAGGTTAGACTTTTTATTGATATATAATAAAGCAATAAGGCACAAGCGGTTGTGAATGAATTATGGGAAAGAGGTGTTATTAATCATCTGCCTTTATTGCTTTTATAAAACAGTCACAGACACAATATAATAAATAAACAAGATTTTTTTTCATAAATATGTTTATTCATGGCGGCACGGTGGCTTAGTGGTTAGCACGTTCGCCTCTCAGCGCTAGGGATTCCCGGTTCGAATCCCCACCTGGGTGGAGTTTCCATGTTCTCCCTGTGTCTGCGTGGGTTTCCTCCGGGTTCTCCGGTTTCCTCCCACAGTCCAAAAACATGGATCAAGTCAATTGAATTCTCAAAATTGCCCCATGTAGAGTGTGTGTGTGTGTGTGTGAGTGAGTGTGTGCCCAGCGATAGGTTGGCGCCCTGTCCTGGGTGTATCTGCCCGGCGCCCGAGACGTTCTCCCCTGGATGGGCATGGGGAACCCCACCGCGACCCTAATAGAGGATAAAGCGGGAGATAATGAATGAATGAATGAATGTTTATTCATCCATCCATTATCTTCCGCTTTATCCTATATTAGGGTCGTGGGTGGGGGGGGGGGGTTCCCCATGCCCATCCAGGGGAGAACGTTTCGGGCGCTGGGCAGATAGACCCAGGACAGGGTGCCAATCCATCGCTGGGCACACACTCACTCACACAGACACACTCTATACGGGGCAATTTGGAGAATTCAATTGACTTGATCCGGTGGCACGGCGGCTTAGTGGTTAGCACGTTCTCCTCTCAGCGCTAGGGATTCCCGGTTCGAATCTGGGTGGAGTTTCCATGTTCTCCCCGTGTCCGCCTGGGTTTCCTCCGGGTTCTCTGGTTTCCTCCCACAGTCCAAAAACATGCATCAAGTCAATTGAATTCTCCAAATTGCCCCATATAGTGTGTGTGTGTGTGTGGGTGAGTGTGTGCCCAGCGATAGATTGGCGCCCTGTCCTGGGTGTATCTGCCCAGCGCCCGAAACGTTCTCCCCTGGATGGGCATGGGGAACCCCACCACAACCCTAATAGAGGATAAAGTGGGAGATAATGAATGAATGAATTGTCTTGATCCATGTTTTTGGACTGTGGGAGGAAACCGGAGAACCCGGAGGAAACCCACGCAGACATGAGGAGAACATGGAAACTCCACCCTTGCCCAGTGACTGAACCATTCTCCCCTGGATGGGTATGGGGAACACCCCACGACCCCAATAGAGGATAAGATGGGGATTCGAACCGGGAATCCGTAGAGCTGAGAGGAGAACGTGCTAACCACTAAGCCACCGTGCCGCCTAAATACGTTTAATTATATCAAAATCGTCAATAAAATGGCCTTCCACAATGTAATCTAGTCCTGTTTTTAAAGTGAGCACTGACCATGAGTAACAGGATTACAGTTTCTTTAACAATCAAATACTGCCATCTAGTGGCCATATTACAGAACCCAGTTTATGCAAAAACATTGGGAAAAGAATGTATTGTATATCAGGCATTGAAACGAATGTAAAGTGGTCTGAGTTACAAATATGACAAAAGTAAACGAACTACTTAGACGTTAGTTCACGTTGTAGCAACCTGCTGTCAGAACAGTGTGAAATGAGTCAGATATGGAGCCCATTTCCACCACTAAGAAGAAAATAAAGGCAAAAGTATCTCAGAATGATCTCAGAACTGCCCATGTGCACACATACGGTCATAGCATGTTGTAAATGACATGCTTTTAAAATGTTTCTCTTAATGATCTAAATGGTTTATAGAGCTTATTTTGTAATAACACATTTATGCACCATTTCAGTGATTTACTGTTTAAGATGTTCATTCATTCGTTCATTATCTTCCGCTTTTATTCTATATTAGGGTCGCGGGGGGCCATCCAGGGGAGAACGTTTCGGGTGCTGGGCAGATACACCCAGGACAGGGCACATACTCACTCACACCAACACACTATATATGGGGCCATTTCCATCCATCTATCAAGGTAAATTATTCATTCATTCATTGTCTCCCGCTCTATCCTCTATTAAGGTTGCGGTGGGGTTCCCCATGCCCATCCAGGGGAGAACGTCTCGGGCGCTGGGCAGATAGACCCAGGACAGGGCGCCAAACAATCGCTGGGCACACACTCACTCACACAGACACACTCTATATGGGGCAATTTTGAAAATTCAATTGACTTGATCCATGTTTTTGGACTGTGGGAGGAAACCGGAGAACCCGGAGGACACCCACGCAGACACGGGGAGAACATGGAAACTCCACCCAGATGGGGATTCAAACCGGGAATCCCTAGTGCTGAGAGGCGAACGTGCTAACCACTAAGCCACCGTGCCGCCCCAAGGTAAATTAAATGCTCCAAATTGCCCCGTATAGTGTGTGTCTGTGTTCCCAGCAATAGATTGGCGCCCTGTCCTGGGTATAATTGCCCAGTGACTGAACCATTCTCCCCTGGATGGGCATGGGGAACACCCCACGACCCCAATAGAGGATAAAGCGGAAGATAATGGACCCTATAAACGACCCTAATATAGGGCCATCTTCCGCTTTATCCTCTATTGGGGTGGGATGAGGTGGGGGTGTTCCCCATGCCCATCCAGGGGAGAACGTTTCGGGCGCTGGGCGCTACACCCAGGACAGGACGCCAATCTATCACTGGGCACACACTCACTCACACAGAAACACTCTATATGGGGCAATTTTGAGAATTCAATTGACTTGATCCATGTTTTTGGACTGTGGGAGGAAATCGGAGAACCCGGAGGAAACCCACGCGGACACAGGGAGAACGTGGAAACTCCACTCAGATAGGGATTCACACTGGGAATCCCTAGCACTGAGAGGAGAACATGCCAACCACTAAGCCACCGTGCCGCCCTGTTTAAGATGTTCATTCATTCATTTCATTCATTATCTCCCGCTTTATCCTCTATTAGGGTCGGGGGGGGTTCCCCATGCCCATCCAGGGGAGAACATTTCGGGCGCTGGGCGCTACACCCAGGACAGGACGCCAATCTATCACTGGGCACACACTCACTCACACAGACACACTCTATATGGGGCAATTTTGAAAATTCAATTGACTTGATCCATGTTTTTGGACTGTGGGAGGAAACCGGAGAACCCGGAGGAAACCCACGCAGACACGGGGAGAACATGGAAACTCCACCCAGATGGAGATTCACACCGGGAATCCCTAGCACTGAGAGGAGAACATGCCAACCACTAAGCCACCGTGCCACCCTGTTTAAGATGTTCATTCATTCATTATCTTCTGCTTTATCCTCTGTTAGGGTCGCGGTGGGGTTCCCCATGCCCATCCAGGGGAGAACGTTTCGGGCGCTGGGCAGATACACCCAGGACAGGGCGCCAATCCATCGCTGGGCACACACTCACTCACACAGACACACTCTATATGGGGCAATTTGGAGAATTCAATTGCCATGTTTTTGGACTGTGGGAGGAAACCGGAGAACCCGGAGGAAACCCACGCGGACACGGGGAGAACCGGGAATCACTAGTGCTGAGAGGAGAACATGCTAACCACTAAGTCACTATGTCGCCCTATTTAAGATGTTATTTACTGAATTATGACATGCTGTTGGTAATTCACGGCTATCTACTAGTTCATTAAAAAAGGAAATGTAATTAAACAACCTCGATAACGACACTGATTTAATAATGAGGCTGCGTCTCAGTGTGTCACGGTTTGACAACCGGAAAAGTCTAATTCCTCGAGCTGTTGTGGTGACGTAACTTCCTTGGCAACGTTGTAGCAACGCCATCTAGTATTTTCTGTGTATTGGTGATCGGTACGTAACGTCGCTGTTTATTCATTCTCTTTAACTGCAGTGATCCTCAAACTATTATACAAAGAGTCTATAATCACTTACTAATGTAATGGTGGTTTATTTGCGCATTAATATGAATTATTAGAAAGTTTTAACATGTTGAATATGTTAAAATGTCGGGCACACGGTGGCTGATAATAACTAAATGCTGATGGGTTCTGTATTCTTTGCCCGATATTTACAGTTATCAAACTATTTGGCTATTTAATTATTATTTATATTTAAATTATTTTATCATCCATAAAAAATCCAATCACCATTAATTAACTGAAGTAATCTAGTCCTGTTTGGTTGAGTCGCCATATTATTGACAACAATGAACACCTCTAATAAATCCATGCTTATATATATATATATATATCTGGGTGGAGTTTCCATGTTCTCCCCGTGTCTGCGTGCGTTTCCTCCGGGTTCTCCGGTTTCTTCCCACAGTCCAAAAACATGGATCAAGTCAATTGAGTTCTCAAAATTGCCCCATATAGAGTGTGTGAGTGAGTGAGTGTGTGCCCAGCGATGGATTGGTGCCCTGTCCTGGGTGTATCTGCCCAGCGCCCGAGACGTTCTCCCCTGGATGGGCATGGGGAACCCAACCGCGACCCTAATAGAGGATAAAGCGGGAGATAATGAATGAACGAATGAATGAATATATATATATCCATCCATCCATCCATTATCTTCCGCTTTATCCTCTATTAGGGTCGCAGGGGGGTTCCCCATGCCCATCCAGGGGAGAACGTTTCGGGCGCTGGGCAGATACACCCAGGACAGGGCGCCAATCTATCGCTGGGCACACACTCACTCACACAGACATACTGTACACACTCTATATGGGGGAATTTGGAGAACTCAATTGACTTGATCCATGTTTTTGGACTGTGGGAGGAAACCGGAGAACCTGGAGGAAACCCACGCGGACACGGGGAGAACATGGAAACTCCACCCAGATGGGGATTCGAACCAGGAATCCCTAGCGCTGAGAGGTGAACGTGCTAACCACTAAGCCACCGTGCCGCCCTATGTATATATATATATATATAAATAATACAGATTAATATAAACAGTGAGTTGATTCCCGCACTAAGTCTGTTGTGGCTGTTGTTTATAAATTGTATTCTATTATTCGGCCACCAGATTGCAGTATTTGCTTGTTAGAGATTCTGGAAACCTGTTACTCAGTAAATGTTCACTATAAAAACACTACAAAAAGATTTTGTAATAGAAAACCAGTTTATTAACAAACCGTTTAATTATAGTGTTTTTTATCAATTAATTAAAGACAATAAGGCATTGAGGTTGTACATTATTGTTAATAAATCACATGAAAGAGGTATACTATACTCCGCTTCATGTCGTGTCTAACAACACCTATTTCCCGTAATTTATTTACAATTATAGCACGCCCTTTCTTGCCTCATTGTTTTAGTAACAAATGCTAACTCATATAGATAAATGATGTATTTGTTGAGTTATATCTTTTTTTTTTATTGGTTTCATGCTTTATTTTTTAGAGTGTACAATGCAGCCATTCAGACATTTTACACGGAATGAAGTTTATGCACACGGACCATAGATGACTTATGGGTATCATTTTTGGGTAAAGTTTATGATCTAACACCTCTGGTTGAAAAATACAAAGGTAAGAGTGTTTGAGTTTTTTAAAGGGAATAAAACTAAGTGAATGTTCGAATCGTCCTTTTTTTGGGATAGTGTTGAGTATGACAAGTCCTTTTAACATGGGACAGTCTAAAATGTGGGTCGTGGGAGGGGGGGGGGTGCCCATCCAGTGGTGAATGTTTTGGGCACTAGACAGATACACACAAGACGGGGCGCCAATCTATCACTGGGCACACACTATAAAGGGGCAATTTAGAGCAGTCAAATTCCCCTTGAATCCATGGTTTTGACTGTATAAAAGATGTCTATCTTCAATTTCTTCTTAAATGTATTACATCGAAAATGTAAATATATTCTCCAAAATAATGAGATGTAATAATTTTAATATAAAATTGAAGTTTTCTTTTATATTGTAATGTTGAGCATCTTAATGAAACCTACACATAAAACTAAATTGTATATGATGGTTTGTGTTTGTACTGTTGTTAAGCGTTGGCATTTCACAAAGTACGTCTCTGAAATAATTTTTAGACAGTATAATTTTTAATGATTAAAATTACAGGTCTAATGTACTCATGTGTTGAAATGTCTGACTCAGACAACATGTCACTCAGTTTGTTTTCCTTGCAGGTGATGTACTTCTAAGGCCTATTATTGAATGTGCTGGAAAGGATATCAGTCATTGGTTTGATCCGAAAACAAAAGATGTGAGCCTCAGGAAACCTAAGCTGACTTCATTCATTCATTCATTATCTTCCGCTTTATCCTATATAAGGGTCGCGGGGGGGTTCCCCATGCCCATCCAGGGGAGAACATCTCGGGCGCTGGGCAGATACACCCAGGACAGGACGCCAATCCATCGCTGGGCACTAAGCTAACTTCTACTCTCTTATTTCCATCCCCTCACTTTTATAAAAACATTCATTCATCCATTATCTCCCGCTTTATCCTCTATTAGGGTCGCGGTGGGGTTCCCCATGCCCATCCAGGGGAGAACGTCTCGGGCGCTGGGCAGATACACCCAGGACAGGACGCCAATCCATAGCTGGGCACACACTCACTCACACAAACACACTCTATATGGGGCAATTTTTGAGAATTCAATTGACTTGATCCATGCTTTTGGATTGTGGGAGGAAACCGGAGAACCCGGAGGAAACCCACGCAGACACGGGGAGAACATGGAAACTCCACCCAGATGGGGATTTGAACCGGGAATCCCTAGCGCTGAGAGGCGAACGTGCTAACCACTAAACCACCGTGCCGCCTTATAAAAACATCATTACCTTAATTCTATTTGTTGGAACTAAATTCTGACAATATTAAAGAAATAACATATTAAGTAAATGTCTGTGTCTCAGCAATCCATGAAAAATGATTACAAACTTTATAAGCTGTGCATTCTTAGTGAAGTTTAAAGAAACTTAGTAAAACATGCCATACTTTTGTGTATAGTAATGACCTAAGATGAGTAGATAGTGAGCCAAGCTTTTATAGTTGTGCATTGTTTCTTTAAAAATAGTCAAATGCTTCGATTTTTGTAAACTTTTTATTCATTCATTATCTCCCGCTTTATCCTCTATTAGGGTCACGGTGGGGTTCCCCATGCCCATCCAGGGGAGAAAGTCTCGGGCGCTGGGCAGATACACCCAGGACAGGGCGCCAATCCATCGCTGGGCACACACTCACTCACACAAACACACTCTATATGGGGCAATTTTGAGAATTCAATTGACTTGATCCATGTTTTTGGACTGTGGGAGGAAACTGGAGAACCCGGAGGAACCCCACGCAGACACGGGGAGAACATGGAAACTCCACCCAGATGGGGATTCGAACCGGGAATCCTAGTGCTGAGAGGCGAACGTGCTAACCACTAAGCCACCGTAAACTTTTTATATAAATTAAAACTAAATTGTCTGTTTAAATTGTCCGTCTTTCTTTTTTCTTTAGATTTTTACTCATATTGACCCAACAACTGGCTGTTTGAAGTACTATAGCCCCAGGGGGCGCTTTGTGCATGTGCCCCCCTCCTGCCCACGGAGTGACTGGGTGAATGATTTTGGGAAACCGTGGTGGAAAGACCCACGTTATGAGGTTGGCTTTTTGACTGCCAAGAGCCGCTGGATCCGGGTTATCAACACACTCACATCCCAGGAACAAAGCCTGGAGGTAAAAATTAATTTTCAATTTAAAAAATGATCATGGTTCGTTGTTACATGCAGAATATTTTTCCGTTGTGTGATTGCACTTCTTTTTTATTATTTTCCTGTGGCACGAATTTATGAAGCCTTAACCGTATAATAATGTGTAAACATAAAAGTGATGGCTATGTAACAGGAACAATCTTGCACTGTGCGTTTGCATGCTGAAGAGGGCAGGACTGGTCTATTTCTAGATGATTCCATTTTACCCCTCCTTACCTTACCCATCCTTACCCCTGTGTTACCCTCCCTTCTCTTGTAGCATCTAATCTTTTACCTCTGGACAAAGGGGATTGTTATTGGTATCGCGTAGCAAGTGGTTCAAGACCGGATCTGATCTTTTAAACCTCTAGTCCACCGGCCACTAACCTGTGTGTGTGTGTGTGGGGGGGGGGGGGGGTGGAAGGGCAATTTCAGTTCTACCTAATCCATAGCTGTAGAAAGACAGCTGTTATACTCCCCACATAAACCATTCATTCATTCATTCATTCATTGTCTCCCGCTTTATCCTCTATTAGGGTCACGGTGGGGTCCCTCATGCCCATCCAAGGGGAGAACGTCTCGGGCGCTGGGCAGATACACCCAGGACAGGACGTCAATCTATCGCTGGGTACACACTCACACACACACACACACACACACACACTCTATATGGGGCGATTTTGGAGAATTCAATTGACTTGATCCATGTTTTTGGACTGTGGGAGGAAACCGGAGAACCCGGAGGAAACCCACACGGACACGGGGAGAACATGGAAACTCCACCCAGATTGGGATTCGAACCAGCAATCCCTAGCGCTGAGAGGAGAACGTGCTAACCACTAAGCCACCGTGCCGCCCAATATGTAAACATTCATTCATTCATTCATTATCTCCCGCTTTATCCTCTATTAGGGTCGCGGTGGGGTTCCCCATGCCCATCCAGGGGAGAACGTTTCGGGCGCTGGGCAGATAGACCCAGGACAGGGCGCCAATCCATCGCTGGGCACACACTCACTCACACAGACACACTCTATATGGGGCAATTTTTGAGAATTCAATTAACTTGATCCATGTTTTTTGGACTGTGGGAGGAAACCGGAGAACCCGGAGGAAACCCACGTGGACACGGTGAGAACATGGAAACTCCACCCAGATAGGGATTCGAAACAGGAATCCCTAGCGCTGAGAGGCGAACGTGCTAACCACTAAGCCACCGTGCCGCCCAACATGTAAACATATTACTCTTAAATATCACTACACTCATTGTACCAATAGCTTTATGATACATGATAAAGAACTTACATTTTTTTACATCCGGGATTCCCTAGCACCGAGAGGAGAGCCACCGTGCCCCCTCCCCACATAAACCACCCCCTTACAATCTTGCTTCAGCTGATTTTTGCAAATACAGCATCTGTTTGATTGAACTGACACACTTGTTTCTCTTTCAATTGTTCCAGAATGCAAGTTTTTGATTTGCTTTTGTGGTAAAATTTCACAGCTTTGAATAATGAGTTTAATATTACAACATAACAGGAATCTGAATCATAATTATCATCATAATTATTTGATTAATGATTTGTTGACCCACATCTCTGCTCAGGTATGTTCAGAGGACACTCTAAGCAGGATATTGGAGCGTTACTTGCCCTACAACTTTCATGCAGCCAGCTACACCTGGAAGCACAGCGGTATGATTCTGGACATGAATAAGACCCTTAGCGAAAATGGAATTCCTGATGAGGATGAGGAATTTGACCGCTGTCTTTTGGATCGGGACCTGTTTACGCCCTCCATATTACTGTACTACAACGATGACCTCACTGAACTCTAACTTAAGACTAAAGCTATAGTTGTTAGAATCTACATTAACATTTATGTTGCAATACACACCTTAAGAATTGGTTTAATAAAATTTAATTATTTCACCAAAAAAGCATTCACTGTTGCTTTAGTATTTTGCTTAACTATTTTCACACAGTCCTGCCAGCATTTCACCATATTTGTTATAACATATGGTTTTGGGAATTTTACACTTTTTTTTTTACAGTCTGTACCCAGCGATGGATTGGCGCCCTGTCCTGTGGGTGTATCTGCCCAGCGCCCGAGACGTTCTCCCCTGGATGGGCATGGGGAACCCCACCGCGACCCTAATAGAGGATAAAGCGGGAGATAATGAATGAATGAATGAATTTTACAGTCTGGCTTCTTCTTAATTCCATAAAAGTATCTGAGCTCAGATAAATATGGCAGAGAAATGCATCAATGAACTGAAGATAATGTGTGATGCATTTTGATTAAGAGGGGTCTTAGCACCCTCTCAGCACTGGGGATCCAGTTTTAAACCCCAATTCGACTGGAGTGTTCATGTTTACCCCGTGTCTGTGGGTTTCCTCCGGGTTCTCCGGTTTCCTCCCATTGTCCAAAACAAACATGGATCAAGTCAGTTGAATTCTCCAAATTGCCCCATATAGAGTGGGTCTGTGTGAGTGAGTGTGTGCCCAGCGATGGATTGGCGCCCTGTCCTGGGTGTATCTGCCCAGCGCCCAAAACGTTCTCCCCTGGATGGGCATGGGGAACCCCCCCCTTGACCCTAATATAGGATAAAGCGGAAGATAATGGATGGATGGATATGTAATATGCCTATCCTCCTTATCATTCACAGTAAAAAAAAAAAAGTATTTCTTACCAAAATCTCATGCCTGGTCAAAAGGATGTCAGCAAATTATATTCACAGAAACTCTGTTTAGAGGTACAGTAGTTACTGTAGAGGTATATTATACCTTATAACCATAACGCTGCAACAATGCTAATGAACATGGCTCAGGCAAAAATAACTGACCAGTTGATCCAAGACTTATTAAACACCTTTTGCCACAAAACAAAAGATAAGCAGGTCGTGTGGTTAGCATGTTCGCCTCTCAGTGCTAGGGATTCTCGGTTCGAATCCCCATCTGGGTAGAGATTCCATGTTCTCCCCGTGTCTGCGTGGGTTTCCTCCGGATTCTCCGGTTTCCTCCCATTGTCCCAAAACAAACATGGATCAAGTCAGTTGAATTCTTCAAATTGCCCCATATAGAGTGGGTCTGTGTGAGTGAGTGTGTGCCCAGCGATGGATTGGCGCCCTGTCCTGGGTGTATCTGCCCAGCGCCCAAAACGTTCTCCCCTGGATGGGCATGGGGACCCCCCCCCGCGACCCTAATAGAGGATAAAGCGGAAGATAATGGATGGATGGATATGTAATATGCCTATCCTCCTTATCATTCACAGTAAAAAAAAAAAAGTATTTCTTACCAAAATCTCATGCCTGGTCAAAAGATGTCAGCAAATTATATTCACAGAAACTCTGTTTAGAGGTACAGTAGTTACTGTAGAGGTATATTATACCTTATAACCATAACGCTGTAACAATGCTAATGAACATGGCTCAGGCAAAAATAACTGACCAGTTAATCCAAGACTTATTAAACACCTTTTGCCACAAAACAAAAGATAAGCAGGTCGTGTGGTTAGCATGTTCGCCTCTCAGTTCTAGGGATTCTCGGTTCGAATCCCCAACTGGGTAGAGATTCCATGTTCTCCCCGTGTCTGCGTGGGTTTCCTCCGGGTTCTCCGGTTTCCTCCCACTGTCCAAAACAAACATGGATCAAGTCAGTTGAATTCTCCAAATCGCCCCATATAGAGTGGGTCTGTGTGAGTGAGTGTGTGCCCAGCGATGGATTGGCGCCCTGTCCTGGGTGTATCTGCCCAGCGCCCAAAACGTCCCCCCACCCCCGCGACCCTAATAGAGGATAAAGCGGAAGATAATGGATGGATGGATATGTAATATGCCTATCCTCCTTATCATTCACAGTAAAAAAAAAAAATTATTTCTTACCAAAATCTCATGCCTGGTCAAAAAGATGTCAGTAAATTATATTCACAGAAACTCTGTTTAGAGGTACAGTAGTTACTGTAGAGGTATATTATACCTTATAATCATAACGCTGTAACAATGCTAATGAACATGGCTCAGGCAAAAATAACTGACCAGTTGATCCAAGACTTATTAAACACCTTTTGCCACAAAACAAAAGATAAGCAGGTCGTGTGGTTAGCATGTTCGCCTCTCAGTGCTAGGGATTCTCTGTTCGAATCCCCATCTGGGTAGAGATTCCATGTTCTCCCCGTGTCTGCGTGGGTTTCCTCCGGTTCTCTGGTTTCCTCCCATTGTCCCAAAACAAACATGGATGAAGTCAGTTGAATTCTCCAAATTGCCCCATATAGAGTGGGTCTGTGTGAGTGAGTGTGTGCCCAGCGATGGATTGGCGCCCTGTCCTGGGTGTATCTGCCCAGCGCCCAAAACGTCCCCCCCCCCCCGCGACCCTAATAGAGGATAAAGCGGAAGATAATGGATGGATGGATATGTAATATGCCTATCCTCCTTATCATTCACAGTAAAAATAAAAATGTATTTCTTACCAAAATCTCATGCCTGATCAAAAAGATGTCAGCAAATTATATTCACAGAAACCCTGTTTAGAGGTACAGTACTTACTGTAGAGGTATATTATACCTTATAACCATAACGCTGTAACAATGCTAATGAACATGGCTCAGGCAAAAATAACTGACCAGTTGATCCAAGACTTATTAAACACCATTTGCCACAAAACAAAAGATAAGCAGTTCGTGTGGCTGCGCTGGTGGGTTTGTTTTTTTTACACAGGTCTACATTTTGTTCTTTTGGAAGAAGAAAGAACTGAACTGTTCCACCCACTTCTGAAACAGTTAATTTTTTTAAGCAGCATTATCATGATGGAAATGTGGGCATGGCTGCTGCAGAGCTCACCAGCCCCCTTCCTCGGGCTGCCTCCAGTCAGACAGCCCCCATAGCGCAAAGCCTGGCGCTCCAAAATAGTTTTATACATTGGTGGGGGCCTTTAAGAATATCAAGGTAGCCATATTGGCTCGAATTGCTCGAATTGTGTGTGTGTGTATATGTGTGTGTATGTGTGTGTGTGTTGCTCTGCGGTGCAGAAAGTGTGAGCAATAGCTACTAACAGACTTCATTCACTCGCTGTCATCTTAAAAACACCAGCTGCTCAACAGACAGGCCGACTGTACAGAGAAACCCAAGCAGAGCCAGCGAGTTTAAATACAACTCAGTTCTAACACCCCCCTTTTTTTTTTTTTTTTTTTACTGGAACAATGTGAATTTTTTGATGAGGGAGGGCAGACAGTGAGAGAGAGAGAGAGAGAAAGAGAGAGAGAGAGAGAGAGAGTAAGAGAAAGAGAAAGAGAGAGAGAGAGAGAGAGAGGAGGGGGGGAGCGTTCTGAAATAATATAGTCAGCCATTTTTTATGTAAGGGGATTTTTTCTTATTGGGGGGGTTGTTAAAAAATAAATATAAGGGCGGCCATCTTTGTTTCTCTGCCTTGTAGTGTAAAATATTCCAAAACGCCCCCCACCTTCCGTGCATGTGTGCCGATTTGAATATCAAAATACAAATCATAATCCGCAAGGAATCCACTTTTTGATCTCGAGGACGGGGTCGCCGCTTGGATTATAATGTCCTCTCCTCTCCGTTCTTGTGAGGAAGATGAGGGCATGGCGGTTAATTCCGAGGG
This sequence comes from Corydoras sp. C115, assembly GCA_019802505.1. NCBI lineage: Eukaryota > Metazoa > Chordata > Actinopteri > Siluriformes > Callichthyidae > Corydoras > Corydoras sp. C115. Next base: position 1,901,647 of record JAFMOC010000083.1, on the reverse strand, counting down.
AGGAGATTTTGATGAAGACGACGACGGGGAGCTCGACGAGAACGCGAGCGACAGAAACTCGCCGGCAGCGCCTCGGGAAAGTGCAGCGGCAGCCGGAGCGCCAGGTACCGTGCACACACCCGCCGTGAGGCAGCACGCACTCTCCGTTCGCGGCTGGCTGCTGCTGCCTCCACGCGAAACGCTGCCAGAGGTCCGAGCGGTGCAACATCTGCACCAGCGTGCAGCAGCTCCCGGCTCCGTGTTCCGCGGCGCCCGCTGAGAGCTGAGAGCTCCCGGCGGGGGGATGAAGTTTCGAGTTTAACCAAAGTTCCTCCGTCACCTTTCGGTTCCCTTTTCGCCCTTTTCCCTCGAGATCCGTGCTCGGCTCCGTGACGTCTGCCGCTTTGGAGCGCCGACGCCACGCCACGCCGCTCGCCGCTCGCCCCGGGTGGCTCATGTCTACATCAACACTCTGAACTCGCCAAACCTGCAGGTCGAGCGCAGCGTGGCTGCTGTGCCGCTGTGACAGAATGTAAATAAACGTGACCTGACCCACTGTCACGCCACACGACCGCTCCGTGCCTGCACGCACACCCTCTAACCCACAGATAAAGGGCTTTGGGATTCATCTTGGGGCAGAGAAAGGCTTACGTGCTGGCGTGTTCTAATACCCTGCCAGATGAGCAAGAACGCCCGAAGAATTATTGCTATTGATATTAATGGGCATTTAGCAGATATCCAAAACGACTTACAAGCTGAGCACAGGGTTCACCATGACATCCAATGAGGGAATGAGGGTTAAGGGTCTTGCTCAAGGAGCCACACTGGTAACTTCAGTGGACCTGGGATTTGAACCCCCAACCTTCAGATTGATAGCCCAACGCCCTGAGCACTGCTACCGCTCCCAATGTTTTCAGTACATCAGTATTCAGTTACTGATGACACTCTTTCTTGATCTGAATTGACCGTTTCTGCTCATTTGCTGTGTTTTGAGCACAAGGAATCGAACGGATCATTCACAAAACCCCAAAAGTCCAATGTCACACCTAAGACACAGTAACACGTGGGATGTTTGGACTTCATCCTCTAGACACAACTTACCCCAGGGGGTCAGGTGTGTGGGTATCTAAATAGTTTTACTTCTGGGAAATGGTATCACTCTCTCTCTCTCTCTCTGTGTGAGAGAGAGAGATGGAATTCAGAGTTTTATGTAGACTAATGAATATTTTTGCCATATTTTTTTTTTTTTTCTATCTATCTATCTATCTATCTATGTCTATCTGTCTAGCTATCTATCTATGTCTATCTGTCTATCTATCTACCTATGTCTGTCTATCTATCTATGTCTATCTGTCTGTCTGTCTATCTATCTATCTATGTCTGTCTATCTATCTATCTATGTCTATCTGTCTAGCTATCTATCTATGTCTGTCTATCTGTCTATCTATGTCTATCTGTCTGTCTGTCTATCTATCTATCTATGTCTGTCTATCTGTCTATCTATCTATCTATCTATCTATGTCTATCTGCCTGTCTATCTATCTATCTATCTATCTATCTATCTATCTATCTATCTATCTATCTATCTATCTATCTATCTATCTATCTATCTAATCTAATCTAATCTGTGTTTGTTTTAATACACGGTGTTGCAGTAATCGGATTGAATCAGTAACACAAACGTGTCTCTGTAGATTTATAAGAGCTTTATGGCCTCTGCAACGCGCAGTCTGTGAAATTGCCGCGTGAAATCAATTACAGCGCCCGCCACCGTGCCTTTGTGCTCCCCGGAGACCCGCAGCTGCGGCGGCCCGCCTCGGTGGCTCGGGTCAGACGGAGGGAACTCTGGTTGCCAGAGTCTCGGCGGCGGATCACCGCGGCGGAGCGGCGGAGCGCTGCCCGAGCGGCCTTCACATCCCCGAGTCCCGCGTACGTGATGCTGCCGCCTCTGGCTGCTCGAAAGAAGCTGGGCGGGAAGTAACAATCCCGCCTTTTAACGTAACCACAGCGTAACAGGGAAAAAAAAAATCGATAACAGTGATTTGCGCTTAATGGCTGCAGAATCACGATTTCATTTGCCTCCTTTTCCGCGTCCCGTATTTAAGCAGAGTTGGCTTTGTCTCCTCTTTATCAAATTATTGTGCGTTTTCTCGGTGTGACAGCGAAATTATTACATTTCGTACAGTTTTAATACGATAAAAAAGCGCTTACTTATAGAGGCATATAGTATCAGCGACTTAACCCTTTACTTGTCAGACTTCATTTTAAAAAAGACATGATATACGCGTTTTTTTTATAATGAAAGCTGTAAAACTGGAAAAAGGATGGTTTGTAATGTGTGGCGTTTATGTTTATAATGATACATGGTGCCAGTTTCTTATTTATTTATATTATTGTGTATTTGCATCTCGTTTTACAAGAACTAAAAATATGAAATGAATACACACATTACATGGCCTTTCTTGTCAGAAGGACACCTGTTTTTGTCAATGTAGATTAAAAGTAAAATGTTTTGAAAGTTTTTTTTATTTTATTTTTTATTTTTACTAATTTGATTAATTCCAATTTTCATTTTAATGCTAAAATTGTTACTTAACAAAAGCAAATGAAGTCTTTAAAAAGGTTGGGAATGTCTTTCTAACAGACACAAAGAACTGCTTTCCCATTGGCCTACTTGCATGTATGATTTTATTATATTTTTTGATTTTACAAAGAATCGTTTCAGAGGCCGTGTCAAATGCTTGAAAGAGATCTCTGCATGTTGTAATCTTTCATAGAATTTAGTTGCACTTGATCATAGCAGGTCAGAGGTTGAACGAGTGCAGGCGATGCTGACTGCGCCGTCACCCCCCATGACGCTCTCAAGGGTCAAACCATTGTCATGCCTAATTGCTTTGGGAAGCGATTACAGGCCTAATTTGCAGCTCCTGTCAAGGATTATTGTCAGTCTTGTTTAGTCACCACTCTTCTCACTTTACACCCTTCACCCCTCCACCTCCCTCTGCTCTGTGTATCTCAGACGACATTGAGGATGGAGGGGAGTTGTCAGACAGGGACAACCTGGGAAAGAAAAAGCGCGGCCCCAAGAAAAAGAAGGAGACTAAAAAGAAAGACAAAGAAGGCAAGACACCCAAAGCACGGAAGCGCAAAAAAATAGTACGTTATTCCAGCTGGTAAACCACAGATGTTCATTAATTCTGTTTTTACTTTATTTTCATGATGTGCTATTACCACTGTCATGTCAGGCCGTGTATTGCATATCTGTATTTTAGGACAGTGATATAGAAAGGGACTCAGAACCAGACTATGGCATGAACTCAGACAGTGGTGCAAGTGACTATGGAACTGAGAAGAAAAAGAAGAAAAAGCATAAAGAAAAGAAAGAAAAGAAAACGAAGAAAAAAAAGAAAGAAGATGAAGACAGTACACATGAGGAGACCACTAAAGTAAGTCATGAGTGTATTCATAAAGCAGTTATAATAAGCCTTGCTGAATATTAGGAAATACATCATTTGTCTTCATCACCATTACATGTGAAACAAATTAAAAAAGCCATGCCTAAATTTCTTTCATAATGTGCCAGAACTTTAAAAATGGTTTATTTAATCGTATATTTGCATATTACAGGCTAATATGATGTAAGTATTACACAGAATAACGCCTCGAAACAACTGCCGTCCTACATCCATAATATGAAATTATAAGTGAAATTATACAATCTGCTTCAATCTAGATTTTAGGTTATGCATATTCACACGGCAAGGTTTTCTTCCAGCTATTTTGAATGTACTTTGCATAATGTAGATATTACATGTGTGTATTTTGCAGATTTCTTGAGGTACTGTGTTTCAGTATATGCTCAATGTAGTTGTGCAAAATAATGTATATATCTATTATTTTGTATATATTTAATATATTAAACTTTAGGGCGGCACGGTGGCTTAGTGGTTAGCACGTTTGCCTCTCATCACTAGGATTCCCGGTTCGAATCCCCATCTGGGTGGAGTTTCCGTGTTCTCCCCGTGTCCGCGTGGGTTTCCTCCAGGTTCTCCGGTTTCCTCCCACAGTCCAAAAAACATGGATCAAGTCGATTGAGTTCTCCAAATTGACCCATATAGAGTGTGTCTGTGTGATGAGTGTGTGCCCAGTGATGGATTGGTGCCCTGTCCTGGGTGTATCTGCCTAGCGCCCGAGATGTTCTCCCCTGGATGGGCATAGGGAACCCCACCACGACCCTAATAGAGGATAAAGCGGGAGATAATGAATGAATTAAATTTTAGGGCGGCACAGTGGAGTTTCCATGTTCTCCCCGTGTGCCGTGTGGGTTTCCTCCGGGTTTTCTCCGGTTTCCTCCCACAGTCCAAAAAACATGGATCAAGTCAATTGAGTTCTCCAAATTGCCCCATATAGAGTGTGTCTGTGTGTGTGTGTCTGTGTGAGTGTGTGCCCAGCGATGGATTGGCACCCTTTCCTGGGTGTATCTGCCCAGCGCCCGAAACGTTCACCCCTGGATGGGGAACCCCCCCCCCCCCCCCCCCCGCGACCCTAATATAGGACAAAGCGGAAGATAATGAATGAATGAATATTACATTTTAAATCAAACCTTTGGGTGCATTTATTTGAGAAACAATATACTAAAACTAGCATATTTTTATTTATTTATTTAGTGCGAGCAGCATGGTGGCGTAATGTTATGCTGTGTGGAGTTTCCATGTTCTCCCTGTGTCCGCGTGGGTTTTTTTTGTGTTCTCTGGTTTTTTCCCCATAGTCCAAAAACCTGCACTCAAAATGAATTGGCTGCACACCCTATATATATACATATATATATATATATATATATATATAGTGTGTGTGTGTGTGTGTGTGTGTGAGTAAGTGTGTGCCCAGCGATGTATTTACTCCCGAGTCCTGGGTGTATCTGCACAGCGCCCAAATGTTTTCCCCTTAATGGGCTGAACCCTCCCCCTCATGACCCTAATATGGGATTAAGTGGAAGTTAATGGATGGATGGAATGATTTATAGCTTTCATTTTTTATATAAAGGTTAAGATTTTAAGTGTTAATCAGACTGAATTACAACACTTTGTCTGAAGCTGTACCCTTTAATTGAAGCTACTTTGTTAATTGCTTTATAATTAGAATCTGATGAAAAGATCTGATGATAACATTGCATTATGTTTTTTTCTTGTGCCTTGTTTGGCTGCATATCTCCTTCAGCCTGTAGAACTAAAGACATCTGCACAGCTAGCTAAAGACTGGGGATTGGAGGATGTGGATCACACCTTCACAGAGGAGGACTACCGCACACTAACTAACTACAAGGCATTCAGTCAATTCTTGAGGTACTGTGCACAGTTTAGTTGTGAACAAGTTTCGCAGTTACTTCAATATATGCATTCTGTGTAATAATTCATGTTGTGGGCTGCAGGCCTATGATAGCGAAAAAGAATCCCAAAATCCCAATGTCTAAGATGATGACCATCCTGGGAGCAAAGTGGAGAGAATTTAGCTCCAACAACCCCTTCAAAGGCTCAGCCGCCGCTATTGCCGCAGCTGCAGCAGCCGCTGCTGCCGCTGTAGCCGAGCAGGTCTCCGCGGCGACTGCCTCTCCTGAGCCACCCCTTCATCCACCTCCCATTCGCAAGGCCAAGACCAAAGAAGGAAAAGGTGAGGTGCGATGACCAGCAGGGTTTGATGTTGTTTCTAGTTTGGTCCTGGAGAACATGGCGTATATATATTTTTGATTGTTTTGATTTAACATACACCCCACACATTTTTGTAATGAAGTGGAACTGCTATCATGATCCAGGCCAGCATCACTGCTTTTTGGGATCACAGATTCTCTTTAATAATAAGTATCAAAATAAATGCATGAACACATTGGATTCATTTGAACACTGCCTGGTTTTGTTTACTTTACTGTGGCCTGTTTAAATTGCTGATGGCTGATGGAGGGTGACTACAGCCATGCGTATAATCAGTACATGCTTCATGTTGGAGAAAGCAATCAGAATACCCAATGCATGAATCGCTTAACTGCAGTTCATTCATAGCTAGGTGTGCGGCGCAGCCAAACTTCAAACACAAGGATGAAAAAGGTAAAGCGTGTGTGAAGCTCTATCACTGCAAGACACTGTCGAGTTATGAGGACCTTATGTGTTTCTAGTTGGTGTGGTCCTCAGTCATCAGTTGAACCAGGAGAGAAGTGAGTCTGAAATTAAGAAGCTTTAAGGCCACATTGAACCACAAAATAATTAGTAAAATGCTATTATGTTATATAATTTTCATGATATAATAATGTTTTAAAAATTGTATTTTAATATATGGGTTTGAGCTTTGCTTATTTGCTTATTTCTCTGTCAGTGTTTTAAAGAAACTGGCTTTTCATGCGAGGAAATGATGCTTTAATGATTTATTTAATAAGGCACAGCAGTGAATCTCTGTTTACAGATTAATGATGCATGGGAAATTTGCATTTTTTGTATAAAATATTTTTTTAAATGTTCAAACTACATTAAAACTGATTTTCCTGTTGAATATTTGTCATTAGGACGGCACGGTGGCTTAGTGGTTAGCATGTCAGCCTCTCAGTTCTGGGGATTCAGGTTCAAATCCTTTTCTGTGAAATTTCATGTTGGCTCTGTGTTGGTTTGGGTTATCTCTAGGTTCTCCAGTTTTCTCCCACAGTCTAAAAACATGTATAAATTCCCACTTTATAGTGTGAGTCAGAACCCCCCCCAGGAACAAGTGGAATATGATGAGATGAGATATTTGTCTTTAGAAGTGTTTATCTTAAGTTTATCAAAGAAATTCTCAAATCTCAATACTATTTACTTAGAGAAAATGGGTTTAATAGTTGTTTTGATAAAATTGCTTAAAAATAACATCTAAAATCCATGTGTGGGTGGATGACTTGTACATTATGGACAGGTGTATACTTACATGTACATGTTGTAGTTATTAGTATAGAAAATGTGCTTTTGATGGCAATGTTGGCTTAGTAGTTAAGCTGGTTGACCATTGACCAGCACCCTATGCCCTTCAGAAACACTTCAACCCCTAAGTTACTTTTAGATGAATTGTAATTTTATTATTATCTGAGGTGGCTTCGTCTCTCAGCGCTAGGGATTCCCGGTTCGAATCCCAATCTGGGTGGAGTTTCCATGTTCTCCGCCGTGTCCGCATGGGTTTCTTCCGGGTTCTCCGGTTTCCTCCCACAGTCCAAAAACATGGATCAAGGTCAATTGAATTCTCCAAATTGGCCCATATAGAGTGTGTGTGTGAGTGAGTGTGTGCCCAGCGATAGATTGGCGCCCTGTCCTTGGTGTATCTGCCCAGCGCCCGAAACGTTCTCTCCTGGATGGGCATGGGGAACCCCCCCGCGACCCTAATAGAGGATAAAGTGGAAAATAATGGATGGATGGATAGATTATCTGAGGTTGTTTTAGTTAGTCATATAGAAACTTCCAAACTCCAAACTTCCAAACTTCCAAACTCCAAACTTCCAAACTCCAAACTTCCAAAGATTTATATTGTGAAATGGTGGTTGTGGAAACATGAAGGAATCATTTGCACACATGAATTGGCCTTTCGAATGTCTCCGGGATACAAGATCTTTACCAAAAATAAGTGCAGGTCTGGGTGGAAATAAATGTGATATTGAAGCATAAGGTTGTTGAAACAGTACCATTGTGAGTTCTGTAGTCGGTACAACAGAATATATTTATATGTGGAACTTTTTTTATAAGCTGTCACTTTTCCTAATGCCGTAACTCAAGTAGAAACTTTCAATAGAGCTGTCTTTACTGTCATTTGTGTCTTAAGTGTGTTCGATGTGTTGTCTATGTGTGTGAAAAAGGCCCGGGCTATAAGAAGCGCAGTAAGAGTCTTCGAGCCGCTGAAAAAAAGAAGGCCAAACCGAAAAAGATGGCTCCCATTCGAATCAAACTGGGAACTATTGGGAACAAGCGAAAGAAAAGCAGCTCGGTGAGAATCAAGACTAAATATTTGTTTAATATTACATTTTTTTATTATTTATATCTGCTTATATAACGACAAGGCGGTATGGTGGTTTAGTGGTTAGCAAGTTCTCCTCTCAGCACTAGGGATTCCCGGTTCGAATCCCAATCTGGGTGGAGTTTCCATGTTCTCCCCGTGTCCGCGTGGGTTTCCTCCGGGTTCTCCGGTTTCCTCCCACAGTCCAAAAACATGGATCAAGTCAACTGAATTCTCCAAATTGCCCCATAGAGAGTGTTTCTGTGTGAGTGAGTGTGTGCCCAGTGATAGATTGGCACCCTGTCCTGGGTGTATCTGCCCAGCGCCTGAGACTTTGTCCCCTGGATGGGCATGGGGAACCCCACTGCGACCCTAATAGAGGATAAAGCAGAGGATAATGGATGGATGGATATAATGACAATATATAAGTATAAATGACATGATGATTCCACAGTTTCATGTTACTCACTGTTATAAGTAACCCAAAATTTATTCCAAACATATATTTGGTAAGACTTAAGATGTGAAGCTGACATACTTTTCTTTTACTTTGTTAATGGAGCCACTTCATGAGATCAAATAACTCTCTAATACTTTACAGTCCAGTCCTTGAACTTTTAACATGTTGTCAGTCTCTTGACACCTGGCCATCCTCCCAAAAGCCTTTTCCTAACTGTACACACACACACACACACACACACACACACACACACACACACACACACTTGTCTGCTGTCATTTCTGAACAAGCTCTACACTAGTAACGACCTGACCCTGGATCCTGTAGCTGAATTCTCTTTAGAACAGTCCTGGAATTTGCAGGACTTTTTTGTGTAATTTGTAGCCCTTTTTAGATGAACTTAACCTCTCTCCTAAAAGTTTTTAATGGTCTGATAAACATTACAGTCTTACAAGCAGCCATGTTTTTGCCTCTGAAGCTCTTTTCTTTCATGTTAACAGAAAGAGACAATGTATTCCATTTTTTGATGGCAAGGAATGACTATGTAGGTCATTGAAATTCATCTGATCCGTCTTCAGAACACTTTAGAGTTCATAGAAATTGCCGCCATAAAAATATATTTTATAATATATTTATAATTATATTTTATAATATAATAATATTTTAGCCGTAATTGTTCTCCTTATTGGCGGCACGGTGGCTTAGTGATTAGCATGTTCGCCTCTCAGTGCTAGGGATTCCCGTCTGGGTGGAGTTTCCATGTTCCCCCCGTGTCTGCGTGGGTTTCCTCCGGGTTCTCCGGTTTCCTCCCACAGTCCAAGTCAATTGAGTTCTCCAAATTGCCATATAGAGTGTGTCTGTGTGAGTGAGTGTGTGCTCAGTGATGGATTGGCGCCCTGTCCTGGGTGTATCTGCCCAGCGCCCGAAACGTTCTCCCCTGGATGGGCATGGGGAACCCCACCGCGACCCTAATAGAGGATAAAGCGGGAGATAATGAATGAATGAATGTTTTCATTATATACTATTTCCTTGTTTTTTACAAATGCAAATTTGATATTACTAGTTGCAAAGAGCACGGTGGCTTAGTGGTTAGCACGTTCACCTCTCAGCACTAGGGATTCCCGATTCAAATCCCAATCTGGGTGGAGTTTCCATGTCCTCCCCGTGTCCACGTGGGTTTCCTCCGGGTTCTCCGGTTTCCTCCCACAGTCCAAAAACATGGATCAAGTCAATTGAGTTCTCCAAATTGCCCCATATAGAGTGTGTATGTGTGTCTGTGGTTCTCCGGTTTCCTCCCACAGTCTAAAAACATGGATCAAGTCAATTGAGTTCTCCAAATTGCCCCATATAGAGTGTGTATGTGTGTCTGTGGTTCTCCGGTTTCCTCCCACAGTCTAAAAACATGGATCAAGTCAATTGAGTTCTCCAAATTGCCCCATATAGAGTGTGTATGTGTGTCTGTGGTTCTCCGGTTTCCTCCCACAGTCTAAAAACATGGATCAAGTCAATTGAGTTCTCCAAATTGCCCCATAGAAAGTGTGTCTGTGTGAGTGAGTGTGTGCCCAGCGATAGATTGGCACCCTGTCCTGGGTGTATCTGCCCAGTGCCTGAGACTTTCTCCCCTGGTGGGCATGGGGAACCCCCCCCCCAATGGTTGTTTAGTGGTTAGCAAGTTCTCCTCTCAGCACTAGGGATTCCCGGTTCGAATCCCAATCTGGGTGGAGTTTCCATGTTCTCCCCGTGTCAGCATGGGTTTCCTCCGGGTTCTCCGGTTTCCTCCCACAGTCCAAAAACATGGATCAAGTCAATTGATTTCTCCAAATTGCCCCATATAGAATGTGTCTGTGTGAGTGAGTGTGTGCCCAGCGATATATTGTCGCCCTGTCCTGGGTGTATCTGCCCAGCGCCCGAAGCGTTCTCCCCTGGATTCTCCCCACGAACCTAATAGAGGATAACGCGGAATATAATGGATGAATGGATGGATAGTTGCAAAGAGATTGTGAAATAGGTATTTGTTATACCTTCCTCTAAGTGATGTTTTGGAAAAAACAAAAACAGTGATAAAAATTCATCTAAACGCAACTAAAATCAAAAGGTGTTTTTCTGATCTGCTATGCTTGAGACTGGATTTAGAAAATGAGGCTTAGATTATTTAAACAGCCATTGGTTTAAATTAGGAAGCTTAAAGTTTACGAAGTCTCCTGCTGTTAATGTATAGTATAGTTAATGTACATAAATTTGTGTTTACACTTGACATTTAAAGAGCAAAAGTGCATTGAACCTGATGCAACATGTAGTGTACTATGAAAAGAGGACTTCTTTTACAGCTGAGAGTTGCATGATCACATATTAACACCCATCTTCTTTTAAAACACCACTTTTCATTACATTTGTTGACTTTTAATAAGCATTATATATTTTCATCAGGGTGGCATGGTGGCTTAGTGGTTAGCACGTTCTCCTCTCAGCAATAGGGATTCCCGGTTCGAATCCCCATCTGGGTGGAGTTTCCATGTTCTCCCCGTGTCCGTGTGGGTTTCCTCCGGGTTCTCCGGTTTCCTCCCACAGTCCGAAAACATGGATCAACGCCAATTGAATTCTCCAAATTGCCCTATACAGAGTGTGTCTGTGTGAGTGAGTGTGTGCCCAGCGATGGATTGGCGCCCTGTCCTGGGTGTATCTGCCCAGCGCCCGAGACGTTCTCCCCTGGATGGGCATGGGGAACCCCACCCCACCCCAATAGAGAATAAAGGTGCAAATCATCAGGCTAAGGCAACAGTTTAAAGGTTCTACTCCACAACATTAAGAAACCTAAAAAGGATCATAGTACACCCATTATCTTTGAGGAGCTTTACATTAACAGGGTATTAACAGGGTATTAACAGGGTAGCAGCAATATAAAGGTATAGATTATGTACAGTAAGTCAGTTTAACACATATAAAGTACATTATAATCAGACTTTTTAAACCAGCAATCTCAACAGTGTTTCTTTCCATTTCATCACCCTATTTTTTTGGTTACAATTTTATTTTTGTATTTGTGTGAAATTGTAATACAGCAGCCGAAATGGGATTGTTTTTTGCAAAATGCAGGTGCTATAATTAGACATTTCAATGCACCATTATTTGTATATAAGGACAAATATATATATATATATACACTCTATATAGCCACGTTATTAGGTACACCATTCTAGTAACGGGTTGGACCCCCTTTTGCCTTCCGAACTGCCTCAATTCTTCGTGGCATAAATTCAACAAGGTGCTGAGGAAGCATTCCTCAGAGAGTTTGGTCCATATTGACATGATGGCATCACACAGTTGCCGCAGATTTGTCGGCTACACATCCATGATGCGAATCCCCCGTTCCATCACATCCCAAAGATGCTCTATTGGATTGAGATCTGGTGACTGTGGAGGCCATTTGAGTACAGTGAACTCATTGTCATGTTCAAGAAACCAGTCTGAGATGATTCCAGCTTTATGACATGGCGCATTATCCTGCTGAAAGTAGCCATCAGATGTTGGGTACATTGTGGTCATAAAGGGATGGACATGGTCAGCAACAATACTCAGGTAGGCTGTGGCGTTGCAACGATGCTCAATTGGTACCAAGGGGCCCAAAGAGTGCCAAGAAAATATTCCCCACACCATGACACCACCACCACCACCAGCCTGAACCGTTGATACAAGGCAGGATGGATCCATGCTTTCATGTTGTTGACGCCAAATTCTGACCCTACCATCCGAATGTCGCAGCAGAAATCGAGACTCATCAGACCAGGCAACATTTTTCCAATCTTCTATTGTCCAATTTCGATGAGCTTGTGCAAATTGTAGCCTCAGTTTCCTGTTCTTAGCTGAAAGGAGTGGCACCCGGTGTGGTCTTCTGCTGCTGTAGCCCATCTGCCTCAAAGTCCGACGTACTATGCGTTCAGAGATGCTCTTCTGCCTACCTTGGTTGTAACGGGTGGCTATTTGAGTCACTGTTGCCTTTCTATCAGCTCGAACCAGTCTGGCCATTCTCCTCTGACCTCTGGCATCAACAAGGCATTTCCACCTACAGAACTGCCGCTCACTGGATGTTTTTTATTTTTTGGACCATTCTCTGTAAACCCTAGAGATGGTTGTTCGTGAAAATCCCAGTAGATCAGCAGTTTCTGAAATACTCAGACCAGCCCTTCTGGCACCAACAACCATGCCACGTTCAAAGGCACTCAAATCACCTTTCTTCCCCATACTGATGCTCGGTTTGAACTGCAGGAGATTGTCTTGACCATGTCTACATGCCTAAATGCACTGAGTTGCCGCCATGTGATTGGCTGATTAGAAATTAAGTATTAACGAGCAGGTGTACCTAAAAAAAATGGCCGGTGAGTGTATATATATATAACAAATATAATGACTAAAGAAACTCATTGGTGGGTTTCAATATTATTCTGTATTTTGGATTCCACTCTGTTGATATGTGTGTTGTGAACAGAGTGAAGATGTGGAGGATGATGACTCTGAGCAGGAGAACTCCAGTGTTCACAGCTCTTCAGTGCGCTCTGACAGCTCCGGTCGGGTCAGGAAGAACAAGAGAGGTCGCCCAGCAAAGAAGAAGAAGAAATGTGGGTGACATTTTTCTTTTGTCTGTACTTTAACTATGCCGCCCTGCTTACTGACCCTTTACTGACCCTGTTCCTGTACAGAGTAGCCTCTATCAATAAAGCTTGTTGGCCCTGTGAAAATGTCATTACTCATCGCAGGGAATACAGGAGTAGTTCTGCTATACGGAGCGTATTACGAGGTCCAAATGTTATGAACTTTACCCTTTCTGCTTTTCTTTTTCAGTAGTGGGAGATGAGGAGGGTGATGGCTATGAGACAGACCATCAGGACTACTGTGAGGTATGTCAGCAGGGAGGGGAGATCATCCTGTGTGACACCTGCCCCAGGGCGTACCATTTAGTGTGTCTGGAACCCGAGCTGGAGAAAGCTCCTGAGGGCAGGTGGAGCTGTCCGCACTGCGTGAGTTATCATACTTTACCTTATTTTAAAAAATAAATCAATAAAAGCTAATGAAGTTTTAAATTATGTTTTATCGTATGCATTTTTGGGAGTGAAAACACAAGTTATAATTAGTTTTCTTCATTTCGGCGGGCATTAGGATGTCCAATAAGTAACAAAAAAGGAAGACGTGTATATAAAAAGCAATAATTGAAGAAATTTGAACACAAAGCGCAGTAAATATTTATGAAGTTATGTCCGCTCCACCGTGGCTTAGTGGTTAGCACGTTCGCCTCTCAGCGCTAGGGATTCCCGGTTCGAATCCCCATTTGGGCGGAGTTTCCATTTTCTCCCCGTGTCGGCGTGGGTTTCCTCCGGGTTCTCCGGTTTCCTCCCACAGTCCAAAAACATGGATCAAGGTCAATTGAGTTCTCCAAATTGCCCCATATAGAGTGTGCATGTCTGTGTGTGTGAGTGGGTGTGTGCTCAGCGATAGAGTGGCACCCTGTCCTGGGTGTATCTGCCCAGCGCCCGAAACATTCTCCCCTTGATGGGCATGGGGAACCCCACCGCAACCCTAATAGAGGATAAAGCGGGAGATAATGAATGGATGGATGGATTGTAATCATTTTCCAACTATTAAAAGTGGTAACTGGTAAAATGAGTCCCATTTATTGGGAAGCAATAAGCCATTTGAGAATGTATCATGGAATCATGGTAAGGCAGTGTTATTGGCATTCAGATGTGCATCTTAGTTTTGCTGTTTTGTATAAAAAATCTTAATATACAATTATATGACGTGCTTTCTGCCAGGAAAAGGAAGGGATTCAGTGGGAGGCAAAAGAAGAGGACTTTGAGGACTTTGAGGAAGAGTGTGATGATGGAGTGGTGCCAGAACCAGGACCAGGAGGAGAGGAGGAGGATGATGACCATATGGAGTTTTGCCGAGTTTGTAAAGACGGTGGAGAGCTGCTATGCTGTGACTCGTGTCCCTCTTCGTATCACATACACTGCCTCAATCCTCCGCTGCCTGAAATCCCAAATGGGGAGTGGCTTTGCCCTAGATGTACGGTGAGTACTACAGAAGACTGTCAATGCCAATAGATTGACTATAAATTGTTTGCTTAATAGAATTAAAGTGATTGTCTATACAATACTTGAATTAGATAAAACTAGTAATACCCAGGCGGCATGGTGGCTTAGTGGTTAGCACGTTCACCTCCCAGCGCTAGGGATTCCCGGTTCGAATCCCAATCTGGGTGGAGTTTCCATGTTCTCCCCGTGTCTGCATGGGTTCTCCGGTTTCCTCCCACAGTCCAAAAACATGGATCAAGTCAATTGAGTTCTCCAAATTGCGCCATATAGAGCGTGTATGTCTGTGTGAGTGAGTGTGTGCCCAGTGATAGATTGGCGCATTGTCCTGGGTGTATCTGCCCAGCGCCCGAAACGTTCTCCCTGCATGGGCATGGGGAACCCCACCGCGACCCTAATATAGGATAAAGCGGAAGATAATGGATGGATAGTAATACCCAGGCGGCACGGTGGCTTAGTGGTTAGCACGTTCTCCTCTCAGCACTAGGGATTCCCGGTTCGAATCCCAATCTGGGTGGAGTTCCATGTTCTCCCCGTGTCCACCTGGGTTTCCTCCAGGTTTTCTGGTTTCCTCCCACAGTCCAAAAACATGGATCAAGTCAATTGAGTTCTCCAAATTGCCCCATATAGAGTGTGTCTGTGTGAGTGAGTGTGTGCCCAGTGATATATTGGCGCCCTGTCCTGGGTCTATCTGCCCAGCGCCCGAGACCCTAGTAGAGGATAAAGTGGAAGATAATGAATGGATGGATAATAATACCCACCGATCGTGAAAGTGACCACATATACAGAGTTTGTTCAGACACTTCTTCTGTAAAGAGTATATCAACCTCCACAGGGTTCTGCAGAGTAAGTATGTCAAATTTCATGGCAATCGAAGCAACAGTGTGGATTTGTATAAGGAACACACACACACACCACACAAACACACACACACACACACACACACACAAATCCATCCATTATCTCCCGATTTATCCTCTATTAGGGTCGCGGGGCGGGGGGGGGGGTTCCCCATGCCCATCCGGGGGAGAACGTCTCGGGCGCTGGGCAGATAGACCCAGGACAGGGCGCCAATCTATCTCTGGGCACACACTCACTCACACACCCACTCTATATGGGGGAATTTGGAGAACTCAATTGAATTGATCCATGTTTTTGGACTGTGGGAGGAAACCGGAGAACCCGGAGGAAACCCACGCGGACGTGGGGAGAACATGGAAACTCCACCCAGTTTGGGATTTGAACCAGGAATCCCTAGCGCTGAGAGGAGAACGTGCTAACCAATAAGCCACCGTGCCGCCACATAAACATTCATTCATTCATTATCTCCTGCTGTATCCTCTGTTAGGGTCGCGGGGGGGGTTCCCCATGCCCATCCAGGGGAGAACGTTTCGGGCGCTGGGCAGATACACCCAGGACAGGGCGCCAATCTATCTCTGGGCAAACACTCACTCACACAGACACACTCTATATGGGACAATTTGGAGAACTCAATTGACTTGATCCATGTTTTTGGACTGTGGGAGGAAACCGGAAAACCCAGAGGAAACCCACGCGGACACGGGGAGAACATGGAAACTCCACCCAGATTGGGATTTGAACCGGGAATCCCTAGTGCTGAGAGGCGAACGTGCTAACCACTAAGCCACCGTGCCACCCACACAAATGAAAATACATTTTAAAGTCTAAACATTCATTCATTCATTCATTATCTTCCGCTTTATCCTCTATTAGGGTCGCGGGGGGGTTCCCCATACCCATCCAGGGGAGAACGTCTCGGGCGCTGAGCAGCCAATCCATCGCTGAACGTCTAAACAAAACGAATAAATAAAAAATGGACATAACTAAAAACTATAAAAGAAAGCGAGGGTGTTAATGAGTCTGCTCTGTGAGTGACAGTCAGATATGGCTGTCAGTGTCTCTGGGACATCTAGATGTCACCAGTTTTTCTTAGATGCTGGATGTCTGAGGAAAGGTGGTGGAGCTTCAGGAGGATGTTCTGATTAGTGCATGTAAAGGGAAACTTAATAAGAGGAAACTGCCACTGACCCGCATTAATTCCACACTAACAGACCCATGCGAACTCATTAAGGGGACAAATTACTAAAGCTTTGTAAATCCACGTAAACTATTTAAACCCAACACAATTACAGACAGTTTAAAAGGGACCTGGGCATTTCTCAGCCCCTGAATGACATCTGAATCCTTGGCTGTCGCTGCCTGATCCACATGAGGTCAATAGGAAGTTAGAAATAAAATGCACGTTCTAAGTTCAAGTTATTTATTTATGTCGCGCTTTTTACAACAGTACATTGTCACAAAGCAGCTTTACAGAATGAAAAGCCTTTAAACCCCCAAAGAGCAAGCCGAAGCGACAGTGGCAAGAAAAAACTCCCTTTTTAGTTGGTATTCTCCTCTCAGCGCTAGGGATTCGCGGTTCGAATCCCAATCTGGGTGGAGTTTCCGCGTGGGTTTCCTCCGGGTTCTCCGGTTTCCTGCCACAGTCCAAAAACATGGATCAAGTCGATTGACTTCTCCAAATTGCCCCATATAGAGAGTGTTTGTGTGAGTAAGTGTGTGCCCAGTGATAGATTGGCGCCCTGTCCTGGGTCTATCTGCTCAGCGCCCGAAACGTTCTCCCCTGGATGGGCATAGGGAACCCCCCCGCCACCCTAATAAAGGATAAAACGGAAGATAATGGATGGATGGATGGAGTATGGATTTCCATGAATTGGATTTCTAATGCATGCCCACATGTAAATTGAAATGCACACAATTAGTGTGTACTAGGGCTGTATTCATCTAAGGATTTTCATAGTCGAATCTGATTCGTCAGATTTTCCCTATAGTCGACTGATAGTCGAATCAGTTAAAATTTCACCACAAGATGGCGCTAAGGGCGTAGTTTTTATAATATATATATTTTTTATATTTTATAGAGCTGTGCGATACCAAGAATTTTGGTATAGATCCGATACCAAGTAAATACAGGGCCAATATCGCGATATTCGATACCGATACCGATACTTTTTAATATTTAAGCTTCATTGATCCAAAAGACCTAGTATAGAATTTCGCCAAACATTGTAGGTGACAACAAAATAATGTATCCCAATCAACATCTTTGTTTAGAAACAATGGAACAGTAATAAAACAAAGTTTGCTTTAACGTGAGGAAAATATATATTTTTGAGGTACAAAAGGAGAAACGACAATACAAATATAAAGTAAAAATGCTCCCCTCACTAGACAGTTTTTTCTTTCTTTGTTTCTTTTTTTCAAATAGAATTGTTCTTAGGCAAAACAATAAAAAAGGAATTTTCACACACAAAAAACTTGAGTATCGATCTTTTTACGCAAGTATTGTTCAATACCAATACCAGCGTTGGTATCGATATTATCGATATTTGTATCGATCCGCACAGCTCTAATATTTGACTTGTTTTTCTAACAAAAGAAAACCTTTTTTTGTTTGTTTTTCTTTTTTCTTTTTTTTTCTCTAGAAATTAGGATGATTTTATTTGACAAAAGGCTATATATATAACGAAAACAAAGACATTTCATGTAAAAAATAATGCTTAGCAGCAGCCATGGGCACCCCCATGTGGTCAAAATGGTACATTCGACTATGAGGTTCATAGTCGACTACGGTTCTCCGAATCGAATCGTCGAATCAGCGAATATTGCAGCTCACCCCTAGTGTGTACATTGCCTTTTAAAAAGTACATTGCCTTTATTGGATTTTCTCTGTTATTTTGCCCTCAGCTGGAGATTTTTCACTCAGTGATGTTCAGGAACTACCAGAGGAAGACGGATATGGATGAGCCACCCAGTCTGGACTATGGCTCTGGAGGAGAGGAAGATACAGGAAAGAGTGAGAAACGACGAGCTAAAGACCCTCAGTATGCAATATTAGAGGAGAAGTATTACCGCTATGGTATAAAGCCAGAATGGATGATAGTACACAGAATAATAAACCACAGGTAAGCTTTTAGCTTATGGACTATGGCCTTTACAGCCTAACTTTTTATATGGTAACACAATTCTTTGCGTACATGTATTCAGTGTGGATAAAAAGGGGAATTATCACTACCTGGTAAAGTGGAGAGACTTAACTTATGACCAGTGTACATGGGAGAGGGATGACTTGGACATTCCGGAGTTTGGTATCTTTAAGGCAGCTTACTGGAGACACAGGTAACTTTCAACTACTGTGATGCAAACGACGTAAACTTGTGCTTTATTTACTAACTCGTTTGGAACTTGAAGGGAGGATGTGATGAAAGAAGATCCAGACAAACCAAGGAAAATGAGAAGAAAAGAAGAGAGTAATGAAGCTCCTGGAACACCTGTCAATGATGTAAGACTGAAATCTCATTACTTTTCTTTTGCTTTGATTTCATTTTCATCTCATTTATTCAGTTTAGTTAAACTTTGGAGAATTATCAAACGATGCGTCTGTAAATTATTATTATTGTTATTTTCAGACCGTAAAAAACTTCATAACATCCATCCATCCATCCATTATCTTCCGCTTTATCCTCTATTAGGGTCGTGCGGGGGGGGGGGGGGGAGAACGTCTCGGGCGCTGGGCAGATAGACCCAGGACAGGGCGCCAATCCATCGCTGAGCACTCACTCACTCACACAGACACACTCTATATGGGGCAATTTGGAGAACTCAATTGACCTGATCCATGTTTTTGGACTGTGGGAGGAAACCGGAGAACCAGGAGGAAACCCACGCGGACACAGGGAGAACATGGAAACTCCACCCAGATGGAGATTCCAACCGGGAATACCTAGCGCTGAGAGGCAAACGTGCTAACCACTAAGCCAACGTGCCGGCCACTTAATAACTTTCATTCATTATCTTCCGCTTTATCCTCTACTAGGGTCGCGGGGGTGTTCCCCATGCCCATCCAGGGGAGGACGTCTTGGGCGCTGGGCAGATAGACCCAGGACAGGGCGCCAATCTATCGCTGAGCACTCACTCACTCACACATACACACTCTATATGGGGCAATTTGGAGAACTCAATTGACCTGATCCATGTTTTTTGGACTGTGGGAGGAAACCCACACGGACACGGGGAGAACATGGAAACTCCACCCAGATGGGGATTCGAACCGGGAATCCCTAGCACTGAGAGGCAAATGTGCTAACCACTAAGCCACCTTGCCGCCCACTTAATAACATTAATTCATTATCTCCCGCTTTATCCTCTACTAGGGTCGCGGTGGGGTTCCCCATGCCCATCCAGGGGAGAACGTCTCGGGCGCTGGGCAGATAGACCCAGGACAGGGCGCCAATCTATCGCTGGGTACACACTCACACACAGACACACTCTATATGGGGCAATTTGGAGAACTCAATTGACTTGATCCATGTTTTTGGACTGTGGGAGGAAACCGGAGAACTCGGAGGAAACCCACGCAGACACGGGGAGAACATGGAAACTCCACCCAGATGGAGATTCCAACCGGGAATACCTAGCGCTGAGAGGCGAACGTGCTAACCACTAAACCACAGCCCACTTAATAACATTCATTCATTATCTCCCGCTTTATCCTCTATTAGGGTCGTGGGGGGGGTTCCCCATGCCCATCCAGGGGAGAACGTCTCGGGCGCTGGGCAGATAGACCCAGGACAGGGCGCCAATCCATCGCTGGGCACACACTCACTCACACATACACACTCTATATGGGGCAATTTGGAGAACTCAATTGAGCTGATCCATGTTTTTGGACTGTGGGAGGAAACCGGAGAACCCGGAGGAAACCCACACGGACACGGGGAGAACATGGAAACTCCACCCAGATGGGGATTCGAACCGGGAATCCCTAGCGCTGAGAGGCGAACGTGCTAACCACTAAGCCTCCGTGCCCCCCACTTAATAACATTTTATTTAAAATTGTAATAAAACTGTAAATCCTGTATCTGTTGTGTCAGAGAGGGTGTAATTATGAATCATTTTGTGAAATAGATGGATGGATGTACTCCTGGAATTTGTTGTTATTGAAATGCTATTCTGGGCATCTTATCGTAATCTGCTGGTGGGGTAGGAGAACACATCTAACCATTTAATGGCCAGCTTTTGTTGGCTGTCCGCCTGTGCTGTGCTGAGGTGAAGGTCAGCTGGTGAAGTTCAGCTATCCCAAAAGTGCAATTACATCCACGTTTATTAAATTTGCTTTTTTTGAGAACATGAATATCGTCGGGTCAGTAGTGTGGTCAGCACCCCTGTTGTGCATAGCTTAAATATTTTGACCATGCATGAAGCTGTGCCTTATGTGCAGTCATGCTCAGGCTCTCAAAATCTCCCCGGGTAGGGACTCCAGAATAAATGCCCAATTAGATCTCTTCCCTTAAGTCATGTACACTATGTAAACTGTACGAATTATTGGGGATTAAATTCATTTGTACTAGTGGGTTCCATCTAGAGATGGATGGATGGATTGGTTGAGTGCTTGAAGCGCATGCTGAAGAACAGAATTCCATGATTCCGGTATAAGTATGCGAGGTCCCGCTAGCCTCAGCAGGGTTTTTCACATTTGAATTGGCATACAGATGCCAGCCCTGTGGCGTCTAAAAAAGAAAGACTCTCAACCACCACAAACAAAATTCAGTACGTTCTTCATCTGAGCTTTACTCAAAAATTGGTGGCTCCGTTCCACTATCCCATGGACAAAATCCTCTGGCCTCACATGACATTCTCCACAGGTTTTCTTCATGACCTTATCATCCGCAGTAATGATTGGTTTCAGCACATGCAACATCTAAGGGATGTTCTAAGTACACTGTGGCGAGCCTGCCTCACCACTAACACCAGGATGTGCATGATTCAGGGGTGGAGGTACAGGATCAGGGCTTCCACATGGGACATGGACAGGTGTGTCCTAAAAAAACCCAAACTTTTGATTGTGGTCCACCAAGACCACAACAAGATCTCAATCATTCATTCATTTCATTCATTATCTCCCACTTTATCCTCTATTAGGGTCGTGGGGGGGGTTCCCCATGCCCATCCAGGGAAGAACGTCTCAGGCGCTGGGAAGATAGACCCAGGACAGGGCACACACTCACTCACACATACACACTCTATATGGGGCAATTTGGAGAATTCAATCGATTTGATCCATGTTTTTGGACTGTGGGAGGAAACCGGAGAACCCGGAGGAAACCCACGAGGACACGGGGAAAACATGGAAACTCCACCCAGATGGGGATTCGAACCGGGAATCCCTAGCGCTGAGAGGCGAACGTGCTAACCACTAAGACACCATGCCGCCAAGACAAGATCATTTTAACAAATAACTGTTGTAAAAACTATAATAAAAATTATTATAATTATACTATAATAAAAAAAAAATATAATAATAATAATAATAAACAAAGGGGTGGCACGGTGGCTTAGTGGTTAGCATGTTCTCTCCGTGTCTGCGTGGGTTTCCTCCGTGTTCTCCGGTTTCCTCCCACAGTCCAAAAACATGGATCAAGTCAATTGAATTCTCCAAATTGCCCCATATAGAGTGTGTTTGTCCTGTCCTGGGTCTATCTGCCCAGCGCCCGAAACGTTCTCTTCTGGATGGGCATGGGGAACCTCACCGCGACCTTAATAGAGGATAAAGCGGGAGATAATGAATGAATGAATGAATGAATGGGATCTTGTCGTGGTCTTGGTGGACCACAATCAAAAGTTTGGGTTTTTTAGGACACACCTGTCCATGTCCCATGTGGAAGCCCTGATCCTGTACCTCCACCCCTGAATCATGCACATCCTGGTGTTAGTCGTGAGGCAGGCTCGCCACAGTGTTTTCAGAACATCCCTTAGATGTTGCACGCGACCCTAATAGAGGATAAAGCAGAAGATAATGAATGAATGAATGAATGAATGAATGAATGAATAAACAAGGGGGCGGGGCGCAGCATCAAATAACAATCAGGTTTGATGAATTTACAGTGTAGTTGGTAGTTGCATAACTTCTGACTATGTAATGTACTAATGTAAATGTACCTAGGACCAAAGTCTAAATAGGAGGTTCCGGTAGTTTATATCCGGACATTTCCAGGTCACATGACTGATCTGATTAAAACTAAGATGCCAGATCGAGTCAAATGGCCAGAGCAGTTTCAGTTAGCTTTGCTTCCGCTACACTCTCCTGATTTCTCACTGCCATTCAGAAGTTGGGCAGTGTACAGGTGGTGGGAGGTACAAGCCCCAGTTGAAACGGAAATTTCTGTACTCCATACTAAACCTTCACCCTCTGCTCAGATCACTTTCTCCTCCAGTGGCTTTCTCGCATAAAAGATGCCAGTGTGAGGATTACTGGTTGGGTATCTGGTGCTCCAGCCTTTTAAGTTTGAGGAAGCACATATGGTGACTGAAAATGTCCTTTCCAGCCAAAATCAGGGGGCTATTGGCGGCCAGTCAGGCGCTGGGACGTGTAAAATCAGGCTGTAAAAAAAAGCGGTTGGCATGCACACCTGGTAAGCAGTCTGGGTAATTGGCTGTGTGAGTGTCTGTGTGTGTGTGGCAGGTGTTTTAAAAAGTAGGAAACGTGCATTTGGAATCCGAAAAATAAGACAATAATGTACAGATTGTGTATATATAAATATCTAAGTGTCTATTTAAAAAACGAGTATTTTACTATATCCAATAGAATTCGTTCAGTCAAGAAAATTTGACTGTTTGGTCAGTGGTGCTTAGTGGTTAGCATGTTCTCCTCTCAGCGCTAGGGATTCCCGGTTCGAATCCCAATCTGGGTGGAGTTTCCATGTTCTCCCCGTGTCCCTCAGGGTTCTCCGGTTTCCTCCCACAGTCTAAAAACATTGATCAAGTCAATTGAATTCTCCAAATTGCCCCATATACTGTAGAGTATGTGTGTGTGTGTGCACAGTGATGGATTGGCGCCCTGTCCTGGGTGTATCTACCCAGCGCCCGAAACGTTCTCCCCTGGATGGGCATGGGGAACCCCACCGTGACCCTAATAGAGGATAAAGCGGAAGATAATGAATGAATGAATTCTCCAAATTTCCCCATATAGAGTGTGTGTGTCTGTGTGAGTGAGTGTGTGCCCAGTGATAGATTGGCACCCTGTCCTGGGTGTATCTGCCCTGTTCTCCGGTTTGCTCCCACAGTCCAAAAACATGGATCAAGTCAATAGATTTCTCCAAATTGCCCCATATAGAGTGTGTTTGTGTGAGTGAGTGTGTGCCCAGAGATAGATTGGCGCCCTGTCCTGGGTGTAGGGTGTATCTGACCAGCACCCGAGACGTTCTCCACTGGATGGGCATGGGGAAACCCCCCCCCGCGACTCTAGTATAGAATAAAGCAGGATGGATGGTCAATGGTCTTTGTAGTAATATCCTGTCAGCAAACCCACTGGTTAAATAGAAATTAGGGTCTGTCCAATCATCCAAATCATTAATCATAATATTGCCTTTAATCCACAGTGAAGATGAAAGTGTTTCAAGGTCATTTCTTTAGCTTTCTGTCAGTGTTTTGGGTAAAAAGCTGGTTACACCTAAAAAAAAAAGTTTGAGAAGTAAAGCCATTGTAATTGAGTAGCAGACAAAAATTCTTTTGGCAGATGGAATCCACAAACAAGCTAATACATGAACTCATGTGGCCGGGAAATTCTTTTGCACTGTTGATTTATCTAACATGACTTTGGGCTCCGAGAACTCAGACGTTTTTGCAAAAAACGTACTGCATACAGTTTCAGGTTGCATTTCTGATGCAGCAGAAGATGTAAGTTCAATGACACCTCAGTTTTGCAAACTCTTCTGAGTCCGTATGGTAGCATTACAGTTTCTCACACATTACTGCTTTATGGTCAGGTACATTCTGCATTTGGTCTTGTCTGCATGCACCGAGATTGATCTTGAAGCTCTTCAGAACATTGTAAATTCTAGATGGCCAAAGACCAACCTTCATTGCAATCACGCAGTGGTAAACATTACCTTCAAACTGTCTGATTATCCTCTTGTGCACTTTGGCACAAAGTGGTGAACCACACCCCAAGCCTGATTACAAATGCAAAGCTTTTGGCAGTTGTTTTTATGTGCAATGCTCTAACCTTTTCTTATTCTTACCTCTGTCTTTACTTTCTGGGAGTTTGTTGCAAGCATATCTTAAACATATTAGAACTATATTATTCAGTTTATCATTAAAATCGCTGAAACCCTTTATTGTTTTTGTTTGGTAAACATACTTTCCAACTACTTACAGTTTCTAGGTTCTTTTTTATTTTTAGAATGCACCTTATTGTTTTTTGGAAATGGGATTTCTTTAGTTGTTAGATTACTTTTATTATACACATTACAATGCACCTAGTAGTTTGCATTTTTCAGAATTATCTACATTATTAATATGTAAGTTAACCAAAAGTAAGATGTGTATTTTGGCTGTGGGTGGGACAATATGTGATTCATTTTAATGAATGCAACTACATACTGTAAATCAAAATCATCCATCCATCCACTATCTTCCGCTTTATCCTATATTAGGGGTGGTGGTGGTGAAGGGGGTTCCCCATGCCCATCCAGGGGAGAACGTTATGGGCGCGGGGCAGATACAACCAGGACAGGGCACCAATCTATCGCTGGGCACACACTCACTCACACATACACAGGCTATATGGGGCAATTTATGATCCATGTTTTTGGACTGTGGGAGGAAACCGGAGAACCCGGAGGAAACCCACGCAGACACGGGGAGAACATGGAAACTCCACCCAGATGGGGATTCTAACCGGGAATCCCTAGCACTGATAGGCGAACATGCTAATCACTAAACCACTGTGCCGCCCTAGTTGTTAGATTACTTTTACTATACACAATACAATGCACCTAGTAGTTTGTCTGCATTTTTCAAAATTATCTATATTATTAATATGCAAGTAATGTAACCAAAAGTAATGTGTATTTTGGCTGTGGGTGAAACAATATGTGAATAATTTTAAAGAATGCAACTACATACTCATTCATTCATCCATTATCTTCCGCTTTATCCTCTATTAGGGTCGGGGGGGGGGGTTCCCCATGCCCATCCAGGGGAGAATGTTTCGGGCGCTGGGCAGATACACCCAGGACAGGGCGCCAATCTATCGCTGGGCACACACTCACTCACACATACACACTCTATATGGGGCAATTTGGAGAACTCAATTGACTTGATCCATGTTTTTGGACTGTGGGAGGAAACCGGAGAACCCGGAGGAAACCCACGTTGACACGGGGAGAACATGGAAACTCCACCCAGATAGGGATTCGAACCGGGAATCCCTAGCGCTGAGAGGCGAACGTGCTAACCACTAAACCACCGTGCCGCCCTATTAAAATCATATTTTTATTCAAATTTAAATTGATCAACACACAATTTCCCATGTGTCAGTGTTTCCATCATCGTCAAAGCATAAGATATGTATAAATGGAAATATACACATTCTTACATAGTGACAGGAGCACATTGTGATAGGGAGAAGGCAGTGCTATCAGCAGACTTTTATAATTATAGATTAAATATAGATAATTATAGATAATTAGCGCACCTGATGCCGCTCTGCCTGCTAAAACTCTAAAACCTCTATAGCCTGGAATATCACATGCCACGGGGAGAGAGATCGACCACGAGCTGCTGGCATGTGAGGCCAAGGCAAATCCTCCATTCAACATGTACAGTATTTTAAATGTAATGTGGGGGGGGGGGTATATAAATATGGACCGAGACATGATTTCTCACGCTCAGAAATAGGCTTTATTTGCTTTTAAAATACATTAAAATACAAAGCTGGGTGCTTTTGTTATTCCAATTTCTCTCCTTGCAGCATGAGATGTTACAGCTTATAGAGGTTGCACACTTTCATCACGTCAAGTGGGTTAAATACTATTAACTAGGGGTGTATTCAACTAGGCGGCACGGTGGCTTAGTAGTTAGCACGTTCGCCTCTCAGCGCTAGGGATTCCCGGTTCGAATCCCCATCTGGGTGGAGTTTCCATGTTCTCCCCGTGTCTGCGTGGGTTTCCTCCGGGTTCTCCGGTTTCCTCCCACAGTCCAAAAACATGGATCAAGTTAATTGAATTATCCAAATTGCCCCATATAGAGTGTGTCTGTGTGAGTGAGTGTGTGCCCAGCGATGGATTGGCGCCCTGTCCTGGGTCTGTCTGCCCGGCGCCCGAGATGTTCTCCCCTGGATGGGCATGGGGAACCCCACCGCGACCCCAATAGAGGATAAAGCGGGAGATAATGAATGAATGAATGTATTCAACTAAAGATTTTCATAGTCGAATCTGATTCGTCAGACTTTCCCTATAGTCGACTGATAGTCGAATCAGTTAAAATTTCACCACAAGATGGCGCTATAAGTGTAGTTTTTAAAAAAGATTTTTTTTAATATATTTTACTTGTTTTTCTAACAAAAGAAAACCTTTTTTTTGTTTTTTTTTTTTTGTTTTTTTTTTTTCTAGAAATTAGGATGATTTTATTTGACAAAAG
The DNA here is from genome assembly GCA_019802505.1 of Corydoras sp. C115. NCBI lineage: Eukaryota > Metazoa > Chordata > Actinopteri > Siluriformes > Callichthyidae > Corydoras > Corydoras sp. C115. The sequence goes on along the minus strand of JAFMOC010000083.1, from coordinate 1,874,632 downwards.
GCTATATATATATAACGAAAACAAAGACATTTCATGTAAAAACTAATGCTTAGCAGCAGCCATGGGCACCCCCATGTGGTCCAAATGGTACATTCGTCTATGAGGTTCATAGTCGACTACGGTTCTCCGAATCGAATCGTCGAATCAGCGAATATTGCAGCTCACCCCTACTATTAACGAATGAATGCCCTTCCTCCCTCAACGCCACCTCATACCCATCACATACGTATTTCCAGTTCATCTTTGTGTTGTATCGTGTAACATACTTTGTCGATGTGCGCATTGGATTTTCATAGGGAAAACATCCAAATAGTTTAGATATCCATATCTATATGACTTGTATGTTTTGTATTTGTTTTTATTGAAGTCTATGTAGAAACATTATTTGAGTTTTTACCAGTTCTGTTTTTCTCTCTTTCTCAGCCCACAATAAAGTATGAGGAGCAGCCAGATTTTGTGACCGTGACAGGGGGAACTCTGCACCTCTACCAGCTAGAGGGTCTAAACTGGCTGCGCTTCTCTTGGGCTCAGGGTACTGACACTATTTTGGCTGATGAGATGGGACTGGGGAAGACCATACAGACCATTGTCTTTCTCTACTCCCTCTTTAAAGAGGTGAGTGTTTTGAAGTTTGTTCGGCTTGTGCGGTTGAATTTTTCATTAGTGGTGAGTTAACTGAAGAAGCCTGTATTAATTGAATTGACGATCTATTTGCATGTATACCTAGATTTGTAGAGTTTGCGTAGAACTGCCCGTGAATACAATACCCAGGTTTTTGAGTTTCATCTGTTAGGCTTCAGCTTTGAAGCCAGTGCCATGAGGAAGATCATACCCGTAAACGAAGAAAAAGAAGCATTCGATCCAACGTCAGCAAACAAACTGTCCTTCTAAGCTTCTTTGGCTTAGAGTGGAGTGACATAAATGCTGTTATTGTTGAGGCACAGCATGCTGGTCAAAGAAATGCTAGGAGGCCCTTGTCCTCCTCAGCCGCTCAAAAGGAGCACCACCTTGGGGGCCAGCAGTGGGATAGCATCTTCCTTTAAGAGTAAAGACTGCTGATCCTTTTTCGAATGTATATACATTTATTGAGTCTACTGACTTGTCTGTTCTGTCCCATCCAAGGGTCACACCAAGGGACCATTCCTGGTGAGCGCCCCTCTGTCCACAATCATCAACTGGGAGAGAGAGTTTGAAATGTGGGCTCCAGACTTCTACGTGGTCACGTACACAGGAGATAAAGACAGCAGAGCCATAATACGTGAGAACGAGTTCACTTTTGATGACACTGCCATAAAAGGAGGGAAGAAGACCTTCAAACTGCGGGTAGGCGGATGAACAGAATACTTGAGAAGCTAAAGGCTAATGCAGATCTAGAAGTCTTCTGCACCTAATTGTTAGTGACACCTCCATTAATTAAAGAGACATCATCCAAACTGAGTTCCCTGTCACACTATTTTTTTTTTACAATTACACTGATTAAGCAGTATTCATAGTCAAGTTTCAGAAACTGCTTGTCACATGTCATGCTTCTTCATACAATCCTGACATAAGTAGGAGATGACGGACTGATGATGTGAAAATCCAAGTGAAGAAAATGTTAAATGTTGCCCTAAAACAAATTTGTTCATTTTACATTAATTTTATTTTATTTATTATTAGATTTATTCCATCCATCCATTATCTTCTGCTTTATCCTCTATTAGGGTCGTGGGGGGGGGTTCCATGCCCATCCAGGGGAGAAGGTCTCAGGTGCTGGGCAGATACACCCAGGAAAGGGCGCCAATCTATCGCTGGGCACACACTCACTCACACAGACACAACCTATATGGGGAAATTTGTAGAATTCAATTGACCTTGTTTTTGGACTGTGGGAGGAAACCGGAGAACCCGGAGGAAACCCACGCGGACACGGGGAGAACATGGAAACTCCACCCAGATTGAGATTCGAACCGGGAACCCATGGTGCTGAGAGGCGAACGTGCTAACCACTAAGCCACCATGCCTCCCTTTTCATTCATTCATTATCTCCCGCTTTATCCTCTATTAAGGTCGCGGTGGGGTTCCCCATGCCCATCCAGGGGAGAACATCTCGGGCGCTGGGCAGATAGACCCAGGACAGGGCGCCAATCCATCGCTGGGCACACACTCACTCACACAGACACACTCTATATGGGGCAATTTGGAGAATTCAATTGACTTTATCCATGTTTTTGGACTGTGGAGAACCCTGAGGAAACCCACACGGACACAGGGAGAACATGGAAACTCCACCCAGATGGGGATTCGAATCGGGAATCCCTAGCGCTGAGAGGAGAACGTGCTAACCACTAAGCCACCATGCCGCCCTTTTATTAATTTTATTTTATTTATTATTATATTTATTATCCATTATTTACAGATTATCCATCCATTATCTTCTGCATTATCCTATATTACGGTCACGGTGGGGTTCCCCATGCCCATCCAGGGGAGAACGTTTCGGGCGCTGGGCAGATAGACCCAGGACAGGACGCCAATCCATCGCTGGACATACACTCACTCACACATACACACACATACACACTCTATTTGGGGCGATTTTGGAGAACTCAATTGAGTAGATCCATGTTTTTGGACTGTGGGAGGAAACCGGAGAACCCGGAGGAAACCCACGTGGACATGGGGAGAACATGGAAACTCCACCCAGATTGGGATTCGAACCAAGAAGGTTCAACAATTAACCAATCAGATGCAATATTCTACACGATACAAACAAAGCTGTGTTTCACTGTTAAGTATCAGCCCTTGAAATTCAGTGACTGCAGTTCAGGCAAACCTGCAGCAGACGTTTTTATTTGCTAAAAGGCAGCTCAGGGCTCATTTCCTTCACTCGGATTTTCTCTAGGCTGTTGTGTGATCTTATCAGAACCCCAGATCCAGCGGCTTAGAGACCAGGTGTAAACAATAACGCATGAACGCATCCTCCACAGGGAACAAACATTTGCACGTTTTAAAGCACAGACACCATTATTTGAACTGTGGTCTGTACAAAAGTACAGACATTTTATAATCAGGGTTTCTTTGTCTTTTTTAATTAGTTAAATTCAGGAAATGCATAGAAATTATTTACATTTATTATGTAAATATGGGGTGGCTTAGTGGTTTGCACATTCTCCTCTCATCGCTAGAGATTCCCGGTTCGAATCCCCATCTGGGTGGAGTTTCCATTTTTCTCCCCGTGTCCGCGTGGGTTTCCTCCGGGTTCTCCGGTTTCCTCCCAAAGTCCAAAAACATGGATCAAGTCAATTGAATTCTCAAAATTGCCCCATATAGAGTGTGTCTGTGTGAGTGAGTGTGTGCCCAGCGATGGATTGGCGCCCTGTCCTGGGTCTATCTGCCCAGCGCCCGAGACGTTCTCCCCTGGATGGGCATGGGGAACCCCACCGCGACCCTAATAGAGGATAAAGTGGGAGATAATGGATGAATGAGTCCAAAAACATGGATCAAGTCAATTTGAATTCTCAAAATTGCCCCATATAGAGTGTGTCTGTGTGAGTGAGTGTGTGCCCAGCGATGGATTGGCGCCCTGTCCTGGGTCTATCTGCCCAGCGCCCGAGACGTTCTGCCCTGGATGGGCATGGGGAACCCCACCACGACCCTAATAGAGGATAAAGCGGGAGACAATGAATGAATGAATGTAAATATGAGGCGGCACGGTGGCTTAGAGGTTAGCATGTTCTCCTCTCAGCGCTAGGGATTCCCGGTTTGAATCCCCATCTGGGTGGAGTTTCCTAGTTCTCCCCGGGCCTGGGTGGGTTTCCTCCGGGTTCTCCGGTTTCCTCCCAAAGTCCAAAAACATGGATCAAGTTAATTGAGTTCTCCAAATTGCCCCATATAGAGTGTGTCTGTGTGACTGAGTGCGTGCCCAGCGATAGATTGGCGCCCTGTCCTGGGTGTATCTGCCCAGCGCCCGAAACTATGTATATGGGCTATATGGGAAACTAAATATGGGCTGTATGATTACCTGATCTTTTTTGCCTACTGTGCTTGCACACAGAGGAACCTTGCTTCCACCTTTAACCATTCGTGAAGTGAAAAACACACATAAACACACTGAGTGAAGTGAGCACACCTGCCTGGAGCGGTGGGCAGCCTTGTATACAGCACCTGGGGAGCAATTGGGGTTAGGTGCCTTGCTCAAGGGCATATCAGTCATAGCACTTGAGCTTATGTTCTCTGGGTACTCTGGTTTTCTCCCACATTCCAAAAACATGCTGATGGTAAATTCAAGAATCTAATTGCCTCCTAGGCAATAGTGTGGCTTAGTGGTTAGCACGTTCGCCACTCAGCGCTAGGGATTCCTGGTTTGAATCCCAATCTGGGTGTTCTCCCCGTGTCCTCGTGAGTTTCCTCCGGGTTCTCCGGTTTCCTCCCACAGTCCAAAAACATGGATCAATTCAATTGAATTCTCCAAATTGCTCCATATAGAGTGTGTGTGTTAGTGAGTGTGTGCCCAGCGATAGATTGACGCCCTGTCCTGGGTGTATCTGCTCAGCGCCCGAAACGTTCTCCCCTGTATGGGCATGGGGAACCCCACCGCAACCCTAATTGAGGATAAAGCGGAAGATAATGGATGGATAATTGCCTCCTTAATTGTATTGTTTGGAATCTATGGTTAGGTAAAGACTTGGTGACTTACGTCATCAAAACCTTTTAGTATGAAACTACTGGGGGCAATTTAGAGCAGCCAATTTACTTTGAATCCATGTTTTTGGACTGTGGGTGGAAATGGACACGGAAAACCCATATTATACTCTACCCATATTAGGATTTAAACCTGGATCCCCAGCGCTGAGAGGTGAACGTGCTAACCACTAAACCACGGTGCCACCCAATGTTCATTATCCATCCATTATCTTTCGCTTTATCCTCTATTAGGGTCGCGGTGGGGTTCCCTTTGCCCATCCAGGGGAGAACGTTTCGGGTGCTGGGCAGATACTCCCAGGACAGGGTGCCAATCCATCGCTGGGCACACACTCACTCACACAGACACACTCTATATGGGGCAATTTGGAGAATTCAATTGACTTGATCCATGTTTTTGGACTGTGGGAGGAAACCTGAGAACCTGGAGGAAACCCACGCGGACACGGGGAGAACATGGAAACTGCACCCAGATGGGGATTCGAACCGGGAATCCCTAGTGCTGAGAGGAGAACATGCTACCCACTAAGCCACCCTAATGTTTATTATAATATGCAATATTTTTAAATATTGAGACCAATAAATTAAGCTTACATGCCTTCACTGCTCATCTAGATACTATATGTTTGAATGATGTCACACATGGGTGGCACTAACAAAAAAAGGTTTTGAAAAAAGGGATTTAAATGACTTGTCCTCTTCCAATTGTGGATGCATTTTATTTTTTTCAGAGAGAAGCTCCTATTAAATTTCACGTGTTGCTGACATCCTACGAGCTTATAACTATAGACCAGACGGCGCTAAAGTCCATCGACTGGGCTTGTCTTGTGGTGGATGAAGCTCACCGTCTCAAAAACAACCAGTCCAAGGTAGAGCGAGACTGTTTGGGTGAACTTAGTTTCTGTTTTGTCTTCTGTGTTAGGTTGCTTTTGGTGCCAGCTATTTGACCTCATTAGAAAGTCAATGCATCCTGCTGTGTGTGTGGGTAGTTTTTCAGGAGACTGAATGACTATAAGATTGACCATAAGCTGCTGCTAACAGGCACTCCCCTTCAGAACAACCTAGAAGAGCTCTTCCACCTGCTTAACTTCCTCACCCCCAACCGCTTCAAGTGAGGACGAACACACATGCACTTTCTAACACGCTACCTTTAACCCTTTTTAAAAAAATCTAGTGAGGCATCCATCCCTTGTTTTTAGCAACATGATGTAGTAGGGGTGCGAATCTCTCAGTGTCTGGCGATTCGATTCGATTCCGATTTTTGAAGTCACGACTCGATTCAGAAACGATTTTCAATTTAGAACGATTTTCAATTCAGAAACAATTTTTAATTCAGAAACAATTTTCGATTCAGAAACAATTTTCAATTCAGAAACCATTTTCAATTCAGAAACGATTTTCGATTCAGAAACGATTTTCGATTCAGAAACGATTTTCGATTCAGAAACAATTTTCGATTCAGAAACGATTTTCAATTCAGAAACGATTTTCAATTCAGAAACGATTTTCGATTCAGAAACAATTTTCGATTCAGAAACAATTTTCGATTCAGAAACAATTTTCAATTCAGAAACAATTTTCGATTCAGAAACAATTTTCAATTCAGAAACAATTTTCAATTCAGAAACGATTTTCGATTCAGAAACGATTTTCGATTCAGAAACGATTTTCAATTCAGAAACAATTTTCGATTCAGAAACAATTTTCGATTCAGAAACGATTTTCGATTCAGAAACGATTTTCGATTCAGAAACGATTTTTTCAGCTCAAATTGTCTTTAAATTTAGTTTAAATGATATGATTGACAAGATGAAGCAACAATGTAAACAAATAGTACATTTATTTCAAACAATAATTCTAGCTTCCGTCCTGTATCAAATCTTTTTACATCATTTTATATTTATTAAAAAAATAGGATTGCGCTAAATTAAATTAAGAAGTATTAGGTTAGCTTAGCTGTCTGGCTTTTTCTTACTTAAAAAAAACCTCTATCAATGAACAAATAATTCACAATATATGAATACAAAAGTTTACCATAGTGCATTAAACTTTAATGGAAACTAAAATACAGACATTACAGTCAGAGTGCATTTATATTTTGCAAATCTTTAAAACTTAACCTTAAAAATAAAATCCATACTTCAGTCTATTTAACTTTATTGCACCAACATTCGCTACATTTTCAAAACTTAACCTTAAATATTTAATATATTATTCAACTTTTCAACTTCTTTTAATTCAGGATGACGTGTAAAATTGGCTCGCGCATTATCATATTTCCGAAGTACCTCAATTTCATTTTACACTTTAAAAGCCAAACACCGGCTTTTAAGGACGACGGGGGGGTCGAATCCAGCTCTCCCCCTGCTCCATGCTTCCCGCCAGCATGAACTACAACGGGAGCTGGTTAATAAGCTTGCTGTACGACGGATCCGTAATGCGATATGCAGAACGCTCGGGAGGGGGCGGCAAAAAATAAAACTTTTTTTTTTAAAGGCATTTTTTCAAAAAGGATTCTTGAGCATTTTGAATCGATTCAGAATCGCCAGAACTACATATCGCGATTCTTTGAAGAATCGATTTTTTTCAGCACCCCTATGATGTAGCATACGGTAATGATGAGCTGTTCTGATCCAATACTTCTACTTTTCTTTTCTGTGTTCAAATTCAACATCATTAGACCATTACAGATAGCTATAATCAATATCTAAAAGTCAGATAAATGTTCATTAAGCACCTCAGACTAGTTTCTGCTCTCATATGGACAGTCAGCGGTGGTTTGGTATATTTGTACCAGTGACTGGTTTGGTTTTATTAACATGCTTTTTTTTTGCGTAAGCACCGAACTCAACCCCCTTCTCTTTCCCTGTGACTTAAGCAATCTGGATGGATTTCTAGAAGAGTTTGCTGATATCTCAAAAGAGGACCAGATCAAGAAACTGCATGACCTTCTGGGTCCACACATGCTGAGACGTCTTAAGGCAGATGTGTTCAAAAACATGCCGGCCAAGACTGAGCTCATCGTGCGAGTAGAGCTTAGCCCGATGCAAAAGTAAGAGCGCAGTGACACGGTTTTGTAGTGCTTGAAAAGTTGTGATCTCATTTGTCTTCGGAATCGTAATATAACGGAGAAGAAGAAGAATTAGGAAACGAGACTAATTAAAAAAGCAAAGTTAGGAAGCAGAGGAGCTGAGTGTAATTTTGTATTCTTTTTTTTATCCTTAAAAAGAAAATACTACAAGTTTATCTTGACTCGGAACTTTGAGGCACTAAACTCTAAGGGTGGAGGAAACCAGGTTTCACTACTCAACATCATGATGGACCTGAAAAAGTGCTGCAACCACCCCTACCTCTTTCCAGTCGCCTCTATGGTGAGAGACACACACCACTGCCGTTGCATGACCGTTTTGCTTGGTCTTATGCCAGTGAGTTCGTGAGTGAACCTTTTTGTGCATGTTCTCCAAAGCTGAGAGTAGTTTATACTCGGTGCAAACTCTGATGTAGATTTATCTCAAATCCATTTTACTTTCTGTCATAAAATATCTGGCCAAATATTTTGTAAGTAACAGGCGCTTGCAATATAGAACTCACATGTTCAACCAGTGTTAGTAGATACAGTTGGGGGGGGGCATCAAATAACAATCAGGTTTGGTGATTTTACAGTGTAGTTGGTTTTCTGCATAACTTCTGACTTGTAATGTTCTCATTTGTAAGTCCTCACGTTCTTGTCCTTGTGAGTAGTAGACTCGGTTGAGCAGGTATTCATTATCTTTATCCTCTATTAGGGTCGCGGTGGGGTTCCCCATGCCCATCCAGGGGAGAAAGTTTCGGGCGCCAATCCATCGCTGGGCACACACTCACTCACACAGACACACTCTATATGGGGTAATTTGGAGAACCCAAGTGACCTGATCCATGTTTTTCGACTGTGGGAGGAAACCGGAGAACCCTGAGGAAACCCACGCGGACACGGGGAGAACATGGAAACTCCACCCAGATTGGGATTCGAACCGGGAATCCCTAGTGCTGAGAGGCGGACGTGCTAACCACTAAGCCACCGTGCCGCCCGTTTGGAAGTCGCTTTGGATAAATAGATACCCATACGTATAGGGGTTTGTCCTCACATTTAACCCATATGTGCACTTGTCTGGAGCAATGGACTGTCTTGTGTAGGTGCTCAGGGAGCAATTGGGGTGAGGTGCCTTGTCCAAGGGCACTTTAGCCATAGCACTTGGTGGGACCAGGCATCGAACCGGGGACCTTCAGGTCACAAGGCTGGTTCCTTAAGCACAAGCCTATGACCGCAAGATCCCCAATGAGGGTACTAATATTGTCACATGCAAGCATGCACACTATGCATCTCGTAGATGTCAGTAAGTTGAATTAGTCAAGTAATATCCATTCATTCATTATCTTCCGCTTTATCCTCTATTAGGGTCGTGGGAGGGTTCCCTATGCCCATCCAGGGGAGAACGTTTCGGGCGCTGGCCAGATACACCCAGGACAGAGCGCCAATCTATCGCTGGGCACACACTCACTCATGCACACATACACACTCTATATGGGGCAATTTGGAGAACTCAATTGACTTGATCCATGTTTTTGGATTGTGGGAGGAAACCGGAGAACCCGGAGGAAACCCACGCGGACACGGGGAGAACATGGAAACTCCACCCAGATGTGGATTCGAATCGGGAATCCCTAGCGCTGAGAGGCAAACGTGCTGACCACTAAGCCACCGTGCCACCCGTCAAGTAATATATTTGAATAAATTAGAATAATAAGTTCATTCATTCATTCATTCATTCTATATTATATTTTATATATATATATATATATATATATATATATATATATATATATATATATATATATTCATATTATGATTAATCCTATTAAGCAGAACAGTCTAATATAGTCACAATACCCATCCATCCATTATCCTCCACTTTATCCTCTATTGGGGTCGCGGTGGGGTTCCCCATGCCCATCCAGGGGAGAACGTCTCGGGCGCTGGGCCGATAGACCCAGGACAGGGCGCCAATCCATCGCTGGGCAAGAATAATAAGTTAAATAAAAAAAAGATATAAGTAGAATTTTCTTGCATGTAGCAATGTTGGTTTTATTACTATTAAACAGTTTCATAATTTACAAAACCAGTTTGTAAACATGCATTGAGTTCTGAACAAATTATTAACTCCAGAACCTGAGAGGAACCTCGTATTCATATTTGCCATTGAAACTCACAAAGAACCGGGGTGCCAAATATGGACATAACTAACATAACATCATCCACAAAATGATTAAACAGCTCTACTGGTTTATGATGAACAGTCGACTCTTCGTGTCTCTGTGCCACACTGAGAACTAAGGGGAAAAAACGAGAGCAAAGAATTGCTTAAGGATGTTGGTTTTGGAAAACAGGCAAAGTATGGACAAGCTCAAGGCTACGAAAACATTTTTAGATATCCTAATTTTTGAAATGCTCATTGTGCACAACGTCATTAGGAACTTTACAGCTTGAAACATGTTGAAGCTTATTTCTAATCATTGATTGTGGTGGAAATTATTGAAGAATGGATTTTTCTAATGGTGGGTACAGAACCTCGGAAGTTTTCAAACAAATTCACACTGACCTGCAAAGTCCAACAGTGTCAACTCACTTCATCTGCTTCTCTCTGAATGTAATGGGATACCGGAAGAAGGCTCAGGAGAACACAGAGATGAACACAGACATGAAAAGCTTGAACATTTTCTCAAGGAATCCACAATCTTTCTCTGAGAATTGGATATGTGGACTGTACCCATTTTTCTATGCAATCCGAAGAGTACCAAAAATGTTTAAAGCGCATTGAAGGGTTTTGGGTCATGTTTTTTAGCAAATTACCAATATGTTAGCTTCCAAAAGTTAATTCATTCATTCATTCATTCATTCATTCATTATCTCCCACTTTTTTATCCTCTAGTATGGTTGCGGTGGGGTTCCCCATGTTCATCCAGGGGAGAAAGTCTCAGGCGCTGGGCAGATAGACCCAGGACAGGGCGCCAATCCATCGCTGGGCACACACTCACTCACACACACACACTCTATATGGGGCAATTTTTGAGAATTCAATTGACCTGATCCATGTTTTTGGACTGTGGGAGGAAACCGGAGAACCCGGAGGAAACTCACGCAGACACGGGGAGAACATGGAATCCCTAGCGCTGAGAGGCGAACGTGCTAACCAGCTTCCAAAAGTTGTTTAAGAAAAAGTAGTTTCCAATACTTAACGATGGCTTAGTGGTTAGCACGTTCTCCTCTAAGCACTAGAGGTTCCCGGTTCGAATCCTCATCTGGGTGGAGTTTCCATGTTCTCCCCGTGTCCGTGTGGGTTTCCTCCGGGTTCTCCGGTTTCCTCCCACAGTCCAAAAACATGGATTCTCCAAATTGCCCCATATAGAATGTGTTTGTGTGTGTGTGTGTGAGAGAGAGTGTTGGCGCCCTGTCCTGGTTGTATCTGCCCAGCGCCTGAAGCGTTCTCCCCTGGATGGGCATGGGGACTCCCCCCCCCACCTGCGAATCTAATAGAGGATAAAGCGGACGATAACGGATGGATAGTTTCCAACACTGAAGTGTTCAAAAGTAGTCTATTATAGCCAGATACACTCCTTATAGAGAATTTGCAAAGTCTTTATCAAACAAAGTTTACAACAGTTAGTTTAAAACAATAAAAGGTGTAAAAAAAATTTGACATCTGTTATTATTTTAAAGGGTTAGCAATTAAATAATAATTTATTCTTCAAATTATAAACTCGGGCGGCACGGTGGCTTAGTGGTTAGCACGTTCGCCTCTCAGCTCTAGGGATTCCCGGTTCGAATTCCCATCTGGGTGGAGTTTCCATGTTCTCCCCGTGTCTGCGTGGGTTTCCTCCGGGTTCTCCGGTTTCCTCCCACAGTCCAAAAACATGAATCAAGTCAATTGAATTCTCCAAATTGCCCCATATAGAGTGTGTCTGTGTGAGTGAGTGTGTGCCCAGCGATGGATTGGCGCCCTGTCCTGGGTCTATCTGCCCAGCGCCCGAGACGTTCTCCCCTGGATGGGCATGGGGAACCCCACCGCAACCTTAATAGAGGATAAAGCAGGAGATAATGAATGAATGAAATTATAAACTCTTCAAAATTATTTGTAATTGAAAAAATTATTTTGGTTATGAATGTTTATACACACTGTTTTAATTAATAAAATAATTGTATTAATGATTTATTTATTTCCAGAGAGAATGAGCATTTAGCAATGTTTGACATGGAATGTTTCTACCTGCTGAAAGCCTTGAATTTTTTTCCCCTGAAATTTGCTGCCACCTCGTGTCTGCAATTGATTTGACAATATTCCATGCTGTGTGACTCCTTTCTGGATCATTTAATTGAGGCTGCCTTGCTGCTTGTTTGATTTATACACCACTGTGTGCCCTACAGGAGGCTCCTAAGACACCGAGCGGAGGATATGAGGGCGGCAGCCTCACAAAGTCTTCTGGCAAACTGTTGCTGCTACAGAAGATGCTGAGAAAGCTGAAAGAGCAGGGCCATCGTGTGCTTGTGTTTTCTCAGGTACACAGACACACACCTTCCCGCACAGCCTGAGGAACTTAGAGCTAAGCGTTATGCAGTAGTGCATTCAGACATATTTTCTTTTTGCACAGAATCATACATATATACTGTATATATATATATATATATATATATATATATATATATATATATGCGGCACGGTGGCTTAGTGGTTAGCACGTTCGCCTCTCAGCACTAGGGATTCCCGGTTCGAATCCCCATCTGGGTGGAGTTTCCATGTTCTCCCCGTGTCTGCGTGGGTTTCCTCCGGGTTCTCCGGTTTCCTCCCACAGTCCAAAAACATGGATCAAGTCAATTGAATTCTCAAAAAAAAATTGCCCCATATAGAGTGTGTCTGTAAGAGTGAGTGGGTGCCCAGCGATAGATTGGCGCCCTGTCCTGGGTCTATCTGCCCAGCTCCCGAGACGTTCTCCCCTGGATGGGCATGGGGAACCCCACCGCGACCCTAATAGAGGATAAAGCGGGAGATAATGAATGAATAAATATATATGTGTGTGTGTGTGTGTGTGTATATATATATATATATATATATATATATATATATATATATATATATATATATATATATATGTATGTATGTATATATTTTCCTTTTTTTTCTAAAAATTAGGATGATTTTATTTGACAAAAGGCTATATATATAATGAAAACAAAGACATTTCATGTAAAAACTAATGCTTAGCAGCAGCCATGGGCGCCCCCATGTGATCAAAATGGTACATTTGACTATGAGGTTCATTGTGGACTACGGTTCTCCGAATCGAATCGTCGAATCAGCGAATATTGCAGCTCACCCCTAGTATCCAATAAGTTATTATATACAGATATACAAATAATTACAGAATAAAAAGGACATTTAAAAGTGGATTTATAAAAATGAAACGTATACAAAAACACATTTTCAATCAATCTGCTCTTTGTTCTCTCAATCTGTTATTTCATTAGATGACCAAGATGCTGGATTTGCTGGAGGATTTCCTGGACTTTGAAGGCTATAAGTATGAGCGCATTGATGGGGGCATCACTGGAGCACTTAGGCAGGAAGCTATTGACAGGTTTAATGGTGAGTAGGGGTGTCTTCAACTAATTATTTTCATAGTCGAATTTGATTCGTCAGATTTTCCCTATAGTCGACTGATAGTCGAATCAGTTAAAATTTCACCACAAGATGGCGCTATAAGCGTGGTTTTAAAAAAAAAAAAAATTATATTTTACTTGCTTTATTAATGTATAGCCTATTGTTAAAGCGCACACATCATTAAAAAAAATATTAACAGAAATTAGGATGATTTTATTTGACAAAAGGCTATATAGGCTCTGCCTTGTCTTCCTGCCCCACAGCGCCACCACACCGCCAGTTATCTTCTAACGTCTTAATACTGAAGTAGTGAAAACTCTGAAATGAAATTCATTTGTATGTTTGTTAAGCATCTGAGGTTTGTCCGCAGTCTGTTTTAGCTGAACACATAAGTAGTATAATTATCCTGTACACAAACACACACACACACACACACAAACACACACACACACACAAGTTTGTTTTTATGCATTGTGGACTGTAGACTTCCATTTATTTTGTAGAGACTGACCCAAAACTTAACCATAATTAACTTTTAACAATTTAACCATAACCATACAATTTCTATCTACATTTCCATATACAGTTCAACGCATGGTTATGGCCACCATGATGGTATCTAAGAAACTGATTTTGCTACATTGGAAACTGTCTTCTGTTCCTTCAAAAATTGGCTCACGGAAATGTATAATTTTATTTCACTGGAAAGATTACGTACCTGAAAGCCCCACTCTCGGATGCACGTTATTCAATTTTGGGATCCTATACTAGATCATCTTAAGGTAACACAAGAGTGAGTTATACTGCTGAAGACTACCCAGTATCATTCTCTGCCACCCAATTTTGTTTATTTATTTATTTTTATTTATTTTATTTTGTGTTTATTTTATTTTATTTATTTATTATTATTTTTTTTTTTGTCATTAATATTTATTCATAATTTTATAATATAATAATTAGTATATTCATAATATTATATCACCACCTGAGACTGTTCTGATTGTGGACTGGGTTTGGGTTGAACATGTATGTTTTTGTGTTCTGTATTTGACTTTGGAAAAAAATACAATAAAACAGAATATTTAAAAAAAAAAAAAAAAAACATAACCATACAACTTGAAGTTACTTTATAACTGAATGAGTTTCACTTTAGGGAGCAGCTTATGTTCCTCACATGTGAGTGTATGAACAGGTTTTGATTTCCACAATGTGTTATATACCTGTACACATACACACACACACACACACACACACACACTCACAGACAGCAAAAGATTACTTTCTATTTATATGATTTTAAACCACTCACCCAAATTGCACTGCGTGATGTAAACAGAGAAACCATTGATAGTTATAAAATATAAAAATACACATGTAAAAGTACAACAAAAGCAAAACATGCAAAAAAAAAGAATGTTGACTGAAAATAAGAGCAACATGTTTTATTATACAATTAACAGTTTAGGAGTGCTTATATAGAACAATAAAACATTGGGACATTTAACTAGAGCCATTACGCCACAGGTGTTTGAGCCTGAGCTGAATGTTGTTCCCACTGTTTCACTGTCTATCTAAAATAAACAACAATCATTAATGTAATTAAAGCTTATTCATTCATTGATTATCTTCCGCTTTATCCTCTGTTAGGGTCACGGTGGGGTTCCCCATGCCCATCCAGGGGAGAACGTTTCGGGCGCTGGGCAGATAGACCCAGGACAGGGTGCCAATCCATACCTGGGCACACACTCACTCACACAAACACACTCTATATGGGGCAATTTGGAGAACTCAATTGACTTGATCCATGTTTTTGGACTGTGGGAGGAAACCGGAGAACCCGGAGGAAACCCACGCGGACATGGGGAGAGCATGGAAACTCGAACCGGGAATCCCTAGCGCTGAGAGGTGAACGTGCTAACCACTAAGCCACCGTGCCGCACATTAGATAGTTTGTTTGTGTTTTTGCAAGATGAGTGAAGGACTTTGCCCCCAAAAGAATTAAAATACCACTTTCATTTAGAGTGGGAGGAAGAATTTTTTTTACAATTTCAAACTCATTTGCTTGATTTGCCAAATAGCCATTGCACTTCCACAGAGGTTCCAGTGTCATTCTATTTGCTGGAATGCGTTTAATGAAAGCAATTTCTGTGAAAATGGCAATCTGAAGCCGTCGTTTCTATGCTGATTCGACAAATATAACAAAACAGGTTTTGAAATCCATTCATCCATTATCTTTCGCTTTATCCTCTATTAGGGTCGCGGGGGTGTTCCCCATGCCCATCAAGGGGAGAACGTTTCGGGCGCTGGGCCAGGACAGGGCTCCAATCTATCGCTGGACACACACTCACTCACACAGACACTCGCATACAATATAGGGGTCATTTAGAGCAGCCAATTCACCTTGAATCCATGTTTTTTTGGACTGTGGGAGGACACCGAAGAACCCACTCTGACACGGAGAGTACATGGAGACTCCACCCAAATCAGGATTCAAACCTGGATCCCCAGCACTGAGAAACGGACATGCTAACTATTATGCCAAGGTGTCGCCCGACCAACTGTCAACCCGAAGACTTAAACTAATGTTCTCCTATCTTACATCCATCCATCCATCCATTATCTTCCACTTCGGGCGCTGGACAGATAGACCCAGGACAGAGCGCCAATCTATCGCTGGGCACACCAGGTTATCGGTGCACCACCGGAGCTCTTTTCAGTTCTGTTTTAGTGCTGCTTTCCACAAGGGCAGGAGGTTTGGGAATCAATCTGGCAACCGCTGACACTGTCATTATTTTTGACTCTGACTGGAACCCGCATAATGACATTCAGGTACACACACACACACACACACACACACACACACACACACATACACCTTATGTAAGTAAATCTTAAATATACACTACCATGTTCGATTTTTGAGACATTACTTTTGAAAGAAAATGTCTAAACATTAGGGGTGTCTTCAACTAAGGATTTTCATAGTCGAATCTGATTCGTCAGATTTCCCCTATAGTCGACTGATAGTCGAATCAGTTAAAATTTCACCACAAGATGGCGCTATAAGCGTGGTTTTTAAAAAATATTTTTTTAAAATATTTTACTTGTTTTTCTAGAGCACCGTAAATGGGATCCCCGTTCTGGACTTTTTTCCACTTCAAAGGAAAAACCTAAAACACTCAGATCAATGAGTTTTAGGATGATTAGGATGATTTTATTTGACAAAAGGCTATATATATAACGAAAACAAAGACATTTCATGTCAAAACTAATGCTTAGCAGCCGCCATGGGCACCCCCATGTGGTCAAAATGGTACATTCGACTATGAGGTTCATAGTCGACTACGGTTCTCCGAATCGAATCGTCGAATCAGCGAATATTGCAGCTCACCCCTACTAAACATATTTGAATACATTTTATTTTATTTTGTTTACTTTCCCACCACTATTAATCCTCCATCCTTTGTTTTCTTTTTCCCCAGGCCTTTAGTCGTGCCCATAGGATTGGCCAGGCCAATAAGGTGATGATCTATCGATTTGTAACCAGAGCCTCTGTAGAGGAACGTATTACCCAAGTGGCCAAGCGCAAAATGATGCTGACTCACCTGGTGGTACGGCCAGGGTTAGGCTCCAAGGCAGGCTCCATGTCCAAACAGGAACTGGATGACATCCTCAAGTTTGGCACCGAGGAGCTTTTCAAAGATGAAACCGAAGGTAAAAGAAAGCGTCGAATTAATAATGAAATGTAAGATAGGAGCCGCACGGTGGCTTAATGGTTAGCACGTTCTCCTCTCAGCACTAGTGATTCCCGGTTCGAATCCCAATTTGGATGGAGTTTCCATGTTCTCCCCATGTCCGCGTGGGTTTCCTCCGGGTTCTCCGGTTTCCTCCCACAGTCCAAAAACATGGATCAAGTCAATTGAGTTCTTCAAATTGCCCCAATATAGAGTGTGTTTGTGTCTGTGTGAGTGAGTGAGTGTGTGCCCAGCGATCGGTTGGCCCCCTGTCCTGCGCCCGAAACGTTCTCCCTTGGATGGTCATGGGGAACCCCCCTCCCCCCGTGACCCTAATAGCGGATAAAGTGGAAGATAATGGATGGATGGATGGATGTAAGATAGGAGAACATTAGTTTAAGTCTTCGGGTTGACAGTTGGTCGGGCATAATAGTTAGCATGTCCATCTCTCAGTGCCGGGGATCCAGGTTCTGGACCCTGATTTGGGTGGAGTCTCCAGAGTGGGTTCTTCGGTGTCCGTCCACAGTCCAAAAAAACATGGATTTAAGGTGGCTGCTCTAAATTACCCCTATATTGTATGCGAGTGTCTGTGTGCACCCAGCGTTGAATTGGCACCCTGTTCTGGATGCCCAGTGCCCAAAACGTTCTCTCCTGTATAGGTTTGAGAAACATCTGCGATCCTAATCCCAAGTATAGGAATAAGCAGAAGATATTAAGATGAGACGAGAGGGGGTTGACGGTTAGAGTGTGAAAGATTGAGGTCTTAAGGCATCTACAGTGATCTGAAACATTGTCTTTTAGGTTGATATATTTACACTTCACTAAAAACATCCATCCATCCATCCATTATCTTCCACTTTATCCTCTATTAGGGTCGCGGGGGGGGGGTTCCCCATGCCCATCCAGGGGAGAATGTCTCGGGCGCTGGGTAGATACACCCAGGACAGGGCGCCAACTTCACTAAAAACAGTTTCTACTAATACTGTCACAAAGTCCGTCTTTCCCCGGAGAAGGGGGGCAATCGCGTGCGCCACTCGTGCATAGTGAGCGTTTCCCG
This sequence comes from Corydoras sp. C115, assembly GCA_019802505.1. Lineage (NCBI taxonomy): Eukaryota > Metazoa > Chordata > Actinopteri > Siluriformes > Callichthyidae > Corydoras > Corydoras sp. C115. The sequence goes on along the minus strand of JAFMOC010000083.1, from coordinate 1,856,468 downwards.
GGCACCGGCTACACGTGAGCCACTGCGTCAGCCGGTCCAAACAGAGGGAAACGCTCCCACGAGTGCGACCTGCGCGGAGCAAGGGCGCAGCGACACACCGTGGCAGAAATGCGGAAAGGAGAAAAACTGGAAACACCGGGATAAAACCCAAAACGGAATTAATTAAACCATGGTGCCGGAGCACCAACAAAAAGGGGGTAAACGAACAGCGTAACATAGGGGAAGGTAAGCACAAATTAAAGACATGCTCAGAAACGAGGGGAAACGAAGACTAAATACTAGGGCTGTATTCATCTAAGGATTTTCATAGTCGAATCTGATTCGTCAGATTTTCCCTATAGTCGACTGATAGTCGAATCAGTTAAAATTCCACCACAAGATGGCGCTATAAGCGTGGTTTTAAAAAAATATTTTACTTGTTTTTCTAGAGCACCGTAAATGGGTTAAAGCGCACACATCATTAAAAAAATATATATTAACAGAAATTAGGATGTGTAACAATCACCTGCGGCACCTGTCCCTCGTTTGCTTTCTGATTATAATTGATAATTATAATTGATAATTATCTCACTTGGGTGATTGGTTGGGTTAGTGCACGTCTTTAATTTGTGGTTACCTTACCCGATGTTGCTTTGTTCGTTTACCCCCTTTCTGTTGGTGCTTCGGCACCACTTTTTAAATAAATTCTAGTTTTGGTTTTTATCCCGGTGTTCCAGTTTTTCTCCATCAGCATTTCTGCCACGCTGTGTTGCTGCGCATTTGTTCCGCGCAGGTCGCACTCTGTTTAGACCGGCTTACGCGTAGCCGGATCCCGGGAGACGCTCATTATGCGGCGTTCGCGATTTCCCCGCGGACCCGCTCATCTCCGGGGAAAGACGGACATTTGTGACAGGATGATTTTATTTGACAAAAGGCTATATATATAACGAAAACAAAGACATTTCATGTAAAAACTAATGCTTAGCAGCAGCCATGGGCACCCCCATGTGGTCCAAATGGTACATTCGACTATGAGGTTCATAGTCGACTACGGTTCTCCGAATCGAATCGTCGAATCAGCGAATATTGCAGCTCACCCCTACAATACAGACCCAACTAAACACGTGCACAAACCCAACCAATCACCCAAGTGAGATAATAAAGGACCAAATAAGGGACAGGTGCCGCAGGCATCTGTTACAAATCCAAAGTATGAAAATGAATACAGAAATGAGATAGAATGGGGTGTGCGCTCAGCACTGTGCAACTCGATTGGAAGATTCGTGCTATACGACAGTTAACAGTTGCCTTTGTATTATAACATACTTCATATTAAGATCTGTGTTTTTGTGTGTGTCTAGCTGGAGACAATAAAGATGATGACAGCAGTGTGATCCATTATGATAACGCCGCAATAGAACGTCTGCTGGACCGAAGTCAGGATGCCACAGATGACACGGACATGCAGAACATGAACGAGTACCTCAGCTCTTTCAAAGTGGCTCAGTACGCTGTTCGCGAGGACGACAAGGTAAAAGAAAGGAAATGTAGAAACAAAAGATAGACTGGACTAAAACCAAAAATAATTAAAATAAATAATTATTATTGTGGCGGCATGGTGGCGTAGTGGTTAGCACGTTCTCCTCTCCGCGCTAGAGATTCCCGGTTCGAATTCCCATCTGGGTGGGGTTTCCATGTTCTCCCCGTGTCTGCGTGGGTTTCCTCTGGGTTCTCCGGTTTCCTCCCACAGTCCAAAAACATGGATCAAGTCAATTGAAATCTCCAAATTGCCCCATATAGAGTGTGTCTGTGTGAGTGAGTGTGTGCCCAGCGATGGATTGGCGCCCTGTCCTGGGTCTATCTGCCCAGCACCCGAGATGTTCTCCCCTGGATGGGCATGGGGAACCCCACCGCGACCCTAATAGAGGTTAAAGCGGGAGATAATGAGTGAATGAATTAATTATTTTTGTACTGATAACAATAAATAATTTTGCACTGTGAGGGGGGGGGGCTCTTAGTGGTTAGCACATTCGCCTCTCAATGCTTTTCGAATGTTTCCTTCGAATACTCCGGTTTCCTGCAGCAGTCCAAACACATGGAACCAAGGTGAATTGGCAGCTCTAAATTGACCTGATATATTGTGAGTAGGGCGGCACGGTGGCTTAGTGGTTAGCACGTTCGCCTCTCAGCGCTAGGGATTCCCGGTTCGAATCCCAATCTGGGTGGAGTTTCCATGTTCTCCCCGTGTCTGCGTGGGTTTCCTCTGGGTTCTCCGGTTTCCTCCCACAGTCCAAAAACATGGATCAAGTTCAATTGAGTTCTCCAAATTGCCCCATATAGAGTGTGTCTGTGTGAATGAGTGTGTGCCCAGCGATGGATTGGCGCCCTGTTATGGGTGTATCTGCCCAGTGCCCGAAACATTCTCTCCTGGATGGGCATGGGCATGGGCATGGCGACCCTAGTAGAGGATAAAGCGGAATATGATGGATGGTATATTCATTTATTCATTATCTCCCGCTTTATCCTCTATTAGGGTCGCGGTGGGGTTCCCCATGCCCATCCAGGGGAGAACATCTCGGGCGCTGGGCAGATTGACCCAGGACAGGGCGCCAATCCATCACTGGGCACACACTCACGCACACATACACACTCTATATCGGGCAATTTTGAGAATTCAATTGACTTGATCCATGTTTTTGGACTGTGGGAGGAAACTGGAGAACCCGGCGGAAACCCACGCAGACACGGTGAGAACATGGAAACTCCACCCAGATGGGGATTCGAACCGGGAATCCCTAACGCTGCGAGGCGAACGTGCTAACCACTAAGCCACCGTTGCCGCCTGGATGGTATATATAAATATATATATATACCAGATTGGCTACTAATAGGGTTTGATTATATTACAATGTAGCAGGTTTTTCCTTACCTACTGATTTGTGTTGTTCTCTTATTTGTAAGATCGCTTTGGATAAAAGCGTCTGCTAAATGACTGAAATGAAAACAAAGCAGGTTCTGCTCTTTCGGTCCCACAGTCCAAAAACATGGATCAAAGTCAATTAAATAAATAAATAAATTGGGTCATTTAGCAGACGCTTTTATCCAAAGCGACTTACAAGGTGAGCACCACAACATCCCTAGAGCAATGAGGGTTAAGGGCCTTGCTCAAGGACCCACACTGGTAACTTCAGTGGACCTGGGATTTGAACCCCCAACCTTCAGATTGATAGCCCAACACCCTAACCACTGAGCTAACCCACCCCTGAATTCTCCAAATTGCCCCATATAGAGTGTGTGTATGAGTGAGTGTGTGCCCAGTGATAGATTGGCGCCCTGTACTGGGTGTATTTGCCCAGCGCCCGAAACGTTCTCCCCTGGATGGGCATGGGGAACCCCCCCCTCGCGCCACCCTAGTAGAGGATAAAGTGGAGGATAATGTATGGATGGGTATTGTGACTATATTAGACTGTTGTGTTTAATAGGATTAATCATAAGATATTGGATGGATTTTACATTGTGATACAGAGACGTATACAGATATATGTGTGTGTGTGTGTGTGTGTGTGTGTGTGTGTGTGTGTGTGTGTGTGTGTGGCAGATTGAAGAGATTGAAAGAGAGATCATTAAGCAGGAGGAAAATGTCGATCCAGATTATTGGGAGAAACTACTGCGACACCATTACGAGCAACAGCAAGAGGATCTGGCGCGAAACCTGGGCAAAGGCAAGAGAGTCCGCAAACAGGTTAACTACAACGATGCTGCGCAGGAGGACCAAGGTATTTCACTGAAACAAAGAAAATAAATACTGAAATAAGTATTAGTTAGTTAGTTAGTTAGTTAGTTAAAGACTACCAACACTAAAGTTCAGTTGGGTTTTATATAGTTGTCCGTCTCTCAGTTAGGAAATCTAATCCAATGCACTGTTGTATCTAAAATAACAAAGATTTCATTTAAAGCGGGCGGCACGGTGGCTTAGTGGTTAGCACGTTCTCCTCTCAGCACTAGGGATTCCCGGTTCGAATCCCAATCTGGGTGGAGTTTCCATGTTCTCCCCGTGTCCGCGTGGGTTTCCTCCGGGTTCTCCGGTTTCCTCCCACAGTCCAAAAACATGGCTCAAGGTCAATTGAGTTTTCCAAATTGGCCTGTATAGAGTGTGTTTGTGTGAGTGAGTGTGTGCCCAGCGATGGATTGGCGCCCTGTCCTGGGTCTATCTGCCCAGCGCCCGAAACGTTCTCCCCTGGATGGGCATGGGGAACCCCACCGCGACCCTAATAGAGGATAAAGCGGAAGATAATGGATGAATGAATAATTCAAAGCGGGCGGCACGCTGGCTTAGTGGTTAGCACGTTCTCCTCTCAGCACTAGGGGTTCCTGGTTCGAATCCCAATCTGGGTGGAGTTTCCATGTTCTCCCCTCATCCGCATGGGTTTCCTCCGGGTTCTCCGGTTTCCTCCCACAGTCCAAAAACATGGATCAAGGTCAATTCAAGTTCTTCAAATTGCCCCATATAGAGTTTGTCTGTGTGAGTGAATGTGTGCCCAGTGATAGATTGGCGCCCTGTCCTGGGTGTATCTGCCCAGCGCCCGAAACGTTCTCCCCTGGATGGGCATGGGGAACCCCATCCGCGACCCTAATAGAGGATAAAGCGGAGATAATGTATGGATGGATGAATTTAAAGCAGGGCATGATTTAGACTGAATGAATGTTCGGACTGTGCTAACTGTTTTTGATGTCTCAGAGTGGCATGCCGATATATCTGATAATCAGTCTGAATACTCAGTTGGATCTGAGGAGGAGGATGAAGACTTTGATGAAAGACCAGAAGGTGAGAACGGTCTTATTTGAGTAGAAATGTGGACTTGCTGGCATTTCCTCTAATACAGATACATTTCAAACATTTTCCAGTTGTTTTGATGTGAGCTTGTTTGAAATCTTGTGCAGGCCGGAGACAGTCCAGGAGGCAGATCAGAAATGAAAAGGATAAGCCGCTGCCCCCTCTGTTGGCCAGAGTGGGTGGCAACCTTGAGGTAAGTAACAAAGTGATCTGTTTTGCCTTCTGTGCTCACACACAGGGAAATTTGTTCTGCACATTTAAACCATCGGTGCAGTGAAACCACACATATACAGTAAATACAGAGTAAAGTGAACACATGTACCCGGATTGGAGGGCAGTGGTGGGTATAATTTTGGGTATATATTTTGTATATTCGTTGCAGGTATTGGGTTTAGTTCTTGACCCCACTGCTGAAGGCAACCGACCATTTTAAGAGTTTTACAGTAAATCAAACATGCAGTTATCTATATTAAGGTATAACTGTATTAGCAATTTATTATTATTAGTTGTAGTATTTATTAATTTACCGTATTTTCCAGACCATTATAAGGCCCAGTCTGAATTACGGCGTCTATTTCTGTATTTGAGCCACGTATAAGGCGCACCGTACTATAAGGCGCAGTCTCAATTACGGACTCTATTTCTGTACGGTACTTATTCTGTACGGCGCCGTATTATAAGGCACTTTCTAAAACATACGATCTACAAGAAAAGTAAAGGATGCAAAACGCTGATTTATAATTGAAGTTTATTCTACTACTTGACAAAACGCACATTATTTTTAATCACTCTTCTCCCACAAATCCATCAAAGTCCTCATCTTCTGTGTCTGAATTAAAAAGCTGCACTCCGGTGTTCCCTCTCATCAATGTCTGAGTCAGTCTCGTCGCCAGGCGGCTGTTCAGCAACGATGCCGGCTTTCGTAAAAGCTCGGACAACAGTTAAAGCAGAAACCTCAGCCCAGGCTTCCACAATCCATTCACAGACGCTGGCGTAACTCGCCCCGCCGCCGCCTCCCGAGTTTTAGTAAACGTGTGTTTGCCGTCTATCATCCATCGCTCCCACGCCGCCCGCAACTTTACTTTAAACGCCCCGTTTACACCAATGTCCAGCGGTTGGAGTTCTTTATTTAATCCTCCCGGAATGACGGCGAGCTCCGAATTAATTTTCTTCACTCGCTTTTTCAGCAGTGACGGTGATGTGTGGAAAAAAAACCACCCGGTCGCAAAACAATACTTTTATAGATTTTTGGAAACAAATGAGGGACAGGTGACATAGGCACTCGTAACACTTTCCTAAACTTTCTTTGACTTAGTGTCTTAGTATCTCGGTAAATAATTCCTGATGGTCTCTAGGATGTCGTTATGATTTAGTCTTTAAACATTTTATTTATTTATATTTTTCACTCATTACTCCAGGGTACCTGTTATATTTATAACTCACCTCAGGCCCTGTGTGAGGTGGAGTGCAATAGCACCAGCGCGCTGGAAGGCATCTTGTCCACTAAGGGGCAGTAGAGAGCTATATAAATAAGTGATTTGTTCAACCAATCTGAACAGCTTGTCTAACTTTAAACTGTAATAAGTTGGTAAAAACTAGTGTTATCCAGCTGTGTGTGCATTCCTTGAATTAATGTTCCCCTTTTCATTTACTTTTTGAATTTTATGTTTGCTTGTGGGTGGCACGGTGGCTTAGTGGTTAGCACGTTCACCTCTCAGCGCTAGGGATTCCCGGTTCGAATCCCCATCTGGGTGGAGTTTCCATGTTCTCCCCGTGTCTGCGTGGGTTTCCTCCGGGTTCTCCGGTTTCCTCCCACAGTCCAAAAACATGGATCAAGTTAATTGAATTCTCAAAATTGCCCCATATAGAGTGTGTCTGTCTGAGTGAGTGTGTGCCCAGCGATGGATTGGCGCCCTGTCCTGGGTGTATCTGCCCAGCGCCCGAGATGTTCTCCCCTGGATGGGCATGGGGAACCCCACCGCGACCCTAATAGAGGATAAAGCGGGAGATAATGAATGAATGAATGAATGTTTGCTTGTATTTCACATGTTATTTATTGTCACTTGTATAATTTTCTGTATTAGATAATATTTTGTATGTTGGGATCTGTTTCTGTTGTGATTCTTGTTGGTTCTTTTTAGTCTAAGGGGTCAGTTGAAGGCTTTAGGGGTCTACCTAGTCATCACTGTGGCACAGTGAGAGGCAATGAGGACCAGAATCAGAATCAGAATCACCTTTATTGTCATTATAAATTTCATTACAATGAAATTTGGGTCCAACTCCAAGAAAGAAACATGAGCAAAATAAAAACCCATATAATACTATGTATGAATATTATTATTATTTTTTTATTATCTCCCGCTTTATCCTCTATTAGGGTCGTGGTGGGGTTCCCCATGCCCATCCAGGGGAGAACGTCTCGGGCGCTGGGCAGATAGACCCAGGACAGGGCGCCAATCCATCGCTGGGCACACACTCACACACTCAAACACACTCTATATGGGGCAATTTGGAGAATTCAATTGACTTGATCCATGTTTTTGGACTGTGGGAGGAAACCGGAGAACCCGGAGGAAACCCACGCGGACAAAGTGAGAACATGGAAACTCCACCCAGATGGGGATTCGAATCGGGAATCCCTAGCGCTGAGAGGCGAACGTGCTAACCACTAAGCCACCGTGCCGCCTATGTATGAATAATTTAATTAAAAATAAAATAAAAAAATAAAAACATAAGGCATAATATATATACAAAGAACATGAAATACCCGTATTGCACAATTTTCACTAGAACATATTCATTCATTCATTCATTCTCTCCCGCTTTATCCTCCACCAGGGTCGCGGTGGGGTTCCCCATGCCCATCCAGGGGAGAGCGTCTCGGGCGCTGGGCAGATACACCCAGGACAGGGCGCCAATCCATCGCCGGGCACACACTCACACACTCAAACACACTCTATATGGGGCAATTTAGAGAACTCAATTGACTTGATCCATGTTTTTAAACTGTGGGAGGAAACCGGAGAACCCGGAGGAAACCCACGCGGACACGGGGAGAACATGGAAACTCCACCCAGATGGGGATTCGAACCGGGAATCCCTAGTGCTGAGAGGCGAACGTGCTAACCACTAAGCCACCGTGCCGCCCACTAGAACATATTGCACTTGCTATATATTGCACCCATTTATTTTGCTCAGTGAACTGTAACTGGTTGGTTGCTAGATTATTATTCAGGATTTTAGAAACTCAGGAACTGGCTGATTTACATTTATAGATTACATAGCAATCATGCCTTCTGTTGGCTGGTGTACTGCCAAGTCTTTCCTTCCACGGCATTAGATGTTTTAGCTTTTGAAGGCTGCACACATTCATCAGCCCAGCTGCGGCAGATGCATGAATTATCTCTAATCAACGTGCATTGCCATCGGCTCCACCTTCCCCTCAACGTTGCTGCTCTTCTGTCACAAATACTTTTACACAGACCCTTGACCATGTTGTCACTGGGTTTATTCATTGAACAACTTACTTTCTGGAAGTTTTTAAAAAAAAATGGAATCCATAGTGTTTTTGTGCAAATCTAAAATTCACAGTTTTTTCTCTGTAGGTTTCTTTTCTTTCTTATAAAATACATTTACCAATAACATTGTAAATAAAGGTGTCGGTCTTTAATTTGCAGGTGTTGGGCTTTAATACTCGTCAGAGAAAGGCATTCCTAAACGCCGTGATGAGGTGGGGTATGCCTTCTCAAGATGCTTTCACCTGCCAGTGGCTGGTACGAGATCTGCGCGGCAAAAGCGAGAAAGAGTTCAAGTAAGAAAAACAGCAGAACATCCATCCATCCATTATCTTCCGCTTTATCTTCTATTAGGGTCACGGGGGGTTTCCCCATGCCCATCCAGGGGAGAACGTTTCAGGCACTGGACAGATACACCCAGGACAGGACAATCTATAGCTGGGCACACACTCACTCACACAAACACACTCTATATGGGGCAATTTGGAGAATTCAATTGACCTTGATCCCCATGCCCATCCAGGGGAGAACGTTTCGAGCGCTGAGCAGATACACCCAGGACAGGGCGTCAATCTATCCATGGGCACACACTCACTCACTCACAGACACACTCTATTTTGAAGAACTCAATTGACTTGATCCATGTTTTGGGACTGTGGGAGGAAACCCACGGGGAGAACCGGGAATCCCTAACGCTGAGAAGAGAACATGCTAACCACTAAGCCACCATGCCGCCCAACAGCAGAACAGTGCAATAAAAACTAAAACAAACAAACTCATTCATTCATAATCTCCCGCTTTATCCTCTATTAGGGTCGTGGTGGGGTTCCCCATGCCCATCCAGGGGAGAACGTTTCGGGCGCTGGGCAGATACACCCAGGACAGGGCGCCAATCCATCACTGGGCACACACTCACTCACACAAACACACTATATATGGGGCAATTTTGAGAATTCAATTGACTTGATCCATGTTTTTGGACTGTGGGAGGAAACCGGAGAACCCGGAGGAAACCCACGCGGACACGGGGAGAACATGGAAACTCCACCCAGATGGGGATTCGAACCGGGAATCCCTAGTGCTGAGAGGAGAACGTGCTAACCACTAAGCCACCGTGGCGTCTAACAAACAAACTATAATAGTCAAATTTGATGTTGGTTTCATTAGATTTTTTTTACATTTTACTCCCTCACACTGTTTTTCTCTCTGTGTTTGTCTCTTCTTGATCTTTTCAAAGGGCTTACGTTTCACTCTTCATGAGACATCTGTGTGAGCCAGTAGCGGATGGCTCGGAGACATTTGCAGACGGCGTCCCAAGAGAGGGGCTCTGCAGGCAGCCGGTTCTGACCCGCATCGGAGTCATGAGTCTGGTGAAAAAAAAGGTTTGCCTCACCTGTTATATATATATATTTATATATATTTTTTTAATTGTCTGCAATCGACTTTGCTCGGAAAAAGTGCAGATGTTGTAAGTTTCACGCACAGCTTTTTCTTTTCCTTTTACTTCATGCTTAAGAATAGCTTAAGACTATTCTATTAGAAAAACACTGCTGAATTATCAATGAAATGTGGGAAAGCAGTAAAAACTTTGAGACGTCTAGTTGAATAATGAAATTTCCAGAAATGGTAAATTCAGAGGTGCTTCCTGTGCTGGTGCGTGCAGGTTCAGGAATTTGAGCACATAAATGGGAAGTGGAGTATGCCTGAGCTGAAGCCCGAGGCCACCGGTGACTCTAAAAAATCCTCAAGAGCGTCCTCACCTGCTAACAAAACAGCCACGCCGACTCCAGAGCAAAGCTGCAACAATACGCCTTGTACCTCCAAGCCAGGTACATGCACAATACACACTAACAAGTAGGGGTGAGCTGCAATATTCGCTGATTCGACGATTCGATTCGGAGAACCGTAGTCGACTATGAACCTCATAGTCGAATGTACCATTTTGACCACATGGGGGTGCCCTTGGCTGCTGCTCAGCATTAGTTTTTACATGAAATGTCTTTGTTTTCGTTATATATATAGCCTTTTGTCAAATAAAATCATCCTAATTTCTGTTAATTTTTTTTTTTTAAAAAGTCCAGAACGGGGATCCCATTTACGGTGCTCTAGAAAAACAAGTAAAATATAAAAAAAAATCTTTTTTAAAAACCAAGCTTATAGCGCCATCTTGTGGTGAAATTTGAACTGATTCGACTATCAGTCGACTATAGGGAAAATCTGACGAATCAGATTCGACTATGAAAATCCTTAGTTGAAGACACCCCTACTAACAAGTATGCTACATCAAAACGCTCATTGCCTTAATGCAGTGATTCTCAATTATTTTCTCTTAAGTTCCCCCTAGGATGAAGATAACTTTTTGCGCCCCCCCCACACACACGCACACTCACCCCCCCCCCCCACGACAAAACGGGATGAAAAAGTATTTTTACACGCCCACTGTAGTATGATTTGTCTTTAAATGTGTTATAAGTACACCTCTTTTATAACAATGTCTCCTTATTAACAATAAAGAAAAAAGAAAGAAATATAGATCAACTTAGAACAGAATCATTTTATTAACTTTGTTTTTTAATTTGTAACAGAAACGAATGAAATCCTTATTTAAACGTGAAACGTTTTTGAACTGACTGGCATTTGATACTGAAAAATGAAATGAATTACATTACAGTAATAATAAATTACAATTCATCAGCAACATTCATTCAGGAGCTCAATTTATTAAGACTTTAACCTAAAAAAACTAAAATTAATACAACAATTTGTCACAGGGGCGGCACGGTGGCTTAGTGGTTAGCACGTTCGCCTCTCAGCGCTAGGGATTCCCGGTTCGAATCCCCATCTGGGTGGAGTTTCCATGTTCTCCCCGTGTCTGCGTGGGTTTCCTCCGGGTTCTCCGGTTTCCTCCCACAGTCCAAAAACATGGATCAAGTCAATTGAATTCTCCAAAATTGCCCCATATAGAGTGTGTCTGTGTGAGTGAGTGTGTGCCCAGCGATGGATTGGCGCCCTGTCCTGGGTCTATCTGCCCAGCGCCCGAGATGTTCTCCCCTGGATGGGCATGGGGAACCCCACCGCGACCCTAACAGAGGATAAAGCGGGAGATAATGAATGAATGAATGAATTTGTCACAGGTGCCTGTGGCACCTGTCCCTTATTTGGTCCTTAATTGTCTTCGTTGGGTGATTGGTTTGTTTTGTGCACGTGTTTAGTTGATTTGTTATTTATTCTTAGTTTTCCTGTCAGTCGGCGCACGTCTTTGTTTTGTGGTTTTACTACCCACATGTTTTTGTGTTCGTTCCGTTCCCCCCTTTTCGTTAGTGTCCCATCACCAATTTTTATTAAATTCTACGTTTGGTTTTTATCCCGGTGTCTCACGGACTCTCCTTCCGCGTTCAACCACGTTGCGGCGCTGCGCATCTTCTCCGCGTGGGTCGTATTTCGTGGGAGCGTTTCCTCGGACCCACGCACGCTTTATTCCCCGCGTGGTCGGTACCCGGGAGCTCACTAGGCGCCCTCTCCCGGGGAAAGACGGACCTTGGTAACACAATTTGTGCTGTTTTTTTTTTTTTTTTATCAACATAAGGAAATCAGAACTAATGTCTCCAACGTGCCCGTTTTGCAGCACAGCTTTTCTGAAGTAGCTTTCATAAAGCGTTATGATCGCTGGCTCTACGCGTCACGTTTACGATTAAAAACTCAAGCGGTTCTCAGCGTGATCAGGGTGTAATGTCTTTAAGTGACGCCTTCATTTATTTGGCTTCACGCTGTCCGCTGCCAACATTTAAAGACACAGAAGACACGCCGGTCTTTCTTCGTCTCCCACCTTAGTTACCGTGAAACCAAGCGCTACATACACTTTCCTCGTTTTAACTTTCGGTTGACTTTTGTTGCTCTCGTTATCTTCGTCTCTCTCTCCGTCATTCCTGTTAAATATTTCTCCATGTTGTCTCTTGAGGGTTTGTTCAGTTCACTTAATATCACTTGCTCTGTGATTTCTTGTTATGCGCCCCCCCCAGGCACCGCACTGCACCCCCCCAGGGGGGCGCGCCCCACTATTTGAGAAGCACTGCCTTAATGCTATGTCACACGCAAAACAACAAATACATCCCCCCCCACCCCCACACACCTACAGAACATGTCATGCAAGACAGCTCGCTTACAAAACAGCTTTCTTTTGCTGTTTTGCATAAGTGTCCTTACACCGTAAATGTTTAATTATAGTATTTGTCCACTAGAGGGAGATGTGAACTGCTGTAGATCAGTGCCTTCAGTGCAGATGGACATCTGCATTTGCACACACTGAACCTGCAGGAGCAGGGCGAATATATATTCAAAATCAAATAATTTGTGCAGAAGCAAAACTAACATGGTGTTCGACCTGTCGCTATGTTGTAGCCACACCCTCACCACCTGACAAATCAGACAGGAGTCGCAAGGAAGGAGAAAAAGAGGAGGGAGAGAGCCAGACTGAACCAGAGAAAGAAAGAGACAAGGGAAAGGATGGAATGGACGGAAAGAACACAGACGGCACAGACCTGATGGAGGTGAGTCTGATCTCATCCTGAAAGTCGCCTAAATTACAAACGTCCAAGTTATTAATAGAAAAGTGAATCGATATGAGTCATTTTGTGTGTACAAACTCTAGAATGTACCTGAAGTATGTAACAGACTTTTAAAATCCACTAATGAGAAAGAGTTATTATCAGTTTGTTGAGGGTAACCTATTTGCACACTTTGTTATTATGAAAGAAATGTTCTAGCAACATCAGTTTCTGTTTCAAGCTTTTTTTTGTTAATTTTTTTTGGTTTATTAAGGAGTTTAAAACGAGGAGTCCGAGACGGCATCACTGGCCGTTCCCCAACAGGAACGGCTACAATCATGGGACAATTTTTAGTATCTTAAATTTGACCTAAAGTCAAATATACCCGGGGTAAACTCACTCAGGCACAGGGAGGACATGCAGACCCCACAAGTAAATGACTTTTATTTGCCACAACCAGGAAACTTCTTGTTGTGAGGCTGAAATGCTAAACGCTGAACCAATATTCCAACATTTTAATTTTATAAATATTTCTATATTCAAAAAAAAGGCTAATATATATATATATATATATATATATATATATATATATATATATATATATATATATATATATGTGTGTATATATATATATAAAAATATATATATATATATATATATAATAATAAAAGTCTATAATATTAGCTAACCCTCATTACATAATATAATAGAGTGAATTGGCATTGGCTAAACGGGCTTCTAAGTGTGGATGTGTGCATGAGTGTGTTTGTGTGTCTGTCCTGTTATAGACTGGTGACGTGTCCATTATAACTGCCTTTTGCCCCATGAATCCTGAAATGTTTTTCAGCCCCCTCATGACCTTTAACAGGTTAAGACAATTAGAAAGTATATACATGAGACAACATTAATTTATTCTGCTAAACTGTGAATATGAACAATAAATAAATCGCATTGCAATTTAAAATACCAAGTGATCTAAATACTTTGCATGTTGTAGGTTCTGTGAGCCATGCTACTGTAGCTGTTTTTTTAGTTAAATCCTCGAACAGAGATCATTTGTGTGCAAAAAGTATTTTAGTTCCATTGTTGGATTAGGTTTTAGAAATCATTTAATAATTTAAACAAGTGAATTGGTAAGTTATTGTGCAAGTTATTGTGCAAGGTTTTAGAAATCATTTAATCATTTAAACAAGTGAATTGGTAAGTTATTGTGTAAGTTATGGTGTTTGAACATTAGGTTGGGTTTTAATGATAAATACCTGTTAATTGTATTAATTTTATTATTTTTTAAAATTAATTTAATTGTATTAGGTTTATGAAAAAATAAAGAAAGTAGAGGTTTTTACCAGATGATCAATACATTTGGTATTTTGAACTGATGGTGAGGATATCTTGGTATTATAGGTTGAGTGTCTCTATGTCCACCAGCAGTGTGTGTACCAGCAGAGTTTGGATTTTGGTAACTGTGTGTAACTTGGGAGATAAAATTACTTTTTCTTAATGAATATTTTCACATTTGAAGTCTTGAGTTAGTAACTTTCTGTATTTGGGCTTCTGGATTTCGGCACCGAGGCTTAAAGTTGCAGCAGTGTAGAGTTTATTCTCTAAATTCTTCATCAAAATTGAAAATCTCATCTTCTCATGAATGCTTCAGTATTGAACTTTCGCCATTTCGACAGTAAAACGAAAGCTGTCATTATACATGAACGACGGAAACCAAATGCAATAAAAAAAGGCTAAGCTCTTTGTGAAGAAGCCACAGCTTAAGTTCAAAGAACCACTTAAGGCTCTCGGGTCTTAGCCTGAGAGCACCACGGTATTTTGTTTCATTAAGGAATGAATTTGATGAATCCTTCATAACACCTCTTTCCACTGATGTTTATGCAACATTTCAGTGCCCTACTTTTTCTCTTTTAACACTTCGGTTTGTAATATTATATGTTAGTTGAATCAGAAATGGAATGGAATTGTAATTTATAGTTGAAGATCCCTAAATAAGTAAATATAAGCAAAATAAATATTAGACCTAAATACAGATGAACTAATGGCTGAACTCTACTTCATCAGTTTCACATTAATAAAAGAAAGGTGGATATCAGTTTGCTGTTCATATTAATCTGCATTTCTAGTAATGGTTCAAGATTTCAAATAATGTATTGTAACTCAAGTATTGATATGAATGTGTGTTATTGTCAATAAAATTATGGCTGGACAAATGATGCAGCCAATCAGATTTAACGATCAGAAGTACCTGTTTTATAACATCCATCCATCCATTATCCATCCATCCATTAGGGGGGGGGGGGGGATTTCCCCATGCCCATCCATGCCCCATGCCCATCCGGGGGGGGGGGGGGGGGGACACGCGTATTGCTGGGGTCACGCTCACTCACACAAACACACAGACACACTCTATATGGGGCAATTTGGAGCATTCAATTGACCTTGATGCATGTTTTTGGACTGTGGACTTTATCCTCTATTAGGGTCGCGGTGGGGTTCCCCATGCCCATCCAGGGGAGAACGTCTCGGGCGCTGGGCAGAAACACCCAGGACAGGGCGCCAATCTATCGCTGGGCACACACTCACTCACACAGTCACACTCTATATGGGTCAATTTGGAGAACTCAATTGACTTGATCCATGTTTTTGGACTGTGGGAGGAAACCGGAGAACCCGGAGGAAACCCACACGGACACGGGAGAACATGGAAACTCCACCCAGATTGGAATTCGAACCGGGTATCCCTAACGTTGAGAGCCGAATGTGCTAACCACTCAGCCGCCCAGTTTTATAACATATTTAATTCGAAATTTGACAACCAGACATGTGAGCACCTAAAAACTTATTGATTTTACAATATAGGTATGGAGACAAACTAGTGAATCTGGGATCTTTGATGTTGCATGTCTTTGTATTTACAGCGATTCATATCATTTTCTTTTCTCTTTAAAGTGTGTTACAAGTGCAAACGAGAGTGAGAAAGATTCCTCACCCAGTGAAAAGCCTGCACACACCGATGGGTCCACAGCAGCCGGTGTGGGCGACTCCAAGACAAAAGAAGCTGTCAGCACAGTTCCTTCGTCCCCCAAAGACAAGAGTGAGCGGGGTGGAGAAGAGGAGAGCCTTAAAAAGGAGGCCTGTAGTGAAAAATTAAAGGAGGAATCCTCCACAGACATTTCTGCTGTCAAAGATGAGAGTCAAGGTATCGGCATTACTGAATAACTACAGCTGTGCTCCAATGAAGACATCTGTTTGTATAATCATGGTTGTACTAAAAAATGTGTGTTTTAATTGTTTCATTTGACTGATGTGTGTCATTGTAGAAAAAGGAGAAAAGAGTGAGAAGGGAGGCCCAGGGGAAAAAGTCGAGTATGAAAAAGATAAGAGTGAAGACACGCCTGCTCTTATGGAATCCACTGAAAAGAAAGAGAAAGCAGAAAACCAGAGTGTGGACATTAAATATGGTAAATATTACCGACATTTTATAATATCCATTCATCCATTATCTTCCACTTTGTCCTATATTAGGGTCGCGGGGGGGGGGAGGGGGGGTTCCCCCCATGCCTATCCAGGGGAGAACGTTTCAGGCACTGGGTAGATACACCCAGGACAGGGCGCCAATATATCACTGGGCAGGTTATAATATTTATTTATCATGTTATAATATAATTGTTAGGGATAAGATCCCTATAATTATTTGAAACCCTCAGGAAATCAAAGCAAGACTTATCGGGATAGATACATTTATCCATCCATCCGTTATCTTTCGCTTTATCCTCTATTAGGGTCGCGAGGGGGTTCCCCATGCCCATCCAGGGGAGAACGTTTCGGGCGCTGGGCAGACACACCCAGGACAGGGCGCCCATGTATCGCTGGCCACACAGACACAAACACACTCTATATGGGGTAATTTGATCCATCTATCCATCCATTATCTTCCGCTTCATCCTATATCAGGATCGCGGGGGGGTTCCCCATGCCCATCCAGTGGAGAACATTTCGGGTGCTGGGCAGATACACCCACGACAGGCACCAATCTAACGCTGGGCACACACTCACACACACAGACACACTCTATATGGGGCAATTTGGATCCAACTTGACTTGGTCCATGTTTTTGGACTGTGGGAGGAAAGCGGAGAACCCGGAGGAAACCCACGCGGACAGGGGAGAACATGGAAACTCCACCCAGATTGGGAATCGAACCGGGAATCCCTAGCGCTGAGAGGAGAACATGCTAACCACTAAGCCACCGTGCCGCCCTACCACAATACCTGCAACCCGCATTTCCCCAAACAGAAAAAGAGCATTAACAGAGCAAAACATAGAACACATATACCCCATATAAGAAGTCTTTCTCCAAGATTTTGTGGAATCACAAAAAATCACAAAAAATCAATCCAAAGTCAATCCAAAAAAGCATTTAAGAAATCAGATATAGAACAATGTTCTCTATGTTCTAGTTCATCCCAGGTCTTTGATAAGACATTGCTGTCTATTTGTGCTGGTTGGTTTTTTCTATACCAAACTTACTCAAGCATGCCTTTATGGACCTTGCTTTGTGCACCGGGATGCCCTCCTGCTGGAACAGTTCAAACACTAAAGCAGGGGTGCCCACACTTTTCTGGCCCGAGATCTACTTTTCCATTGGACAGGTCATCGAGATCTATCAGGGTTATTTATTTATTTTTTTAGGCTTTTATATTGAAACCTGTTTACACAGGTTAGTATAGGGGCGGCACGTTGGCTTAGTGGTTAGCACGTTCTCCTCTCAGCGCTAGGGATTCCCGGTTCGAATCCCAATCTGGGTGGCGTTTCCATGTTCTCCCCGTGTCCACGTGGGTTTCCTCCGGGTTCTCTCCCACAGTCCAAAAACATGGATCAAGTCAATTGAATTCTCCAAAAATACCCGGGGTAAACCCACTCAGGCACAGGGAGGACATGCAGACCCCACAAGTAAATAAAAGGCTAGATTGCCCCCCTGTAGTATAGATTGTATAGAAAATAGTATAGATTGCCCCCCTGTCCTGGGTGTATCTGCCCAGCGCCTGAGACGCTCTCCCCTGGATGGGCATGGGGACACCCCCCCCCCCCCCCGCAACCCCAATAGAGGACAAAGCGGAAGATTGGATGGATAGATGGATGTTCGTATTATCGAATCAGCATAGAAAAGACGGCTTCAGATTGCCATTTTCACAGAAATTGCAGCAAGTAGCATGGCGAAAACTTGGTGTTAGTACACCCAAACAACCAAACACAATGGAAGTGCAATGGCTACTTGGCAAATCAAGCAAATGTATTTTGAGTTTGACATTGCAAAAAATATTCCTCCTCCCTCTCTAAATGATAGTGCTATTTAGTTATTTTGGAGCGAAGTCCTTCACTCGTCTTGTCAGTCAAATAAAGAGCAAAAACACAAACTTTCTAATGTAATGTAATGTAATGTAAATCTAATGTAGATGATTGGCGAGGCAACGCTTCGGATTTAGGCACGGAGGCGGGGCCACATGCCGGTTTTGGGAACAGCGTGAGAGCAGACTGTTCGCTTTCAGAGATCGTGATTCGGAATGAATCACATTGTGTGTTAAAATGCGTGCGCGCGTGTATAAGTGCTTTCGATACTGTGCTGTAAAAAAAAGCGCTGATACGTGATTTTTTTTTCTCAAACCTCCATTGCGATCGACCGGACACCCCATCGACGTATTGAGCACCCCTGCACTAAAGCCTTCCCTAAACTGTTCCCACAAAGTTGGACTCATGCAATTGTCCAAAAATGCATGACTGTGTGCTTGGATTTGAAATCCTATGGCAATATAATTGAATGAAATGATTAATAAATAGGTGTATGCAAGTACATTTGTCATTATATTGCACACAGTGAGATTAATAAGGATGACTGAATGAGTTTGTTGTGAAGGAATTCCAATGTTCCACAAAGGACTGTGCTCTCAACCTCACTGTGCAGCTTTGGAATGAATTAAAATGCTGATTGCAGGTCAGATCGACTTCAAACAAATGTACAAAAACATTTCCATAGACATCCTCCTGAAATTTGAAGACAGTCTTCGCAGTACAGTGGAGTCTGTTGTAGCCACAAATGCAACTTCATATTAATGCCTGTGGTTTTAGAATGTGATATAATGTTTATGTGCACATATGTTTTGGCAATAGTGGAATCTCAAGGCCTAAAAATAACTGGGTAAAAAAGTGGGGATGTTGCTATAAATATGCCTTATAATATGCTGTACAGTAACTCTTCCATAGGGGGAAAAAGAGGGGCCCATTTATATCATATATATCCTATAAGACTTTACTTCTTTTTTTTTTTTTACAAAATAAGTAAAATAACAAAATAAAAATGTAACTGTATTTTTCATATATATATATATATATATATATATATATATATACAGTTGTGATCAAATTTATTCAACCCCCAATGCTGCGAAGGGTTTTATGGAATTCAGTGCACATTTGTAATTGTGTTCATAATGAAATCTTACAAGGACTTGTTTTAAGAACTAAATGCAACTAAGATAGCATCAATTGTTTTTGTCATAAAGTATTAAATGGCCTTTTTGTGATTTCTTCATTGACACAATTATTCAACCCCTTTACAACTACCACTCATATATTCCAGTGTTTTCAATCAGGTATTGAAAACACCTGTGGATGTCATCAAGCATGATAAGCACCAATTAGGCAGATTTAAAAGGACTGTGATACTCAGCTCCTTCTAGACATCTACTGGTGTGTTTACAAGCATGGTGAAGGCAAGAGAATGGTCCCAGAAGACAAGAGAAGAGGTTATTGCTCTTCACAAGAATGGCAATGGATATAAAAAGATTGCGAAGTTGTTAAATATTCCAAGAGACACTATCGAAGTATCATTCGCAAGTTCAAGTTAAAGGGCACAGTGGAAACGTTACCTGGTCGTGGCAGAAAGAAGATCCTGACCGCGACTGCTGTGCGCTACCTGAAGCGTAATGTGGAGAAAAATCCCCGCGTGACTACTAAGGAACTGAAAAAAGACCTGTCAGATGTGGGCACTGAAGTTTCAGCTCAGACAATAAGGCGCGCACTGCATAACGAAGACCTCCATGCCAGAACTCCCAGGCGCACCCCTTTGCTGACTCCAAAGAACAAGAAAAGTCGACTGCAGTATGCCAAAAGTCATGTGGACAAGCCACAAAGGTTTTGGGACAGTGTACTGTGGTCAGATGAAACTAAAATTAGAACTGTTTGGGACAATGGACCAGCGCTATGTTTGGAGGAGGAAGAACCAGGCTTATGAACAAAAGAACACCTTGCCTACTGTGAAGCATGGCGGGGGGTCAATTATGCTTTGGGGCTGTTTTGCTTCTAATGGTACAGGAAAGCTTCAACGTGTGCAGGGTACCATGAATTCCCTTCAGTACCAGGAGATCTTGGAGGAAAATGTGATGGAGTCAGTCACAAACCTGCGGCTTGGGAGACGTTGGACCTTCCAACAGGACAATGATCCGAAGCACACATCCAAGTCCACTAGAGCATGGTTGAACATGAAAGGCTGGAACATTCTAGAGTGGCCATCGCAATCACCAGACTTAAATCCAATTCAGAACCTCTGGTGGGACCTAAAGAAGTCAGTTGCAGTGCGCAAGCCTAAGAATGTGACTGAACTGGAGGCTTTTGCCCATGAAGAATGGGCTAAGATACCCATAGGTCGCTGCAAGACACTTGTGTCAAGCTATGCTTCACGCTTGAAAGCTGTCATAACTGGAAAAATGTTGTACTAAGTACTAAAAAATAATGTCACTAGGGGTTGAATAAAACTGATAATGATGTGAGCACAGTAAAGACATTTGGGGTTATTCCATCATAAATATTATTTTATATTTGTCTAATTTATAAGTGCCTCTTTGATATAATTGTAAATAAGATGACTGAAATGATCCAAATCAATGTCAAACTGGCCAAAACACTTTATTTCAGTGGGGGTTGAATAAATTTGATCACAACGTGTATATATATATAATATATATATATATATATATATATATATAGGTGGCACGGTGGCTTAGTGGTTAGCACGTTTGCCTCTCAGCGCTAGGGATTCCCGGATCGAATCCCATCTGGGTGGAGTTTCCATGTTCTCCCCGTGCCTGCGTGGGTTTCCTCCGGGTTCTCCGGTTTCCTCCCACAGTCCAAAAACATGGATCAAGTCAATTGAACTCTCACTCCCACGTTTGCGACCCACGCGGAGACAATGCGCAGCGCCGCAACGTGGTTGTACGCGGAAGGAGAGAGAGACACCGGGATAAAATCCAAAATGAGAATTTAATAAAAATTGGTGACGGGACACCAACAGAAATGGGGAAACAAACGAACAAATTAACGAAGGGCATAATAACCACAAAACAAAGACGTGCGCCAACTGACAGGAAAACGAAGACTACATACAAAACTAACTAAACACGTGCACAAAACAAACCAATCACCCAGCGAAGACAATTAACACCCCAAACGAGGGACAGGTGCCACAGGCACCTGTAACAGAATGAATGAATATATATATATATTATATTATATATATATATATATTATCTCCCGCTTTATCCTATATTAGGGTCGCGGTGGGGTTCCCCATGCCCATCCAGGGGAGAACGTTTCGGGAGCTGGGCAGATAGACCCAAGACAGGGCGCCAATCCATCGCTGGGCACACACTCACTCACACAGACACACTCTATATGGGGCAATTTGGAGAACTCAATTGACTTGATCCATGTTTTTGGACTGTGGGAGGAAACCGGAGAACCCGGAGGAAACCCACCCAGACACTGGGAGAACGTGGAAACTCCACCCAGATGGGAATCCCTAGCGCTGAGAAGCGAACGTGCTAACCACTAAGCCACCGTGCTATATATATATATATATATATATATATATATATATATATATATATATATATATATATATTTTTTTTTTTTTTTTTTTTGATTATTATTATAATTTTTTTTTTTTTTTTTTTTTTAAATAAGCACTTTTATCACAACTAGGAACTTTGTTCGGGTAATTTCTGGTGCTGGGCTGGGACAGGGCCCCAATCCATTGCTGGGCACACACACACACACACACACACTATAGGGGAAATTTGGATAGGGGCAATTTTGGACAGTCAGTTCACCTTAAATCCATGGAAAACCTGGAGAGAACCCACTATAAACTATAATACTTATATTACTTGGAAACTATATTAGTTGTCTATTACAATCTTCATTGTATGAGTTTTTAGCATTTGATTATATAATATTTCTATAATGTTAATTGTATAATATTTTGTCTTCTGTGCAAAGAGGAGGGAAAAGGAGAAAAGGATGCTGGAAAGGAGCTTAAAGGGCAAAAGGAGGAAACTGTAAAGGGCAATGGCAAACCACCCGAGCGTCCACGGTTTATGTTCAACATTGCAGATGGTGGATTCACAGGTAAACTGATGTGTTTGGCAGAAATCTGTAAATTTTTGTTGCTATATCCATCCATTATCTTCCACTTTATCCTTTATTAGGGTCGCGGAGGGGGTTCCCCATGCCCATCCAGGGGAAAATGTTTCGGGCGCTGGGCAGATACACCCAGGACAGGGCGCCAATCCATCACTGGGCACACACTCACTCACACAGACACACTCTATATGGGGCAATTTTGGAGAATTCAATTGACCTGATCCATGTTTTTGGACTGTGGGAGGAAACCGGAGAACCCGGAGGAAACCCACGCAGACACGGGGAGAACGTGCTAACCACTAAGCCACCGTGCCGCCCTTGTTGCTATATATATATATATATATATATATATATATATTTTTTTTTTTTTTTTTTTTATTTATTTTTTTTTTGGCGGCACGGTGGCTTAGTGGTTAGCACGTTTGCCTTTCAGCACTAGGGATTCCCGGTTCGAATCCCAATCTTGGTGGAGTTTCCATGTTCTCCCCGTGTCCGTGTGGGTTTCCTCCGGGTTCTCCGGTTTCCTCCCACAGTCCAAAAACATGAATCAAGTCAATTGAGTTCTCCAAATTGCCCCATATAGAGTGTGTCTGTGTGAGTGTGTGTGTGCTCAGCGATGGATTGGCGCCCTGTCCTGGGTGTATCTGTCCAGCGCCCGAGACGTTCTCCCCTGGATGGGCATGGGGAACCCCACCGCGACCCTAATAGAGGATAAAGCAGGAGATAATGAATGAATGAATGAATTATTATTTTTAAATTTTTATTTATTTATTTTTCTTACTAACTAACTTTCATGATTGGTGTAAAGTTCTCAATTAAACTGGATAAATGTGTTAGTTTCTTATGACATTTGTTTAAACAGGAAAGAAGTGGACTTCTCTAAATTACATTAAAATAATTGAACCTGACCTTTAAAACTGAAATTGAAACCTTTTATTAGTACAACTGCTATACGTTTATCCTTGTGCACATTTAAAAAAAAGCTAGATTCTGATTTTGTACATTTTGTCTTAAGATAACTGGCTGGATTGTTTTGTTAAGACATTCTCTTATGCAAGTGAGGTTTTTAAAATGTATTTATTTTATTTTTTGCCACAGATTAGTTTGATTATTATCGGGCTGACATTGTGTGTAGAATTGCTTTTAGTACGGTTCTGTGTTCCTGTTTGCAGAGCTGCACACACTGTGGCAGAATGAGGAGCGAGCAGCAATATCATCTGGCAAGATGAATGAGATCTGGCATCGGCGACATGACTTCTGGCTGCTGGCAGGCATCGTACTGTATCCTTAGAGACTTGCTGAATTGTTAATATAGACCCAATATGAGTCAAGCATATCAACCAATAGCAGGCAAATACATGGCTTTGATAAAGCAATTCTTTTTTAAAATAGGAACTATGAAAACTTAAAGCTGGAAACAGTCAAGGATTGATTGATTTATATGTATTAATACTAGGGGTGTCTTCAACTAAGGATTTTCATAGTCGAATCTGATTCGTCAGATTTTCCCTATAGTCGACTGAGTCGAATCAGTTAAAATTTCACGCGCTATAAGCGTGGTTTTTAAAAAATATTTTTTTAAATATTTTGTTATATATTTTATATTGTTAAAGCGCACACATCATTAAAAAAATATATTAACAGAAATTAGGATGATTTTATTTGACAAAAGGCTATATATATAACGAAAACAAAGACATTTCATGTAAAAACTAATGCTTAGCAGCAGCCAAGGGCACCCCCATGTGGTCAAAATGGTACATTCGACTATGAGGTTCATAGTCGACTACGGTTCTCCGAATCGAATCGTCGAATCAGCGAATATTGCAGCTCACCCCTAATTAATACCATCTTTTTATTTATATTTATAGCTACAAAGCTGGTTAAGATAACATATGATTTATTTGTCCCACAATTGGGAAATTCACAATTTTAGCGGCAAGTTACAGTAGATGGGAAAGGTAAAAGAGATTTAACCATTAAAAAGAAGTGTGTGTATATATATATATATATATATATATATATATATATATATATATATATATATATATATATATATATATATATTCATTCATTCATTCATTATCACCCGCTTTATCCTCTATTAGGGTCGCAGTGGGGTTCCCCATGCCCATCTAGGGGAGAACGTCTCGGGCGCTGGGCAGATACACATAGGACAGGGCGCCAATCCATTGCTGGGCACACACTCACTCACTCAAACACACTCTATATGGGGCAATTTGGAGAACTCAATTAACTTGATCCATGTTTTTGGACTGTGGGAGGAAACCGGAGAACCCGGAGGAAACCCACGCGGACACAGGGAGAACATGGAAACTCCACCCAGATGGGGATTCGAACCGGGAATCCCTAGCGCTGAGAGGCAAACGTGCTTACCACTATGCCACCATGCCGCCTATATATATATTCATTCATTCATTATCTCCCGCTTTATCCTCTATTAGGGTCGCGGTGGGGTTCCCCATGCCCATCCAGTGGAGAACATCTCGGGCGCTGGGCAGATAGACCCAGGACAGGGCGCCAATCCATCGCTGGGCAGCCTATATACATATACACAGTTCTTTTTAACAGTTAATAGTTTAATAGTTCAACTATATACTTTGTATATACACGTTTTTATTTAGCAGTGCATTGGTGTCCCATATTGTCACACAGATACATAGTCTTTGTACATTCGACTGGTGAGGTTCATAGTCGACTACGGTTCTCCGAGAATCGTCGAATCAGCGAATATTGCAGCTCACCCCTATGTTCCACATCTGGTGAATTGGAATCTGGTCACCCTAAATGAGAGGTATGTTTATGTCTTATGCAGAAATATCTTTATTAAGGTTGTTTCAAACTGACAAAGAAGTTAAAGTTACCCTAATAATTCCATTACAAGAGTGAATTTCTGAATACGTTACATTTTTCATTGAAACTGAAACCTTCATCGTATTCCTCTACAGTCAGTTATAAACATAAGTATCGGGAGCTTTAGGCTGACAATACAGCCTAAATAATACAGGACTGATTAATAAACTATGCCATTCTGTCTAATGCATTGCTTTTTCAGCTGTTACAAATGAGAACTCAAATGCATTTGAGTGTACTTAGATACTCAGGATCTAAAAAAGCACGAGGTTTTCAGCATGAATGGATGTGAAAATGCCTTAACCTGCAGTCACTCAGTCACGGCTATGCTAGGTGGCAGGACATTCAGAATGACCCTCAGTTTGCCATTGTCAACGAGCCATTTAAGTCACAGGCTAACAAGGGCAATTTCCTGGAAATGAAAAACAAATTCTTGGCCAGGAGGTTTAAGGTAAGACTGGTGCTTCTGTTAAAATGTAGTTTTCTCCCCCTATTCTTTAATTACTTTGGTATTTCACAATTAAAGGCCTCAGTGGTTATATACACTGGTGCTATAAAATTTACCTATAAGCATTTTCTTTATTTCTACATAAATATGACCAGAAATTCATTCATTCATTCATTATCCTCCGCTTTATCCTCGATTAGGGTCGCGGTGGGGTTCCCCATGCCCATCCAGGGGAGAACGTTTCGGGCGCTGGGCAGATAGACCCAGGACAGGGCGCCAATCTCTCGCTGGGCACACACTCACTCGCACACACACTCTACATGGGGCAATTTGGAGAACTCAATTGACTTCATCCATGTTTTTGGACTGTGGGAGGAAATCGGAGAACCCGGAGGAAACCCACACGGACACGGGGGGGAACATGGAAACTCCACCCAGATGGGGGATTCGAACCGGGAATCCCTAGCACTGAGAGGCGAACGTGCTAACCACTAAGCCACCGTGCCGCCGTTATATATATATATATATATATATATATATATATATATATATATATATATATATATATATATATATATATATATATATATATATATATATATATTTGTTGTTTTAGTGTTAGTTGCTTTTCTGGGTCCTTGTCATCTTGTCAGAAAACAAGTTTGATAAGTTGACACGACCTCTAAACCACATGCAGACGGTTTTATTCTGAACTTATCCTAGTCCTGAATACCCTATGATTTTGTAGTAGTTATTTGTGATTTATTTAAGGCATTTATTCCCTGTGTAAGAGCGTGATGACAGACACACACACAGTGCGCTGACTCAAACTCTTATGCAAGACACCCTTTTGTTTTCCTTCTTTAATGGTGTTTTGCTTTATTACATGTTTCATATCCTTTTCTCTACATCCTCATTCTTACTTCGCTCCCACCCTTGCTCTTATGTCATTCCAAATGTCGTGACCTATGGTAACCTTGTCATGTTATCATTAAAACATTAATCCCAAATAACAGCCTATCAATTTTACTGCCAAGGATGTTTTTTTGACTTTTTTTTTATTATTTACAGGACATTTATGTTTCACAACTGCCCTTATTATTTTTTCCATAATGCTTAGTGCATGAATGACTCTTTTTTATTACTTTTTTAAATTTCGACTGCTTTTTTTTTCCCAATAATTTGCAATTACTCCTGTTTCTAGCCTTGTTTTTGGCTTTGTTGTTAGAATATGCTTGTGATATTTTTTCCTTTGCCCACATTCCTCTGAATATAATATATTTCTATTAGTTTGAATCATTACTCTTGTTCTCTCTGCCTTTTTTTTGCCTTTGTTGTTGTCTCAGCTGCTGGAGCAAGCGTTGGTGATTGAAGAGCAGTTGCGCCGGGCAGCGTACCTTAACATGACGCAGGACCCCACTCACCCGGCCATGGCTCTGAATGCACGCTTTGCTGAAGTGGAGTGTCTGGCAGAGTCACACCAGCATCTCAGCAAGGAATCACTCGCAGGCAACAAACCTGCTAATGCCGTCTTACATAAGGGTGGGTTTAATATCTCCATATCAGTATAATCGCATCCATTTCTGTCATAATACTGCTTTCAGATCATATTCAGACTCCTTTAGCTTATTTAGATCAAAGGTCATCGTAGACTTTATTTAAAGAGCTAAGAATTTACACAGATCAGCAATGTCTGTTGTTTTCTGTGGCTAAACTATTAAATGCAGCCAAAAAAGTTGCTTCTGGAAAAGGTCCATGTTTCACAATATCTCTCAGATATGGGAACACTCACATCCACAAAAGGCATTTCCAGCTAAAAATACCCTCTCTGTGAACCTCTGTGAGTTTGGATTGCTGTGTCAATCTAGAAAAACAAACAGACTTTCGAATCTACTTTCTTTGGCTTATCACTACTGTTACTGCAAGTTTCTGCAATTTTTCTCCTGGTAATGTCGTTATTATCGCTTGACGTGAAAACACACTGTATTATATTACACAGAACGTAGTTTTAATGACATAAAAACAAAATGCATGTATTAATGTAAAAAAAGGCACTTTGGACGTTTTCGTGCTATGCACCTGGAAGCCCACCACAGACCCAAAAACCATGTGAATTAAAGGCAGCTTTGGGCAAACAGCAGTCTTTTTTCTGAGGCTGGTGAAAATATCAGTAAAAGCTACTGAGCTTTTAGCTTCAATTAGTGCTGAAATGTTTTTGATAAAAGGCAGGAAAGCCTCTTTGGCTGGGGAGGTTTTCAAAGGAGTGATGATGAAAGCTACTTGCAAACACCATGTTCAAAGACAGGAAAAATGGTCCTACGGAACGACTCCACTCTCACCAATGTCCAACTCGGCGCAAGTACAAATGTTAGAAAGATGTGTCTGGGGACTTCATAGAGAAGATGAGCCTTTGTACAAACGGGACAAAGTTCATAATTCATCCAAAATTTTAAAACCAAAGGTAGTGGTTAGTACAAATGGGATATACAGATGTAATTATCCATCCCATCCATCCAGTCCCTCTTTATCCTCTAAAAAGGATAGAGGGGGGGGGGGGGGGGCGTTTCGGGCGCTGGGCAGACACACCCAGGACAGGGCACCAATCTATCGCTGGGCACACACTCACTCACTCACACAAACACACACTATATGGGGCAATTTGGAGAACTCAATTGACTTGATCCATGTTTTGGGACTGTGGGAGGAAACCGGAGAATCCGGAGGAAACCCACAAGGACACGGGGAGAACATGGAAACTCCACCCAGATTGGGATTCGAAACGGGAATCCCTAGCGCTGAGAGGAGAACATGCTAACCACTAAGCCACCATGCTGTGAAAAAAAAAAAAAAAAAAATCTAGAGTAAAAAAAAGCACTCAATCACTGAAATTTAGTTTAGTTAATAATACAAATAAACTGGGCGGCACGGTGGCTTAGTGGTTAGCACGTTCGCCTCTCAGTACCAGAGATTCCCGGTTCGAATCCCCATCTAAGTGGAGTTTCCATGTTCTCCCCGTGTCCGTGTGGGTTTCCTCCTGGTTCTCCGGTTTCCTCCCACAGTCCAAAAACATGGATCAAGGTCAGTTGAATTCTCCAAATTGCCCCATATAGAGTGTGTCTGTGTGAGTGAGTGTGTGCCCAGCGATAGGTTGGCGTCCTGTCCTGGGTGTATCTGCCAAGCGCGCAAAACGTTCTCCCCTGGAAGGGCATGGGGAACCCCACCGCGACCCTAATATAGGATAAAGCGGAAGATGATGAATGGATGAATATAAATAAACTAGAAAAAAAAAAAAAACTTAGAAAAAGTTTTTTGGAACACTTACGTTCTCATAATTTGAAATTTGAATGTGGGACAAGTGTAAAGTGTAAGTAACCACATTAAACAAAAATCCTGGAATATTGCATATATATATATATATATATTGTGTGTGTTGGTTTTTTGCTACTGTGTTAATTGAAATGTTCCGATTGTAGTTTTAAACCAACTAGAGGAGTTGTTGAGCGACATGAAGGCAGACGTGACGCGGCTTCCTGCAACACTCTCTAGAGTTCCGCCCATTGCAGCACGCCTACAGATGTCTGAACGGAGCATCCTTAGCAGACTGGCTAACAAGGGCAATGAAACACTCACACCACCGGTAAATGTGCATCCTCCGACTTTGTATCAGTGGCTGAATGAACACGTTTCATTATCATCATCTCTCTAACATTATCATTGTCTGCAGCCCATCCCTCCAGGACCATATGCCACTCCTCAGAACTACGGCCCCCCATTCACCCCTGCACCACCGGCAATGGCTCTTGCCGCAGCCAACTATAGTCAGATGCCTCCGGGCTCATTCATATCAGGTGAGTGAAGCTGGTCTGTTTATACGCACGACTTCATATCGGTGAATGAACATTGACCGTCTCGATCAGCTCGACCAGCGTTTGAGCTACAGATCAAACCTGAATGAACTTCTGAAAAGTGAGAAGGCTGGCTTCAGAAACTGAGATTTTCGGTATTGAGTGAAAACTATTGAATTAGATCTCATAAGATTTGATTCGTGATTTGATTCTTGATTTGATTTAAGGTTCTTTGTAGTTGTTTTTTACTTTGGTGCTTTAAAGGCTGGGGTTGAAAGTACATTTCTTATTTTTTTTTACTGGTTTTTGTTCGTAAGCATTTTATTAGGATTAAAGTAAGAGAAACCTGTTTAAGTCACATTAAGAGATTTCACCATTCAAAGAAAAGGGGTTAGTCTTTTGCTGTTCTTGTGCTTTTCTAAATACAAAGGGTGGATTCTCACAGCTGAATTTGTTTGTAATGAACCACACAGAGACACATTAATACCCACATGCATGAACAAGATCATTAATCTGTTCAAGTTCTTGGAATTTTTCTAAAGAAATGATTGATGAATTTATAATTTCAGGAATGTATTTAAATGATTACACTGTTACTCCCCCTGACTCCTGGTTGCCAGTCTGTGATTTATCTGATAATTCTGTGTAACAGCTCTTGGCTTTGAATTCTGGAAGAAAGCAGTGCATTGAGTTACACATCAAAGGTTTATAGCAAATTTCACGGTATTGGACATTTAATTTATCGTGAGTACATCATGTTATACCCAAGGCTTAATTTTACGCTTTCCTAAAGTGATGGTGCCAGAAAAGATTTGGAGTGATGTCATAGACAAACCAGGTTTGGTTCAGTAATAATCAGCTTATTGTTGCTGATTTAAGAGTCAATAAAATAATCTATTTCCACCTTCAGTGTTTGCATTATACTGGTGATAAGATTATTCAGCTTATCCTGCTGAACAAAACTCCAACTGTTGTTCCTCGATTCTAGTTTCCTCTCTACTTTGTTCAATACAGTATTTATCATGTTTGTACATTCTTGGAAAGCACATAGTTCAACTTAGTGGGACTGACTGTACCTAATAGGCAGTCTTGGTTATATGGAGAGTGTGAACCTTGAATTTCATCACATAAAAATGCTAACATTACCTCCTAACCGATGAACAAGGACAGCTACTTCCCCCAATATAATAACCATCAGTGTTGGGAAATGACATTTTGCAAATCAGAGCTCTGATTACGAATGCAGTTTGACACATCTGACACTACAGAATGAAAACATTCCTATATCAAATGTTAAAAGCAGTGCTTCTCAGTCCAGTCCTCATGTACACTGACAGTCTCACTTTTTGCTCTCTCCAGCTCTTAGTACATTGTGCCACATTATTTAATACTTTCTGCAGCTTGGTACAGAATTTGAGATAATTGGCAAAAAATGTTTAAAGCAAACACATGACCTTTATGACTCTGCTTTGAACAATCACTAAATCAGGCAGCAGTGATGAAAACTAACTCAATTCATTAATATGGGGATGTTACTAGGTGGGCGGCACGGTGGCTGAGTGGTTTGCACGTTCGCCTCTTAGTGCTAGAGATTCCTGGTTCGAATCCCAATCTAGGTGGAGTTCCCATGTTCCCATGTCGAATTCTCCAAATTTCCCCATATAGAGTGTGTTTGTGTGTGTGTCTGCGTGAGTGAGTGTGTGCCCAGCGATAGATTGGCACCCTGTCCTGTATGACAGGGCAATATGAGAAATTACATCAGTGTTAAAAAAAAAAATATATATATATATATATATATATATATTTATGGACGGCACGGTGGCTTAGTGGTTAGCACGTTCGCCTCTCAGCACTAGGGATTCCCGGTTCGAATCCCCATCTGGGTGGAGTTTCCATGTTCTCCCCGTGTCCGCGTGGGTTTCCTCCGGGTTCTCCGGTTTCCTCCCACAGTCCAAAAACATGGATCAAGTTAATTGAGATCTCCAAATTGCCCCATATAGAGTGTGTTTCAGTGAGTGAGTGTGTGCCCAGCGATGGATTGGTGCCCTGTCCTGGGTCTATCTGCCCAGCGCCCGAAACGTTCCCCCCTGGATGGGCATGGGGAAACCAACCGCGACCCTAATAGAGGATAAAGCGGGGGATAATGAATGAATGAATATATATATATATATATATATATATTTTTTTTTTTATTTATTTATTTATTTATTTATTTTTATTTTTTTTTTTCTTGTAAATGTTATTGATGCAAAACATACCAGTCCATACCAAACCATATGGGTTTTTCTTTAATTCTGACTAGTACTTTCATCATTCATTGAATTTATCCAAATATCCATATTAATAATGTATAACACTGCAGTCTAAACCAACAGACTGTATCAAAAAGCTTTGTTTTTTAAATATTTTTTTGTTAACATTTTGCATAAATTGTCATATACGCTATGTTAATAGTTATAATGAAAATGAAAAATGAAAAGTAAAATTCTCTTATTCATTTCTCGTAATGGATAAAACAATGTATAATTAAAATGAAGCAGACTTGACAGAGTTGATGGTAATAACTTGGGAAAATTGCTTTTCATCTTAAAATGCCCATATCTACTGTAACTGTGTGACAATTTTTCTTTGATAATGATCTAAGTTTATAATTTCCCTAAAAAAACGAATAAATTACAATTTTGGGCAAAAAAGGCAAACAAATTCCAATTAATATTGAAGAGTTTCTGATAAAAGTAGCATCATGAGCTCACTACTGAGCTCAAAAGACTATTGAGACTACAATTAAAATAACCATTGCCTACTGTTAAGAATAGTAGAGGGTCTGTGATGTTGTCATTAAAGAATTTGTAAAAATTGCTAGATCCGTTGTTTTTGTTAATAATGGATTGAACTAGACAAAAGCTGTCCACCTCATCAACAGGTTTTCCTTCAATTGTTAAGTTCATGCTGTTTTGAAACTTTTCATTTTATAAGGGTCTCCATGTCCTCCAGGTTATCTGATATGAGTGTTATGTCATCCACATATTAATAAATATTGAAATTTCTCCATCAGACTTTATCTTCAATCATCTTCCTCTAGTCTCGCGTCTCTAATTATATTTCCAGCATACACACGATGCAGGTATGGTGACAGCTTGTAGCCATGTCTCACACCTTTGCCTTTGTATAATCAATCTGGTTGTCCCTTTTCAGTCATGGCAGTGGTTTGTTGTTTTTTTGGATGGTTCTCATTAAAACAAGTAGATGCTCTGCTATTCCAATCTTCCTGATTGCATTCCATAATGTGTGGTTTGCACAATACAAAGCACGTTGACTTCTTACTTTAATTTTTTGGCCTTTTTCATAAGACAGCATACATCTGTAATAATATTTTTGTTCCTGCTTGTGCATCTAGATTCAATTGGGTGCGTGTATGGCCTCCACAAAACATAAGAAAAGTTAGCAACATTAATGTTATGTAGTTCTTTTTAAATTATGAATGGATGTATGAATGTAGGCGGCACGGTGGCTTAGTGTTTGGCACGTTCGCCTCTCAGCGCTAGGGATTCCCGGTTCGAATCCCCATCTGGGTGGAGTTTCCATGTTCTCCCCGTGTCCGCGTGGGTTTCCTCCGGGTTCTCCGGTTTCCTCCCACAGTCCAAAAACATGGATCAAGTTAATTGAGTTCTCTAAAATTGCCCCATATAGAGTGTGTTTGAGTGAGTGAGTGTGTACCCAGTGATGGATTGGCGCCCTGTCCTGGGTGTATCTGCCCAGCGCCCGAGACGTTCTCCCCTGGATGGGCATGGGGAACCCCACCGCGACCCTAATAGAGGAAAAGCGGGAGATAATGAATGAATGAATGAATGTATGAATGAATGGACAGAACTTGTTATGAGACACACAAACACCAACTGTAAACAGCAGTGGGGATGGGATTCAGAATTCAGTGATAGAAAAAAGTTGGATGACATTTCTTTATAGTTCTTATCTATGAATTTGTGGACTCACTTTACCTTTACCTATTGTCCAGCTTGCTCTGGAAGAAAGCTCTGGAAAAATCTTTACCCAGCCAGTAGCTAAACTCTATCTGTGTTTTTAATGATTCAATTGCTTCCTTATGTAAGACAGCCTGAATATCACTTACTTCATATTGAACTTATTGGTAAATGAGCATCAAACAGCCAAAAGATTTTTCAGACACCACGATTGCTAAGAAAAAAAACACTTTCTTTTTAGAAACATTAACCAACCAATAACCCACATACACGTGACTACATAAATTACAAAACAAAACCTTTTGTGCTTGTAAGAGAATATACGCCGAATGTTACTTTTAGCAATACATTTACTTAACAAATTTATTGGAAGGGCGGCTTAGTGGTTAGCACGTTCTCCTCTCAGCTGTAGGGATTCCTGGTTCGAATCCCCATCTGGGTGGAGTTTCCATGTTCTCACCGTGTCCGTGTGGGTTTCCTCCAGGTTCTCCGGTTTCCTCCCACAGTCCAAAAACATGGATCAAGGTCAATTGAATTCTCCAAATTGCCCCATATAGAGTGTGTTTCAGTGAGTGAGTGTGTGCCCAGCGATGGATTGGTATCTGCCCAGCGCCCGAGACGTTCTCCCCTGGATGGGCATGGTGAACCCCACCGTGACCCTAATAGAGGATAAAGCGGGAGATAATGAATGAATGAATTTATTGGAAGGGCGGCACGGTGGCTTAGTGGTTAGCACGTTCGCCTCTCAGAACTAGGGATTCCTGGTTCGAGTTTCCATGTTCTCCCATGTCTGCATGGGTTTCCTCCGGGTCCTCTGGTTTCCTCCCACAGTCCAAAAACATGGATCAAGGTCAATTGAATTCTCCAAATTGCCCCATAGATTGTCTATGTGAGTGAGTGTGTGCCCAGTGATAGATTGGCGCCCAATCCTGGGTGTATCTGCCCAGCGCCCAAAACGTTCTCCCCTGGATGGGCATGGGGAACCCCACCGCAACCCTAATATAGGATAAGATAATGGATGGATGGAAATTTATTGGATGGTGTACCGCTCATTTACGCTAAATGAGGAAGAGTTGAGTTTTGCTTGTTCATGTGTACATAAGCATTGTGTTCTGACTGCTATCTGAGGTGTTAATAGTGATGAAATTTTGAATGATGTACCCACAAGTAATAATAGTAAATCATACTTAGTTAAATATGTCAGCGGGCAGTCATTTGGTTTGCAATTAGTTATTTTTTCATCCATCTAATGTTTGTGTTTTGTTTGTGTTTTAGCCCAATCTCTCTCTCCTGTTGTTTTTCCAGTCAGAGCATCTGAATGCACTCTTCAGTTCTTGTCTTTGTAATGGACTGTAATCAGAAAGTAATTGTGGTTACTTCCCGCCGTTGAGTAGAAACTATTAAGAGAAACAGTTGGTACGCCTTTTAGCTTGTCCACCACTTTAATTTTTTTTATAAACACTGAGTATTCTTTTTACAGTGGTTATTTTCAAGGATAGCTCATAAGTCAGGTCATCTGAAGGAGCTAAGTAATAATTTCTAAATCTTCAAGAGAGTGGTTGTCTTAGCAAACATGCCATTTAAAAGGCCACTTTCAGCTTCATTGATTTTTTAGATTTTGGAAGTTACACCGAGAACAAAGGCATCATAGAACTAAAGATGGCTGAAATGGTTACGTTGTACCATGTCATTACCACATTAACTTTGACTACTTTCTTTTTATATTGTTTTACTGTGTTTCATGTTGAAAATAATAACGTCTTAATAAAGTGACTTTTTTCGTCTGTATTTGTTAAATTTACTATTACAGTGCCCCTTGCAATAAATTGGTGCTTCTTATTATATATATACACAGTAAAACAGCTTTACTTTGGTTATCTGGGATTCTAGCAAAATTAAGGCTTAAGTTGGCCCAGGTTCCATTTGTTTGTCTTTTTACACAGTCCAAGATACAGAAAAAACATCAAATGCATTATCCTTCCTATTTTGCCTTTTTATTGTCCAGCTGTAACATTTCATAAAGAACAAGTACAGAAAGACAAATGTCTGCAATTTTTTTCCAGTTCCTTCATTCTTCATTCTCTGCCAGGTATATTTCCTGACTGCTAGATCCTTTGTTTTTGTTAATAATGGATTGAACTAGGCAAAACTGTCCACCTCATCAACAGGTTTTCCATCAATTGTTAACTTTTTTCATTTTATAAGGGTCTCCATGTCCTCCAGGTTATCTGATATGAGTGTTATGTCATCCACATATTAATAAATATTGAAATTTCTTCCATAAGACTTTATCCTCAATCATCTTCCTCTAGTCTCACGTCTCTAATTATATTTCCAGCAAACACACTATGCAGGTATGGTGACAGCTTGTAGCCATGTCTCACACCTTTGCCTTTGTGAGGCAATCTGGTTGTCCCTTTTTAGTCATGGCAGTGGTTTATTGTTTTTTTGGATAGTCCTCATTAAAACAAGTAGATGCTCTGCTATTCCAATCTTCCTGATGACATTCCATAATGTGTGGTTTTCACAATACAAAGCTGTTCTGTGGTCAGTGAAGCACGTTAACTTCTTACTTTAATTTTTTGGCCTTTTTCAGAAGACAGCTTACATCTGCAATAATATTTTTGTTCCTGCTTGTGCATCTAGATTCACTCTTCCATTATAAGGTTGTGGTCTTTATTCATTAACTTTATTAGCAAGTGGTATTAGGGAAAGGGCGGCACGGTGGCTTAGTGGTTAGCAGGTTCTCCTCTCAGTACTGGGGATTCCCGGTTCGAATCCCAATCTGGGTGGAGTTTCCATGTTCTCCCCGTGTCCGTGTGGGTTTCCTCCAGGTTCTCCGGTTTCCTCCCTCAGTCCAAAAACATGGATCAAGATCAATTGAATTCTCCAAATTGCTCCATATAGAGTGTGTCTGTGTGAGTGAGTGTGTGTGCCCACTCTGTCATCTACCAAGCGAGTTTCCAGATTTGTTGGAATAATTTGATCAGAGCTTTAATTAAAATTAATTATAATTTTAATAATTATAGTTTTAATTATAATTTCAATTGATTAAAATTGCATATTTTTTATTTAAAATTAATGTAGGTGTTACCTTTTGTCCGTCTTTCCCCGGGAGGAGGGCGGCTAATGCGGAGGTGTAGCGTTCAGCCGCTCGCACCTAGTGAGCGCTCCCGGGTACCGACCACTGCGGGGAAAAATGCGTGCGTCGGTCCACGGAATGCGACCCACGCGGAGAAGGTGCGCAGCGCCACAACGTTGTTGAACGCGGAAGGAGAGAAAAAGACACCGGGATAAAAACCAAACATCGAATTTAATAAAAATTGGTGCTGGGACACCAACAAAAAGGGGGAACAAACAAACAAAGCAACATTGGGCATATAAAACCACAAAACAAAGACGTGCGCCGAAGGGAAGGAAAACTCAGAATAAATACAAAAGGAACTAAACACGTGAACAAAACAAACCAATGACCCAACTGAAACAATTAAGAACCAAATGAGGGATAGGTGCCACAGGCACCTGTGACAGTAGGCTTGTGGTTTTGGAAACAGCCTTGTGACTTGAAGGTCCTCATTTCGATTCCCGATCTTACCAAGTACTATGGCTAAAGTGCCCTTGGGCAAGTCACCTAACCCACCTAACCACCTAATTGCTCCTTGAGCGCTGTGTACAAGACTGCCCACCGCTCTGTGCATGTGTGCTCACTTCACCAGTGTGTATATGTGTGTGTTTCACTGCACTGATGGGTTAAATGTGGACGACTAATTCCTGTGTGTAAGGTAGGCTAAATAGATGAATTTATCTTTATTTCTGAATTAAATAGTCTTCTGATTTAGAAGACTAATTTTTTTACATTTTCCTGTGACAGTTTACACTCAGTGTAGTCTTTAGTAAAAACAGGTTCTATTTCAAATCAAGATGCCATTGTGTTGGTCACAATAATTTCATACACAGACTTACTACACGGGCGGCACAGTGGTTTGTGTTTAGCACGTTCGCCTCTCAGCGCTAGAGATTCCTGGTTCGAATCCCAATCTGGGTGGAGTTTCCATGTTCTCCCCGTGTCCACATGGGTTTCCTTCGGGTTTTCCGCTTTCCTCCCACAGTCCAAAAACATGGATCAAGTCAATTGAGTTCTCTAATTTGCCCCATATAGAGTGTGTCGGTGTGAGTGAGTGTGTGCCCAGCGATAGATTCACATGTGTCCAGTGTCACATGTTTCCAGTGAATGATTTTAGTGAATTTCATCCAGTTATATCCAGGGTGTAAAAGCATTGCTTGAAAAATGTTATCAGTCAATTAGTTTTTTATTTCAAACTTTGATATTCCTTTCTACTAACACCAGTAAAACATCCTTTTCTCTGTTATATAATATATAATAAGAGTAAACATATTAACAAAATAATTTTAACAGTGGAATCCTTAGCTTTTCTGGTATTATCCTGACAATCCTTCTATTGTGCAAATCCATTTAGTTTTCTTGGTTGAGTACTAAAGTGGCTTACTCTTGCCTTCTTCCGCATTTAAATTGATTTTGGTGCCACGTCCATGAAGATCTGCCTCTGATACCAGTATAGGTTGTAGTTTTAGTCTTTTTTTTTAGATTTTCCTACCGTTTGTAACTACAGGAAATACAACTGAACACAGCACTGAACTTTCTGCTTTCCTGATGTACACAGGCCTTCTCGCACTACACTATGTATCAGCAGTTTAGCAAATTACATATTTATATTTACTAATATTTGCATAAATATTAAAATGTCTTCTTTATTAAATGATTAGTTCAACCTCTAACAAGTTGTTAAGCTTGCACTGATGATTTGTCACAGTAACAAAGCATTATGCAAAACTTAATAGATGTTGTCCTATGCTGCTAATGTGCTTTTTGTATTTTATGATGATTGTGTGGTGTCCATGAACCTCAGATTTCAATACTGAATACTACGGAACAATGTTGGTCAGTCTGTAAATTTCCTCCCTTTTACACTTTAGTCAGATGCGCATTTTCTAAGCATCATTCGGATTACTCAGTCATGCATGTTATTCATTCATTCATCCATTATCTCCCGCTTTATCCTCTATTAGGGTCGCGGGGGGGTTCCCCATGCCCATCCAGGGGAGAACGTTTCGGGCGCTGGGCAGATAGACCCAGGACAGGGCGCCAATCCATCGCTGGGCACACACTCACTCACACAGACACACTCTATATGGGGCAATTTTGAGAATTCAATTGACTTGATCCATGTTTTTGGACTGTGGGAGGAAACCGGAGAACCCGGAGGAAACCCACGCGGACACGGGGAGAACATGGAAACTCCACCCAGATTGGGATTCGTACCGGGAATCCCTAGTGCTGAGAGGAGAACATGCTAACCACTAAGCCACCGTGCCACCCTCATGCATGTTATATATGTGTAAAATCATGTAGATCTGTTCTGGTATCTTTATTTACGTTAATGATCAGAATAAGCCAAAATATTAATGTTAGTGATTTTGATTTTGCCATGATTGTTGGTGTCATTCGCCTCTCAGCGCTAGGGATTCCCGGTTCGAATCCCCATCTGGGTGGAGTTTCCATGTTCTCCCCGTGTCCGCGTGGGTTTCCTCCGGGTTCTCCGGTTTCCTGCCACAGTCCAAAAACATGGATCAATTGAGTTCTCCAAATTACCCCATATAGAGTGTGTCTGTGTGAGTGAGTGTGTGCCCAGTGATAGATTGGCGCCCTGTCCTGGGTCTATCTGCCCAGCGCCCGAGACGTTCGCCCCTGGATGGGCATGGGGAACCCCACCGTGACCCTAATAGAGGATAAAGCCGAAGATAATGAATGAATGAATGAATGAATAAAGCTTTGGGCGGCACGGTGGCTTAGTGGTTAGCACGTTCGCCTCTCAGCACTAGGGATTCCCAGTTCGAATCCCATTCTGGGTGGAGTTTCCATGTTCTCCCCGTGTCCACGTAATAGAGGATAAAGCGGAAGATAATGAATGAATGAATATAGCTTTGAAAACTACTGAAAGACAGAAACCTTCCTCACTTTTGTATTAAAGATTATTTTAGAACTTCAATACTTTTAATCGTGCATCTATTGAATTTATGACTGAAATTACATCCAAATGATGTAAAGCTCATATAGTACAGACACATCTAACAAACTTCTACAGTCAATATGCCAAGGTTGAATTTTAGCGATTTTAGTTGCTACTGTGAAGCCTACATATGACATACAGATCTAAAATGTTGGAATTAAAACCAGATTGTTTAATGATCAGGTTTGGTATTACTACAGTGTAACTGGTTCCTCTTTTCTTACTGACCTGTGGTGTTCTCTCACTTTAGACAAAACCTCCGAACTGATTAAATGAATGACTAAATTATATTTGTACTGATTTAGCATTGGACTTAAATAATTTGAATTTGAATTAATTATAATATATTTATAGGTAGGCGGCATGGTGGCTTAGTGGTTAGCATGTTCTCCTCTCAGCGCTAGGGATTCCCGGTTCAAATCCCAATCTGGGTGGAGTTTCCATGTTCTCCGCGTGTCTGCGTGGGTTTCCTCCGGGTTCTCCGGTTTCCTCCCACAGTCCAAAAACATGGATCAAGGTTGATTGAATTCTCCAAATTGCCCCATATAGAGTGTGTCTGTGTGAGTGAGTGTGTGCCCAGCGATGGATTGGCGTCCTGTCCTGGGGAACCCCCCCGCGACCCTAATATATATAGGATAAAGCGGAAGATAATAAATGAATGAATATTTATAGGTAGGTCGGCACGGTGGCTTAGTGGTTAGCATGTTCTCCTCTCAGCGCTAGGGATTCCCAATTCA
This sequence comes from Corydoras sp. C115, assembly GCA_019802505.1. Taxonomy (NCBI): domain Eukaryota; kingdom Metazoa; phylum Chordata; class Actinopteri; order Siluriformes; family Callichthyidae; genus Corydoras; species Corydoras sp. C115. Next base: position 1,816,140 of record JAFMOC010000083.1, on the reverse strand, counting down.
AATCCCAATCTGGGTGGAGTTTCCATGTTTTTCCCGTGTCTGCGTGGGTTTCCTCCGGGTTCTCCGGTTTCCTCCCACAGTCCTAAAACATGGATCAAGGTCGATTGAATTCTCCAAATTGCCCCATATAGAGTGTGTTTGTGTGAGTGAGTGTGTGCCCAGCGATAGATTGGCGCCCTGTCCTGGGTCTATCTGCCCAGCGCCCGAAACGTTCTCCCCTGGATGGGCATGGGGAACCATAACGCGAACCTAATAGAGGATAAAACAGAAGATAATGGATGGATGGATTTATAGGTATTGAAGTCAACTGATTACTGAACTTGATTACTAATTGATTCATTTAGGCTTTTACCACTTTTGTGAGACATTTGTATTGTTTATGAGTATTTGCAATGCAATGTAATGCAGGCAGCAGTTGTATTAATACAAATTGCACATACATAAGATCTACTCAAACTGCTATTGAGTTAGATTGTTTTTTAAAAATCTTGGAAATAAATAACTAAAGCCACAGGGAACGAATGAGAATTTAAACTATTTGGTTGTGGTCATTTGCTAAAATGTTGTAAAGTACTGAGTAAATAAGTCAGTTTTCTTGTTGTTGCATTTTTTCAGTTAACCAAACGTCCTGCACTTTTCCACTGGAATGAACGCTGGCTTTTTAAAATGTGCTTTTTAATGCATAAACAATCTTCATTACCCTTAATGATAATATGAAGTTCATATAACACTTTCCAACGACTGTTAGACCTTAAAAGATAATATTTAATAACCTGCCTTTTTTCAAGTTCAAGTTCAAGTTCAAGTTAAAGTTAAAGTTTTTTAAAGTAATATTTGGGCATGTGAGCTATATTTAAGCAGACTGATAAACTTAACAGCATCCCATTGTTTCCTCTTTTTGAAGAGTCTTTGGAGAGATTGCTCTGTCACTAGACTCACTAGACTTGTGTACTGCATCCACATGCATTTTGTAACAACATAAACACACAAATGAGATTAATTGTCTAAAGTCCCAAATGCAACTAGTGTAAACTTTCACCTCAAATGAGTTTAAGTGTTCTGTGCACTGCTGATTGTGTATTTCTATACCCATCATTCAGCCAGTGCATCTGTGGGAGACATACTAGCCCCATTTTTTTTGGTGCAATGGAGCTTTTTCTGAAAATGTCATTACGCTGATCCACTGCCTCGCTGTGCCAGGAATCACTCAGACGAGGAACATTTTTTTCCCTCAGGCCAGGGATATTTTTAAGAGGAGGGGAAAAAAGAAACAGGAGAATATGTGTGCATTTCTTAACAGTGTGGGTATAAAGGCATATGGGGCTCTGCACTGGGGGCGTACACACCGACCTCTGACTGGGCTAAAAATACACTATACGTGGGGCCCATTTTAGTGCTCTGCTCCCCAGATGAGACGACTGTGGTGACCCCGTCAGAAACTCAGCCAAATAAGAGAGACGAAAAATACACCAGACTAAACAAAAAAGCCTCGAGTGTGGTGGGGAGGGGGTTGGTCATGCGGGACAGTGGAGACAGAGTGAGAGTTAAAAGGACTAGAACAGACAGAGAAATAAAAATGATCAGAAAGTATTTCCTAGAAGAATTTCCGACCTGTTTTTCAATTCCCATTTTCTTAGTTACACATATAAGAGCACCAATCAGTTTTTTATACATTGTGTATAATCATCAATTATCCTCGTAAAAATACACTTGTCTGATGTTTGTCCCCAATTTTCCCCGCCCATTTGGTCATATCCCATGGACATCACACTACTCAGGACTGCAATATCCATGGAATTGAAAATGACAGATGGAATTTAATATGTTGTGCCTATGAAGATCCCATACCTTTGGTACATTTCAGACGTTTTGAAAGGCCTTGAGCCTTCCTCTTACATTGTGAATATTTTGAGGAGTGATTCTGTGCCACTCGTTCTGATCTTGCTGCTGCTGCTAGCCCACTCGCTGCCCCGCCAGTGTCTACAGTCTGCCACCTTTGTGCCCCCACAGAAGCCCCGCTCTGCGTGAAGACCAAGGAGCATAACGTCCTTCAGCGTCAGCGAGTGGTGGACCTGTGGAAGGATGGCAGGTCGGAAGGGTCAATCGGGCAGGAGCTGCACATGCCAAAATCCACCGTGCACAGCATCATCGTCAAATACCGCCTCAGCAAGACGGTGGAGAACCTCCCTCGCAACGGCCGACCAAAAAAACCCTGATTGAATGGAGTCATGGACAAAAACCACACATATATATGGGGAGTGGGTTACATCAGCCAGAGAACAATGGCTTGGGGTAGAAAATGCAATAAGAGGCCTAGCAAGTTGGAATGAAACTGGTGAGGTGGCCATAATCCTGATAAATTGAGAGAGTGAAATGAGGAGAGGGGTACAGAAAAGGGGCTGTCAGCAAGCAGTTCAACACACAGAGTGGAAGAAAAGTATAAAAACGCTAAGAGTCTTCTGAAATGCGTACAAGCTCCCTGACTGCTTAATGACCCAATAACGAAGTCATTAAGAGTAATGTGAACAGACAGGAAGGTGAAGAGTCAAGTAAAAGATTTAGGATAAGTGTTTAACTAAAAAGACACAATCTAGTTGGACTAAAGAGCAAATTGCCCCAACTGCCCCCGATAAAAGTGGGAGCTGTGTCTAATCTGTCAGAGAGATGGCCTGTAAAAAGACAGCCTCCTCTCTCGCCCTCTGTACCCCTTCTGTCTTTCATCTCGCATCCCAAACCAGTGGATTCATCTTTTACTTGGCGAGTAAAATAAGTCCACATGTCCAAGTACCCAGGACCTTTACTCCCTAATTCTTGTGGAACGCTCCTTTGCTTGCTCTCTCTGTTTTTCTGTGGACAATCCACATTTTTGCTTACACTTAGAGGGAGTTCAGAAACATTTCATTTTGTCCAACCCAACAAAGACAGATTGCAGGTGTTTTTTGTCCTCCTTCAGCATTTCCCATCCTAATGTCGGTAGGGAATCGCGAATTAAATTATTTTTGCAAATACATTTTCTCTGAGCCTGTGAATTAAAATATAAGGTCGAAAGCGTCATGAGGTCTTAGCCTCTTATCTGAGGATTCACTTCTGTGACAAAAAAGGAAGCAGAGCTAAAAATAGAAAACTGATCCATAATTTGAGGAATTCTGTTTAATTATTTGTTTGTTGGCAGTAATGCAGTGGACATTAAACTTTGTGTGAGCGTTGTACCTAATATAGGCTGACTGATATATAAGAAGTACACAGTTTCAGAACAAAGCAGAAAATAGATGACAGCAGGGGCAAACTTACCACTGTTTCCTGAACACTATATGGCTGAACTCTGCTTGGAGTCCAATTTTGGCAAAATCGTCATGTATTGGTTTTGGTGTAAATGTGCATTTGAACAAATTGGTCCAAAATCAGACCAAAATTGGCAACGCCCAAATTCCTGTGCAGTATAACAGTTTGGAGTGCTCTATGGGAGGACATGCATTCATTATTCATTTCATTCATTATCTCCCGCTTGTTTATCCTCTATTAGGGTCGCGGTGGGGTTCCCCATGCCCATCCAGGGGAGAAAGTCTCGGGCGCTGGGCAGATAGACCCAGGACAGGGCGCCAATCCATCGCTGGGCACACACTCACTCACACAGACACACTCTATATGGGGCAATTTTTGAGAATTCAATTGACTTGATCCATGTTTTTGGACTGTGGGAGGAAACCGGAGAACCCGGAGGACACGCAGACACGGGGAGAACATGGAAACTCCACCCAGATGGGGATTCGAACCGGGAATCCCTAGCGCTGAGAGGCGAACGTGCTAACCACTAAGCCACCGTGCCGCCTATTGGAGGACATGCATTCACAGAAATATTACAGTCTTATGTAGAAACGTGGACTTCCCTGATTAACTGACATGCTTTATGGATATCCTACATGTCATTATGTTACCATGCACAACAATGTATGTATTTAAATATGCCCTTTCCAGCATATTTTTTTATTTTTAACATTTTGTAAATTAACTGAATTATTATTATTAATAATAATCATGACAGAATATATATATATACTAATAAATGCAAGGCACTTTTTTGTATTTATTTAAATTTGATTTGATTTAAAGTTAAGGTTAGTTTATAATCAGCAACTTTGCATCAATATTGATTTGTTAAAGTAGACTGATTTTACTTTAAAACTTTTTTTTAAATCAATCAAATATGGAATTTAACCAGAGGTGCACAAACTTTTGCAGAAGACTATGTGGTCAGGGTTTGGAGTTGCTCTGATTAAACAGTGAATGAAGAATTGAGCCTGTTTGTATGCACATGAAGGTGTGCAGGTGTGTTTTTACTTGTGCACTTGTGGGTTGTGTGAACTGAGGGCCTGACACTGATGCTCTGTGTGGGTTAGTTCCCATTGCCGCAAGGAAGAGTGATTAATTGTGTACACAGTGTGGTTGTTTAGACAGGCAGGGGTCATGAAGGCTGTCTGCCAACTGAATATTTTTCTGGATTACAGAACGAGAGAGGGCGGATATGCAGGAGCAAACCTGTGCAGTGAGGCAGTGAATAAAAGTACTTGAAAGCGAGAGAGAGACACACATACAAAGGAAGAGAGAAATAAAATAAAGCTCAACAAAGATGGCAGTTTAAGATATGAGTGTGTAAAACCGCTTATTTCCTTTGGCCTTTGTGTGAAACAAGACATTTTAAGGATGGCGCTTGAGGTACTTGTGAGGGAATAAAATGTCTTTGTTGGTCCTCGTTTTATTCCCCAACAGAAAAGCGGGAGGAAGTTGATTTAGGTCTAAAATGACTAAAGTGAAGATCATAAGCTGATAAGCCTTTTTTATTTTGTGGTGTTTAACGAAACTATTTTGGAATCTTTTGGTTAATAAAAAAAACTTTACATAAGCTGCATTATGTTTCAGTAGTTTCTGTGACAAATTATGAAGGCAAGGCATTACAGGCAGATCGTCATGAGAACATCAATTACTGCATGGTTTAGTAAGGATTCAGAGAAAAAGGATATGTTAAATGCACCTTCTGGAACCAATCTGTTCAATCATTTAACCCACATAGGACTGTTTTGTAAGAAATTTGAATGAGGATGTCTGGATAATCTTTTAGGAACCTTACCATTCCGTTTCTCTGGATTGTTCTTACAGTCATCAAACGACTTTTGAGGAAATCGCTCATATCAGCAGAGCAATAGCAGTAGCATAGCAATAAAGAACATAATTTGCAAGCCAAAGCTGTTTTATAATGTCGCAACCAGTTTAACCAATAAAGTGAATCTGCAAAGCTCAGTTATAGGTATGTATTTTTGATTTCTAAAAATGAATTTTTTTTAAATAAAGAACAAAAGCAGGCATGTTTTGACAGGTCACAGATTGACTTGATTTAAAACTAGTTATGATTTGGGTGTGCATTGGGGTGTGTGTGTGTGGGGGGGGGGTGATAGAGTGGGTGGCAGAGAATGTTTGGGGAAGTGACTGATAAAGCTTTTACAATTTTCTTTTTATTTATATCTATATATCTCTCTCTCTCTCTCTCTCTCTCTCTCTCTCTCTCTGTATATATATATATATATATATATATATATATATATATATATATATATATATATATATATATATATATATGTGTGTGTGTATATATATATATATATATATATATATATATATATATATATATATATATATATATATATATATACACACACATATATATATATATATATATACACACACACACACACACACATATATATATATATATATATATATATATATATATATACTGTATATATAATACAAAGCAATATGAATGTATTAAATAACTCCTACTGAAAACTGACCACAATTGTACTTAATGTCTTAGATTAAATAGTTCATTTAATAATGTGCACTGTATATTCATATGATTGGCATTATAGATATTTAGGATAAAGTCGATATTGTTTTTGTTGATAAGGCATTATTAAATGTATAGTTCTCTTTGGCGTATTGAACTCTGAGAGATGTCGCATAAGCTTGAATCTGAAATGATGTTCTGCTGCCTCTGAAAATATTTTTTATGTATTTTAATATAACAAGGAAGTCTAATTAAAGCTGACAAAAACATAATAGAAGGTAATATCTCATCTCATTATATAATCTTGTCTTATACTAGTGACTACGCCCTGGGGAGATACACCCAGGACAGGGCGCCAATCCATCTCTGGGCATACACTCACTCACACAGACACACACAACAAGATAATATAGGCAAAATAACTAAAGCTAACAAAAAAATCAGATTTAGAAAGCATGTACAGCTTACATTGGGTAAAAGACAGAGAAATACTCTGTACAGTCATTTTACAGAGCATAAAATAATTATTCATTCATTATCTTTATCCTCTATTAGGGTCACGGTGGGGTTCCCCATGCCCATCCAGGGGATAACGTCTCAGACGCTGAGCAGATAGACCCAGGACAGGGCGCCAATCTATCGCTGGGCACACACCCACACAAACACTCTCTATATGGGGCAATTTGGAGAAATCAATTGACTTGATCCATGTTTTTGGACTGTGGGAGGAAACCTGAGAACCCGGAGGAAACCCATGCGGACACAGGGTAAAATAATTAGTACAATAAAATAAAAAATAAATAAAATTGAGGCAGCACGGTGGCTTAGTGGTTAGCACGTTCGCCTCTCAGCGCTAGGGATTCCCGGTTCGATTCCCCATCTGGGTGGAGTTTCCATGTTCTCCCCGTGTCTGCGTGGGTTTCCTCCGGGTTCTCCGGTTTCCTCCCACAGTCCAAAAACATGGATCAAGTCAATTGAATTCTCAAAATTGCCCCATATAGAGTGTGTCTGTGTGAGTGAGTGTGTGCCCAGCGATGGATTGGCGTGGGGAACCCCCCCGCGACTCTAATAGAGGATAAAGCGGGAGATAATGAATGAATGAATGAATAAAATTGATTGATATAACTGAACCATGTAAATAATCAAATGTCAAACTAATATAAAAACGACACCATTTGTGACTATGTTAGCTATGTGTGCTTTTTAGAAAATGTCTTTAGAAGTGACAGAAGGACATGGTCCATTTCTGATGGAACAAACATGGCGTCACCATTAAAATTATGCTGCATTTCTGGAGAAACTAATTAAAATTAACTCTCTTTGAAGATTTGGGTAAACAAGTCTGGATGTTTGTTGAAACCCCATTATTCCTAAACAGATTCCCGTGAGGCCTATACTGCTTTTTTTGCAAACAGTTGATTATGCACCAAGAAAACATTGCTTTGCAGGAAGCTCACTGTGAACCAGTAACCTTCTGGAACAAAACCGTTTTGCAGTAAATGATGCTCTTCTGCAGAAGGTGATCATTCACATTTGTACCATGTTTGTCACAACATAAACCGTGTAAATCTGCCTTTTCAACAATGATTATGGTCCGGAACTTCTACTGCAGCAGATTCACAAATAAACACTTCTACTCCATCTGGCCATTTCACCTTTTGTTCCCAAGTTTAAGGACTTGGTAACAGAAACCAGATGTCATTTCTCAAAATATACTGTAGTGTTTTGTGTGAATAGTTCAGTGTTTTGGATTTTATGAGGACTTTGTATATTTCTACTTAATAAAAAGCATGGAAATGTATCACTTAGTTGTCTTAGCTGGACAACTGTGTGAAAATATCTTAAGTACAGTGGAACCATGTTCGACTTTTACGGTACGTCTCTGTCCTGGCCCTTTAGAGCTGTGACTGAGCAGTGACTGATGAGGTGAAAGTTAGATTCAGGATTTCCATGTCAATTAGCTTTGGCAGGTGTGGTGTGTGCTTTTTCGATTTTCATTCATTTTAAAATAAATTTAGCAAGTCACTCGTACCACTTCACACTCGGCTTTAAGTTGGTCGGCACAGTGGCTCAACTGTTACTGCTTCATTTTATAGCAGAAGTTAATTCATTTACATACATGACCTCATTAAGCAGACCCTTTTTTAAAGTGACTTCCCAACTTGATGGCTGAGGTAAGAACACAGGGTTAATACAGCACGCCCGGAACAGTGAGGGTTAAGGGGTTTGCTCAAGGACCCACATTGGCAGTGTCAGTAGACCTGGGATTTAAACCCACAACCTTTGGATTGATAGCCCAACATCCAAACCACTGGCTACCATGCCCACTGTGCGTCTTGGGTTGGATTCCCGGTTGGGGCGAGTGTAGTTGTTTTTCTAATGGAGTCTGCATGTCCACATGCCTGTGTGGTTTTGCTCTGGGGATTCTGGTTTCCTCCCACAGTTTAAAGATATGCTAATGGATAAATTGGAAGACAGTAACTCACCGAGTGCCATAACACCTCCTGATCCATAGCCAAGCACCTCACCAACTAAACCATCATTACCAACATGCCACTCAGAATCCATTTTACATTCTATAAAAAATCTCACTGCACTGTCATTTGCAGCAACAACAAGTCATGTTTTTGTGGGAAATTATTTTTGCATTCTTTGTGAAATCATTGCACATATCCACAAAATATGTCTCATCATTTTAACCAGAAGATTACTATAAAGATGTTTTTTTACCGTAGTGTATTTTAGGGTAATGAGACGATTATAGATTTTGGTGGTACAATTATTGTCTGAGAAATAATCAGGATTTTACGGTTATCATGTAATAATCAACTTTACGAAAATACGAATAAACGTATTTCTCTTATAATTGTTGACATGACGATGTTGAGGTGCATTTATAAATATTAATTGTAGCGTTTTTTAACATGATTAACTGCAAAATTGATTGTCTCATACCTAGTTTTGTTTTATCCAACTAAACCATCATTACCAACATGCCACTCAGAATCCATTTTACATTCTATAAAAAATCTCACTGCACTGTCATTTTCAGCAACAACAAGTAATATTTTTGTGGGAAATTATTTTTTTGCATTCTTTGTGAAATCATTGGACATATCCACAAAATATGTCTCATCATTTTAACCAGAAGATTACTATAAAGATGTTTTTTTACCGTAGTTTATTTTAGGGTAATGAGACGATTATAAATTTTGGTGGTACAATTATTGTCCGAGAAATAATCAGGATTTTACGGTTATCGTGCAATAATTAACTTTACCTTAATATTGTCAGAAATCACAGGAATAATGCACGGTTTCTTATTATTGTTCTTTTTTAATGGAAACACAAAACAACATTTTGTTACATTTACATTTGGTCATTTATTGGACACTTTTATCCAAAGTGACTTACAAGGTGAACACAGGGTTAATCACAACATCCCTGGAGCAATAAGGGTTAAGGGTCTTGCTCAAGGACCCACACTGGTAACTTCAGTGGACCGGGGATTTGAACCCCCAACCTTCATATTGATAACCCAACACCCAAACCACTGAGCTATCGCTCCCAATTTTCAATTTTGTTATTGAAAAAAGACAACGCAGGGCTAATGAAGAATATTAACACAAAACATCCTTTATTGCAGTTTTATTCATTCATTATCTTGAATAAGGGGGGGGGGGGGTTTCCCAATGACGATCCAGGGGAGAATGTTTTGGGCGCTGGACAGACACACCCAGGACAGTGCTCCAATCTATCGCTGTGAACACATGCACTCACACAGACACACACACACACACACAAACAAACACTACATGGGGCAATCTCTTGACCTTGAGGAAAGATTGGGATTCGAACCGGAGAGACTAAGAGGCGAATGTGCTACAGCACTAAGCCAACACTTCTTAATAACACAAAATATAAAATTCTTTCATTAAAATCAAAGTAAAAAATTTCTTTTTATTGACTTTGAGTTTCGGCAGTTGATCAAAAATTCCAGCTCCCGGCAAAAAATGTATTTCTCTTATAATTGTTGACATGACGATGTTGAGGTGCATTTATAAATATTAATTGTAGCGTTTTTCATCATGATTAACTGCAAAAATGATTAATTGTCTCATACCTAGTTTTGTTTTATCCATCCATCCATAATCTTCCGCTTTATCCTCTATTGGGGGGGGGTTCCCCATGCCCATTCAGGGCAGAACGTCTTGGGCGCTGGGCAGATACACCCAGGACAGGGCGCCAATCTATCACTGGGCACGCACTCACTAACACTCTATATGGGGGAATTTGGAGAACTCAATTGACCTTGATCCATGTTTTTGGACTGTGGGAAGAAACCAGAGAACCCAGAGGATACCCACGCGTACACGGGGAGAACATGGAAACTCCACCCAGATTGGGATTCGAACCGGGAATCCCTAGCGCTGAGAGGAGAACGTGCTAACCACTAAGCCACCGTGCCGCCCATGTTTTGTTTTATTGTCATTCAAATAGCAACTAGTCAACTGAACTGGCCCTGTTATTATGGCGCATTTACAGTAGCATGCACTCATAACATTTTCTGCTGAATATTGTAATAAAAGAGTGAAATCTGTGTTGCATTGCTGTAAATATAACTAACTTTGATGTTTCTTTTCTTTGTAGTGCTGAACGGGCCTCCAATGTCAGTTAAGAAAGAGCGAGAAACAGAGCTTATGATGGGACGGAGGGAGCAACGCACTGGAGAGGTGATCTGTATCGATGACTAAGGCCACCTGTGAAACCCAGCCCTACACACACACACACACACACACACACACACACACACAGACATGCACACAAAGCATTTTGCAAGTAACCTAAGCAGACTTACAGCAATGGAAGTATATTGATAACCATTGGCAGAAGTTAACAATTATCAAAAAAGGTTGTTCACCAGTCATTACATTAACTGGCAAATATCTACTTGTTATAATAGCACTGCTTTGATGAATCCCAGTAAACAATCACTATATCTTTGGACACACTCATATTCAGGCTTAAATACACTCCTTATAGTAAAATGTATTTCTTGAATTCTGGCCATATCAGAATCTGCCTCAAAACAACTGTCGCCTCCCCTGACGCACCCCATTCACACAACTTCAGAACCTCATTAGCATCTTTCCTCCACCTTTCCTCAGATACAGAGCTGCATGCATTTGTTAAAGACATTGCCAGGCTTCATATCATTCTCGTCTCAGCCGCATGCTTGTTCCATTCTGTGCTAGATATGGAAGGAAACAGATGTGCGCCAGGCTTTGCTTACCATTTCACATAGTGAATTAAACGATCATCACCATCCCAGCATATTTCTTTCTTTCTCGATACTAATACTTGCTAAGTGTGCTGTGGTAACTAGTGTAAAGAAGCGTTAGCTGGATAATGATGTTCAGTAAAGCTAACAGACATGTTCAAGAATAAAACTGATTTCTAGATTTAAACAACAGTGAGGGGCTTATTCAAAAACTTTCATTTATTTCTTATGCTGGGAGGCTATGCAGCCTCATTTTTGACCAGTATTGTATAAAACGCAGAAAAGAAAAGAATCTGTTCTATGTTAATGATCGTCAAACTTTATTTTGTTGACAAAAGTATAGAGAAAAGTTTTTTTCGGTAAATTGTTTTACACAAATATGCAAATTCCCTGGAAGACCCTCAAAAATATCAATGGCACAAAATGCATTCGTTGGCTTATGTAGTCTAATTTAACAAAAGATTAAATCTGAACTGGCAGGAGTATAGTTACATGCAAAAAGGTCACATTCGATATCTCCTGCTAAAATTACCATGAACTTGCTGGGAAACGGCATCGCCTTGAGGGCAACCTGTCCCTCCATTAATGCTTCAGTGTCAATGGTACATTTTTACATATGCAGGTCCCACATGCCATGAACACTCTACATCCTCATACTATAACAGCTTCAAATAATAGGCTGAATGGTCCTCAATGGCTTTTTCACAGAGAAAATAGTCATTATTTCCAGATATTGGACTTATACAGACTCATTTAACTACCAAACACATTTCCCACTGCTCTTTGGACCATCTAAGAGGAGCTTGGGTTCAGAGAACTGATGTTTATGTTTGGAACTGGTGTATGGCTTTGATAGCATAATAGTTTTAGGTGACCTTTCTTAAGTACTTCTGGAGCAGTCCTACTAGTCCAAGGCTTATGATCATACTAATTTTTCAGTTCTTCATTCCTACAGATTCCCTGGATCATTTGTACATTATGTTTCATAGATGGAGACATATTTGAAATCCTTTGCAGCTTAAAGAGGAGAACCAATGATCAATACTCCTACAAATTAACGCTAAAACTAAACTTGTGATTGCACCTTTTCTAGCCTATGATTCTATTCTACCCTGTAACTGTACCTTTGGCAGTTAAACTAAGGTTCCGATAAATTAACAAAGTACAGATTCTTGTTCTTATTGCATTTTACAAAATGTCCTAATGTTTTTAAAAACAGGGATGTAATTAAAAGCATGCAAAGGCTCTTTCAGTGGCGAGAGCACCATTGATGGTGAAAATAGACACAGGTTTTTGGCATTTACTTACTTCACTGGCACACAACAGGACATGGGATCAGGTCACAACAGGTAATTATTTGAAACGTATCAGAAAATCGTTTTTATCTGTCTGAACTCAAGATGCTCAATGTATCACTATCAGCAGTGCTTTTGATACTATGACTCCTCTTTTCTCTGTGCTCATTTCTCTTTATTCCTCATGGCCATACGTTTTCTTCCTGACACAAAGTTCATTCACTTCTCTAAGTCTAAGCATCTCTTTCCACTTCATCTTTAAGATTTCTACTTCTTTTGAAAAAAAAATACCGATTCTCAGTAGTTTATTTAAGTTTGTTTATTTCGTTGTTTTAGTGTTTTTAATCCTTGTTCTAAGCTACTTTATTACCTGTTGACGTTGCTGTTGATGTCGTCTTTGCTGTTACGATTGCGAAGCTTTTACCAAATGAAAAAGATAAAAGCAAATTCTCTTTATGTTTTTGGTTTATGCCATTTCTTTTTCGTATACAACATATTGAAAAAAATAGCCAACGAAGAGGTTGACTGAACTTCTGAACAATTTTTTTCTAGCCCGTGATTTGCAATAGATTCGGGGCTAGTAAGTGACCTATAAACAGTGGATTACTCCTCTAAACCTGAAATGCATTTAGCTTTTACTGTGTACATTTATATATTGAAAGCCTGGAAAATAAATTGCTTACATTGTCTGAACAGTTAAATCAGACACCTCTGGCTGCTAAAATGCACAGTATGACATAAGCGCCTTAATTAACAGTAACATGACTGTAAAGAGTTAAACAGAGTATGTAACTCTGCACCTACTTGCTCTTATACTGTCCTTAGCTAGGCCTCAATTGAAATAGGTAGTCAATGAGTTGAAAGTTAATTTATTTGCTGCACTCCCTTACCTCTTGAAAAAGACATTTCAGTGCTTGACATGAATTGGGAGAGTTTTAAGTGTTAAATCAAGCAGGATTATGTCCGCGCTTTCATTTTTTTTTTTTTTTTTTTTTTTTTTAGCATTTTAGCATTATTTTTTTCATTTATTAATGTGTCACTATGTAAGTTGTGTTTCTGAACCAGTTCCAAATCAGTGGCTCATGTTGTGATTTGACTCCGGGTGGACGAACGGAATATGTTAATAATAATACATCTTTCTTTTCATTTTGATTTGTTTGTAATAAAGACTCAAATGAAACCACTTGACACATTTACTTATAAATCAACAGAACACGTTATTATGGTTAGATAAAAATACTTAAAGTAGACAAGCATTTTTCTGTTGTTCCTATTTTGTCATCGCTTTGACTAATAATAGAAGCCACAATGTGCTAAGTCATCAGTGTTTCATGAATGAGTCACACCACCATTTGAAAATAGTTGCCACACACTTGTTATTTAAAATAAACAAAATAAGTGCATTATTTTGTAACTTTACTACAGAACATCCCTTTTTATTGCGGAAAAGTGCTTATCACACTATGACAATGGCACTAAAGCATGTGTCACAATAGATTACACTACGATTAAAAAAAAATCTTATTCTTACACAACAATAGTATTAAACCTTTAAATAACACCAGAGGTTTTTATGGACAAAGATTGTAGTATGACATTACACTCACTGGCCACTTTATTAGGTACGTTTCCTGATTTCTGCGCTCACTGTCCATTTGATCAGTTTCATGTTCCATGTAGATGTTACAGACTGCAATCCATTTGTTGCTCCATGATCTATTAGTCTCCATTACTCTGTTCTCTAATGTCTCTTATGGTCAGCTGCATGACCAGAATTGATCAGATATTATTTGGATGGTGGATTATTTTTGATCTGTTGATGTATTATTGTGTGCATTGTATTGATTTAGACACAGCAATGTGTCCAAGATGTAAAACAGACACAGTGCTCACTGGACGGTTCCTACAAGAGTCCAGCAGTGATACTGAAAATCCCAGCAGCACTGCAGCATATGATCCACTCATACCACTGTGAATGCCAAACCACAGCCATATCAATTTAATCTATTGTTAAAAATGATCCACCAACAAAATCCTTGATATGGGGATCCCAAGGATGAAAGTTTAAATGAGATAACTAAGACACAGTCTATTATCTGTAGCTATTAAACTATGTAGTGCATCTATATAGTAATTAGAACTGATCAAATTGACAGTGAATCTAGAAAGAAGGAGGTGTACCCAATAATCTGGCCAGTGAGTGTACATTAATATTGGTTTAGAGTCAAAGGAAAGCGCTATGAAATTTTAACTGCCTGTGCAGTTACCCTGATTGCACATTTCAACACACACACGCACGCACGCACAGCCATTCCGCACTTCACCTCAACCCAGACGAGTTTATCTTGGACGCCGTTTCTGAAAAGCACAAACCCCTGCAGGATCCAAATGTGGACTGTATGCAGAAGCAACCCCAAAAGTGAAAAAAACACATGTGCAAGAAAGAATGACAAACTGGATAAGGATACAAATAAACACATTTTTTTTTCTCCAAGGTTTTCTGCTATTTGGAAAAGCTGATCGATAAAATGAAAGAAATAGGTCGAAGCCTGAGGCACTGTGGAAATAGAGGAACTGTAGCAGAATCTGAAGTGAATGAGTTCAAGAGTGCAGGCTATGCAAAAGGAAAGCAGATGCATGATTGAAAAATCCAATAAGGACAACGTCTATTTACAAAAGCAAAGTGTCCGTTTCAGAGTTTATAAAGGACAGTGTTCTGAAGTCTAAGAGATGTTGACATACTTTGTTCACAGTGAAATATTTCATGCAAGTAACTGCAATAGAGGCTGTATAAAACCTTTAACTTCTTTAACTCTTATAAAATGTGCACTGTATACAAATCATAAGGCATATTGTGACTTTACAAGGTTTGATTCCAACATGTTACATAGACCTCATGCTTACCTGTGCTGCATTATTCAAAATTAAAACATCAATTTAATATATACTACACAATTAAAACAAGATATTACACTAGATATTAGATTTAAAGTGTATTACTCAATGCACTTTAAATGAATTGCCTGGACTTGGTCAATCAATTGTTTAACTGTTGAAATCTTTAAATGTCTTGTGGTTTGCCAAATAATGAATTCTTTCAATATCCCATGTCCATTTGATGTCCAGTGGTCCCCAAACCACTAATACCTCTGAGCTTTCAGATGTTCGTCTTTGAGTATTTTGCAATGAGGCACGAATCCTTCTATTCTTTGGTAACGTTGCAGAGCACCATGCTTCTGTGATTTTCAACTGATATCATCATTGGAGTTGTTTATGTCTTAACAACGTGTGTCTGCTTAATGCAAAATGGTCTGAAAAAACTGTCCAGCAATCCCGCTCATCAACCTGTTATATTTACAAACATCACCAACCACTTCATAGTTCCTCTAAAAATTCTCCATGTCCGCCAAGACTGGACAGACCATATTATGACAGCCGTGTCAATTTGAAGAGACAGATGCCCATTTACAGAAGATCCTTTTAGCCATCGAGCAGTGAATCCAAAAATGATAAAGTTAATGAGGCAAGGCCTTCTAGTTAATCTTGAAGAGACCAAAGTAATGTTTGCCTGAGTCCTGTAGAGTGAACTGCTGTCCAGTAACAGCCTTCAACTCAGCGCCCTTGTCTAAAAGCAGTAGGCCGTAAACCTGGCAGGGTTTTAGGAAGTGGAACTGCTGAAAGCCCGTTGTTGGAGTGGTACTATAACCCTCCATACACTGCAGTGAAGGACCTTGGGGTACCGACACTTCCAGCTTCACATACTGACTCTTTTGCTCTTTGAAGTGCACCTAAAAGAAAGGATTGGGTAACGGGATGGAAAAAAAACAAGGTGGGGGAGAAAGGTCAGAGTTTGGTAAAGGGCACCAAAGGGCAGACGGTGGGAGGAGAAACAAAAAATAAAAACATCAGTGATGACAAAGCATAAGTCTGTGTGTGATTAACAGCAGCACATAAATATGACTTACTTGACAGTAGAGAAAGTAAACGCCCCTCCGCACCACTTTAAAAGTCCCGGTGTCTGCATGGTAATGAACTGCTTGAGTCATATTCAACTGCTGCTCGGTCCATCCCTTAATAATTCCCTCATTCCCCACTGTAACATTTTCACAAACATTATTACGTGGT
This sequence comes from Corydoras sp. C115, assembly GCA_019802505.1. NCBI lineage: Eukaryota > Metazoa > Chordata > Actinopteri > Siluriformes > Callichthyidae > Corydoras > Corydoras sp. C115. The sequence goes on along the minus strand of JAFMOC010000083.1, from coordinate 1,799,597 downwards.
CACAAAATACTGCACCATTACTGGGAATTGCGTTTTGGGTTTTGTCTTACCTGTCTTGAAGGATTCCTTGGTTACTGTTGAAAATAAAAATCGGAAATCAATTTATGTGAGACAGTAAAGTTAGTAATGGTCTATTCCGTCACACTGCCAAATAAAACAAGTTGCATAGTCAGATTTTATCGGCCTGCTTTTAGCTTTCATTATGGCACACGTTCGTCGTGGCATTGTTTCGACAAGCTCACACAGCCTCTCGACATTCATTTTAATCCAGAGTTGATGTATTGATGTCAAGAGAGTCAAACCGCAACATTGATGGTTCAGGAGTAATGTTTATGGGTTTAAATGATGCTGATTTTATCCAATTCCAGTGATCTAAAGATGATCTGTTGTTGTTCCTTTTTTTTGCTTGGTGCAACCCAACAATTTGGCTTTTTTGATGCACTGTAACATTTTTTCCATGACAACGGGACAAGTTTTGAGAAATGAACAGCTACTCCAGCTAACCTCACTTGGGATTAAACGAACGGTTGCCAGCTGAAACATACTCATCTCTGGAGTCATTATCCATTTAAAGGCTCTTGAGTGTTTAATAATGTATAACCAAATGGCAACTTCTTTTGGCCAGGCAGTATGTGAGTGCAACGCAATTTGAACTTACTCTCAAAGTGTGAGGCCACTTTCTTTCCGTTTCCAGCTTTTCCTCGGCCCCCTCCGACTTGCAAAATAAAGAAGACAGAGAAATGACGTTGGTAAAGGCAATGAATTCTGCAAAATAGATAAGTATCCAGGAGTTTGTGTGAGGCCTCGGTCTTTTCCAGCATATAAAGGCAGCGAAGGTATAAAAGCCATGAGTTAATCTAGAAGTATTTATTGACCAGCTGAGATCTTTATTTCCTGCACAGATCTTCAGATGGCATGTTCTCTGCTTTTTCCCCCTCACTACACCTTGTAGTCATTGTTTTCCAGGCACGCTCTCAGCCACACGCTGCATATTTTTCTTTTTACCTGGCCATATGGTTTCAGTCAACCAAATAAAGAGCTAGTGTCGAGACAAAAAAATGTAAGTACAATGCAGAGACACAGCAAGAAGAGGGGCTCTTTGCCTCTTGTGTGACCTTGAAGGGGCTGTAAAGATTCCATGTGTGAAACGAGAGAGAGCAATGGCCATGGCTACTATTCAACTAACAGCAATAAATTATTACATAAATTACAAGTTCCAGTGGTTCTTTTTTTTTTTTTTTGGAGTGTCTGGGTTTACGAGTGCTGCCTGAACTCCTGATAGTCCTTTAGAATGTGCAGCCATCAATCTGATATTACTCAGAACACAAACATTAAACGAAGGCCAGACTGCTGCACTTCACCTGAATAGTTCTGCTGGCACACAGGGTAAACTTGCAGTTTTATACTATTCCTAGGGGCAGCTATTTTTAGAGATGGGAATAATCATACTCATAGAATTCGCTGTGCCAAAGCGTCTTGGCTCCGAATTCCGAAAGCTGACAGGTGTCTGCTGAAACCCTTAGATCTATAATCAGCCATCTGTTTAAAATTTCGGCTTATTTGTTTAGTCTTTCGGCCGCGACTGCAGCGCGCCTGTTGTTTTCCTTGTTAGTGCATCCAGCTCATTCTGCATTTGCACAACTTGTTAGGATGCATTTCCCTATAATTGCCAGGAGCCATCAGAAAGCATTCAGAATCAGACGAAATGGCAAAGTGGAGCTATTTCAGGCTTCAGCAAAGGGGTCACTTGATATAGAACGTCCCAAAACCACCAGCCCTGTGCAGCCCTCGTGCCAGTTGGTTTTGCTGGATGCACGTCCAGCTCAAACCTACAATTTCTTCTGTCAGCCTGCATTCTGCCTCCTGTTTCCTGCTGCAGCTTTTAGAAACATTCCCATTAGTTAACCCAGGATGCTTTGCTGCCATACACTTTAAGGAGTTTTATTTTTTAGTTACCTGACATATCGAAGCCTTCCACCTCTTACTATTGATGCTCAAGCATAATACTGAGATTATTTATAGGTGTAACTTTAATAAATGTACAGTTGTTATAATGTCATTTACATACATCAGAGCATTTCTATTTTACACCTTTAATAGATCATTAGTATTATACATATTACCCCAACTGAGTGTCATTTACTCTCACTGTACCTTCTCTCTTTAGTCGTGGGCCCTCCAGCAGCTCCTTTTTCTCCAAGAAGAGTTGGACAATGGCCTTGCGCTGCAAATTTACCTGATGGAAAGAAAGACTCAATGTATGATATGTGATCTGTGAAGTGTTCAATGACTAATTGCTGTCTCTTGCAGCCATCTCTCAAACTCGAACCACACAAAACTTGTGAAATGATCAGATCCATGCCCTTTTCTGAACCAGACACAAACACAGGCCTTCTCTGTTCCGGAGGATCACACATACATAAACACTTCCCTTTTAATAGATCAGCCTCAAAACTGGTTGATAGACAGTAGAAGTTAATACTGGTTCCTCACACATTCCCTGTAGGGGACTGAACAGAAATAGAAAAAGTAAACTCATCCACATATTTCGTGCAAACAAAAAATCATGTTTTTAAGCAATCACAGGGGAAAAGCAACAGGCCGACACGTCAGAGGGTTTGGAGAAGACAGTCTGTGAGTATTTTGACAACATGCTGAATCAGCTTTTCTAACCACGAGTTGGTCTGTGCATGTGTTAGGGTTACACAAAATGCCATACTGTCACTCAGTTTAGCACAATGCACAATGCGATGCTGGAATAAACGCTTTGGCACGAGGTCCGAGGGTTGGGCTCAGCTCTGATCAGCTGCTTGGATACGGATCGATCCGCCACGTGCAGATCTGCAGGTTGGAAACGCGCGCTATTTGGATATTTGGTCCTGGTTTTTAAATGACCTTCATTGAACCATTAAATGTTCAGGCACTAGGGCCCTGCGCGTGGTGCTGCGTGTCAGTACGCAAGCAACATGCCGAATCACAAGTGTCTGTTTACCGACGATTTACAAAAGAGTTTCCTCGCTTTCAGCCCGGGTCGAGACAAATGGGAAGACTTGTGCACAGTGTGCAAAGCATGCACATATGTCTCGGTGTCCAATTGACATTTCACACGAGAGGTATTTTTTTGTTAATTGGCTAATTTGTTAATTTATTTTTTCCAATAGCTGATTGTTAATTAGGCGTCACGGTGGCTTAGTGGTTAGCATGTTCGCCTCTCAGCACTAGGGATTCCCGGTTCGAATCCCCATCTGGGTGGAGTTTGCATGTTCTCCCCGTGTCCGCGTAGGTTTCCTCCCACAGTCCAAAAACATGGATCAGGTCAATTGAGTTCTCCAAAATTGCCCCATTTAGAGTGAGTGAGTGTGTGCCCAGAGATAGATTGGCGCCCTGTCCTGGGTGTATCTGCCCAGCGCCTGAAACGTTCTCCCCTGTATGGGCATGGGGAACCCCTCCACGACCCTAATAGAGGATAAAGCGGAAGATAATGGATGGATGGATGATTGTTATTTAGTTCATTTGTTCATTTATTTTTTTTCCAATAGGCTACAGAACAGACAATATTTGGTTCGTTACTGAGGGCAACTGAGTATCGTGTTATTTGGAGTTGACTTTTGTTATTAAGTGAGGGATGTTTAGATGATACACTATTTCTTTCATTGTGCTGTTCATTCATTACAGGAAATGTTAACTTAAGCATTTTGTGCTTCCAAGCTGTGTGTGTGTTTGAGGGAAGCATATTTTTCGCCAGTATCGGGAGTAAAGTTACCGTAATAACTATGTTGGCTGTAAAGAGCAGCTTCTCAGCTTTCATAAACCATCAGAATTTTTCTGAAGGCGCAAACTGTCGCAAAGTTACGGTATTTCAAAGCAAAACCTTGTTAAACTGTCTCATCTGCGACTGACTCGTAAAACAGATTCATGCTTTTCTGCCGAAGCTCAGGTTCATTTATTCAAACATTCTCAACCAAAACCATCATTTATTACAACTGAATGTGTTTTCCACTGCTGACAGACATATTTCATTCATTCATTATCTCCCGCTTTATCCTCTTTTAGGGTCGTGGTGGGGTTCCCCATGCCCATCCAGGGGAGAACGTCTCAGGCGCTGGGCAGATAGACCCAGGACAGGGCGCCAATCCATCGCTGGGCACACACTCACTCACACAGACACACTCTATATGGGGCAATTTGGAGAACTAAATTGACTTGATCCATGTTTTTGGACTGTGGGAGGAAACCGGAGAACCCGGAGGAAACCCACGCAGACACGGGGAGAACATGGAAACTCCACCCAGATGGGGATTCGAACCGGGAATCCCTAGTGCTGAGAGGAGAACATGCTAACCACTAAGCCACCGTGCCGCCCGACATATTTCATATGTAATCTAATTTGGAGCTCCCTCCGATTTAAAGTCGACAGCACAAATATAACTAATGAATGATCAAACAAAATGAATGTAACACCAGTTTGAAAAATGGATAAATACATTCATTCATTCATTCATTATCTCCCGCTTTATCCTCTATTAGGGTCGTGGTGGGGTTCCCCATGCCCATCCAGGGGGGAGCGTCTCGGGCGCTGGGCAGATAGACCCAGGACAGGGTGCTAATCCATCGCTGGGCACACACTCACTCACACAGACACACTCTATATGGGGCAATTTAGAGAACTCAATTAACTTGATCCATGTTTTTGGACTGTGGGAGGAAACCGGAGAACCCGGAGGAAACCCACGCGGACACGGGGAGAACATGGAAACTCCACCCAGATGGGGATTCGAACCGGGAATCCCTAGTGCTGAGAGGAGAACATGCTAACCACTAAGCCACCGTGCCGCCCCTTAAATACACTCATGAAAGGGCAATTTTTAAAGAGGACAGAGGGGGGAATAAGGGATCTGGGTTTTAGCCCTTGATGATTCTAAACTCTAAAAACGCCCCTGTGGTCACTCTACCCTCATCGGTTAGCACCGATCGCAGGTCACAATCTAAATAAAAAGCCAAAAGTTGCGACGTCGAAACGGAAATCGGTCGGTCGCCGCGCTTAGGGCACGAGAATGACACGCGCGCACACCGGGGACGCCGACGCTGGAATGCACGAGGCCGCGGCAGTGCGCATGCGCGCGCCAAAGCGGCACCGACAGTTCCAGTAAATTGCGCTAAACGTGGCTTGGCAGCAAAGCGTGCGGCTGAGTAAGTTCGAACTCCAAATGCCGCTCGGTGAGAGTGATAAAAACGCGCCACCCGGACCCCCGAGTGCCACCGCCGCTGTATAATCATGGAGTCGGCGTGGGTTTCGCCAGGCGTGCCAGTCAGCGAGCAGCGGGACGTTAACTCTCAGCCCAGACACGCACGGCGTGCCATGAGAGGAACGGCTGCCAAGAAGACGCTGCTGCCGCCGCTGCTGCCGACGCTGCTGCCGCGTTACCAGCACGAAGGTAGTGCAGAGTGCCCTCACAAGTCTTAACGTCCTGTTTACTTAACGACACACTAACCGAGCGCTTCCAACTTTTACACGCTGTGAACTCCGACCCTGCTTTGTATGCTTTACCTCGATGTGTGTTTTTTTATTTCCAAATATAACACAGAAGGCAGTGATTAGTATCAGGTGGAGTGGCCTGAGGATGAAAATAAGATCCACCGAAGCAGCAGAACCTGCTTTGTTTTCATTTCAGTCATTTAGCAGACGCAATCTTACAAATAAGAGAACAGTAGGTAAGGAAAAACCTGCTACATTGTAATATAATCAAACCTATATAGGCATATAAATATATATAAAATCCAGGGCGGCATGGTGACTTAGTGGTTAGCACGTTCTCCTCTCAGCGCTAGGGATTCCAGGTTCGAATCCCCATCTGGTTGGAGTTTCCATGTTCTCCCCGTGTCCACGTGGGTTTCCTCCGGCTTCTCCGGTTTCCTCCCACAGTCCAAAAACATGGATCAAGTCAATTGAGTTCTCCAACTTGCCCCATATAGAGTGTGTGTGAGTGAGTGTGTGCCCAGCGATAGATTGGCGCCCTGTCCTGGGTCTATCTGCCCAGCGCCCGAAACGTTCTCCCCTGGATGGGCATGGGGAACCCCCCCCCCCCCCTTATATAGGATAAAGCGGAAGATAATGAATGAAAGGATATATAATCCATCATATTCCGCTTTATCCTCTACTAGGGTTCGAATCCCCATCTGGGTGGAGTTTCCATGTTCTCCCCGTGTCCGCGTGGGTTTCCTCCGGCTTCTCCGGTTTCCTCCCACAGTCCAAAAACATGGATCAAGTCGATTGAGTTCTCCAAATTGCATCATATAGAGTGTGTGTGAGTGAGTGAGTGTGTGCCCAGCGATATATTGGCGTCCTGTCCTGGGTGTATCTGCCCAGAGCCCGAAACGTTCTCCCCTGGATGGGCATGGGGAACCCCCCGCGACCCTAATATAGGATAAAGCAGAAGATAATGAATGAAAGGATATATAATCCATCATATTCCGCTTTATCCTCTACTAGGGTCGCGGGGGGTTCCCCATGCCCATCAAGGGGAGAACGTCTCGGGCGCTGGGCAGATACACCCAGGACAATGTGCCAATCTATCGCTGGGCACACACTCACTCACACAGACACACTCTATATGGGGCAATTTGGAGAACTCATTTGACCTTGTTTTTGGACTGTGGGAGGAAACCGGAGAACCCGGAGGAAACCCACACGGACACGGGGAGAAAATGGAAACTCCACCCAGATTGGGATTCGAACCAGGAATCCCTAGTGCTGAGAGGAGAACCTGCTAACCACTAAGCCACCATACTGCCCCAGATGTAATTATGTTTGTACAAAAATATAAGTGGTGTAATTTGAACAAAATGCTGATTTGGGTTTAACATTAATAAATAATGTTGCATGTTGAAATGTATTCAATAGTTCAGTGATTATTCCATTAAGAAGCAGAACTTGCTTTGTTGTCCTTGGAAAATCAGGTTAGGCTATCATGCTGTTTAAAAATGTCTGCCATTTAAAAACATATCAGTACTTGCGCACATTAAAGTAATTTGCGTGTCCACTTTCTGCACTCGTTGGCTTGTGGTTAAAGAGACAGCCTTCGACCTCATAGCCCCCGGTTCTATTCCCAGCCCCACCAAGTACCATGGCTGAAGTGCCATCGGACAAGGCACCTAACCTCAATTGCTCCCTGGGCACCGCATACTAAGCTGCCCACCACTGCAGGCATGTGCGCTCACTTCAGTCAGTGTGTGTGTGTGTGTGTGTGTGTGTGTGTGTGTGTGTGTGTGTGTGTGTGTGTGTGTGTGTGTGTTTCACTGCACGGATGGTTTAAATGTGGAGGACTCATTTCTCAGCGTGTTAAAGCACTGTAGGCAAAAGAAATCCCTTTTCTTCACTGATGCGCGGCGTAACGTAACAGGTGGTGTTCGATCGCCGCATAAGTTTACATTTATTGCAATCCCTCTTTTTTTATTTGTTTTTTTTTAATAATCCCGAGTTACTTTTTTAAAGTGCGCTTGTAGGCTGTCTCTTTAAACACAAGCCAACGACTGCGGAAAGTGGACACGCAAGTCACTTTAACGTGCGCAACTACTATGTTTATTGCAGTTGATGGCAGTTTATTATATAGTGTAGTTAAACACGCTTAATAACGCTTTAATGCAGTATTCATTTTAAATTTTAATATACTTCAAATATCCGTAAGGCTGAGTGGGAATAAAACAGGGCTCCAGTGAGTAAACTGATTTATTGCAATCTCTTTTTTTTGTTTCAATAATCCCGAGTCCCGGAAAGTGGACACGCAAGTTACTTTAAAGTGCGCAAGTACTGATATGTTTTTAAATGGCAGTTTATTATATAGTGTAGTTAACGCTTGAATGCAGTATTCATTTTAAATGGGATGAATTTTAATATACTTCAAATAACCGTAAGGCTGAGTGGGAATAAAACAGGGCTCCAGTGAGTAAACTGATTTATTGCATCATCATCTCTTTTTTTTATTTGTTAATAATCCCGAGTTACTTTTTTAAAGTGCGCTTGTAGGCTGTCTCTTCAACCACAAGCCAACGACTGCAGAAAGTGGACACGCAAGTTACTTTAACGTGCGCAAATACTATGTTTTTAAATGGCAGTTTATTATATAGTGTAGTTAACGCTTGAATGCAGTATTTATTTTAAATGGGATGAATTTTAATATACTCCAAATAATCGTAAAGATGAGTGGGAATAAAACAGGGCTCCAGTAAGTAAGTAAACTGGTTTATTGCAATCGCTTTTTTAAATTATTATTATTTTTTTAATAATCCCGAGTTACTTTTTTTAAAGTGCGCTTGTAGGCTGTCTCTTCAACCACAAGCCAACGACTGCGGAAAGTGGACACGCAAGTTACTTTAATGTGCGCAACTACTATGTTTATTGCAGTTGATGGCAGTTTATTAGATAGTGTAGTGAAACACGCTTAATAACGCTTTTAAATGGGATGGATTTTAATATACTTGGGAATCAAACTCCAGTAGGTAATGCAGTGGGTTATCGTTTGTGATGCGGTGATAAATGAAGCTTCGTGAAGGCTGCGCGGTACCTGATCCAGGTGGTCCCGGAGCGTTTGGACGGACCTGCTGAGGTCGTTGGTTTGTCTCCATGTCCATGCGGTGAAGCCAGCGCTGCAGGCAGCGAGCGCCAGCGCCACGGCTCCCAGCAGAGACCAGGCGGAGCGCAGCGGCCCGGCTCGCCTCCTCTGCACGATCCGCTGCATGCTGCTGCACCGCCTTACCACCCAGCAGCGCTCCCCTCGCTCATCCACGACCCGCTCCGCCCGCACATCTTCTCTTCCACGTCGGCCGCTGCTTCTGGTTGGAGGTCCTCAGCGCCACAAGTGTCCCTCTGCTCCACACTGCGCCTGCACGGAGATGAGTGCGCGACAGTGCGCCTGCCTGCACGCTTGCGAAACTGCCACCCGCCACTGAACTACTCCCCAAAACCACTACGGCATGTGGAAAATGCCCTTTTGCAGAAATGGCAGCTGGCAGAGGAATCACGCTCCGGTCGTGTGATTTGACAGACGCGCACTGTGGCGAATTCGCCTTACAGACTTCCTTGTCCCACGGACGATTCGCGAAGGAATCGGTTCGTTTTCGCAACTCTCTCGCGCACGCTGTTTGACTCCCGTCGCAAACAAACGAGTCCGGGGTTCCGAGGCTGAGGGGGTGACGTCACAACTCGGCCGTTGCCTGGAGCCGTGATCTGGACGCAATTGTGTCATTGCTATTAATGAGAAGCATTCAATTAACCTAATAACGCTTAAATGGGATGAATTTTAATGTACCTAAAATGATTGTGGGCGGCACGGTGGCTTAGTGGTTAGCATGTTCTCCTCTCAGCACTACGGTTCGCATCCCAATCTGGGTGGAGTTTCCATGTTCTCCCCGTGTTCACGTGCGTTTTCTCCGGGTTCTCCGGTTTCCTCCCACAGTCCAAAAACATGGATCAAGTCATTTACATTTACATTTAGTCATTTAGCAGACGCTTTTATCCAAAGCGACTTACAAATGAGAACATCACAAGTCAGAAGCCATGGAGAAAACCAACTATACTGTAAATTCATCAAACCTGATTGTTATTCGAAGCTGCGCCCCCCCCCCCCCCCCCCCCCCCCCCCCCCCCCCCTTTTTTTTTTATTTTTTTATTTTTTTATTTTTTTTTTTATAACAGGTATTTGTTAAATAGATGCGTCTTAAGTAGTTTCTTAAAACTGTTTAGAGATTCTGCCTTACGGACAGAGTTGGGAAGATCGTTCCACCATTTTTCAGTGGTGAACGCCACAGAGTGAGAATTAGCTCCTCGGTGAGGTGAAATCGCCAGGCGGCGATCATCACTGGAGCGAAGTGAACGAGTCGGAGTGTATTTAGAAAAGATAGAGTGAAGGTAGGAAGGGGAAGATCCAGAAATGGTTCTGTAGGTCAGAGTCAGCGACTTGTACTGAATGCGAGCAGCCACAGGAAGCCAATGGAGGGAAGTGAGTAATGGAGTGACATGAGTTCGCTTGGGCTGCTTAAACACGAGTCGGGCTGCAGAGTTTTGAAGAATTGACTCAAGTCAATTGAGTTCTCCAAATTGCCCCATATAGAGTGTGTCTGTGTGAGTGAGTGTGCCCAGCGATAGATTGGCGCCCTGTCCTGGGTGTATCTGCCCAGCGCCCGAAACGTTCTCCCCTGGATGGGCATGGGGAACCCCCCGCGACCCTGATATAGGATAAAGCGGAAGATAATGAATGGATGGATAAAATAATTGTAAAAATAATTGCTGAGTCGGAATCAAACAAGGCTCCAGTAAACCTCATCTCATTATCCATCCATCCATTATCTTCTGCTTTATCCTCTACTAGGGTCGCGGGGGGGGGGGTTCCCCATGCCCATCCAGAGGAGAACGTTCTGGGCGCTGGACAGATACACCCAGGACAGGGCGCCAATCTATCGCTGGGCACACACTCACTCACACAGACACACCCTATATGGGGCAATTTGGAGAATTCAATTGACCTTGATCCATGTTTTTGGACTGTGGGAGGAAACCAGAGAACCTGGAGGAAACCCACGCGGACACGGGGAGAACATGGAAACTCTATCAAACCAGGAATCCCCAGCGCTGAGAGGTGAACATGCTAACCACTAAGCCGTGCCGCCCCATCTCATTATCTTCCTCTTTATTCTCTACTAGGGTTGCAGAGGGTTCCTCATTCCCATCCAGGTGAGAATGTTTCTGTCACTGGGCACCCAGAAGAGGCTGCCAGTCCGTCACTGGGCACACACTCACTAATTCAGACAAACACTATTTAGGGACAGTTTAGAAAACCCACATAGACACAGGGAGAACATGAAAACTCAACCCAGATTGGGGTTTAAATATTGATTCTCAGTTATGAAAGTCTTGGTAACTACTTCTTATTCTTTCTGCATTTTTACCATTTATTATTGAGGGGTCACCACAGTGATGAACTCTCATTTAAGACTTGGCCAGTGTTATGTGCCGGATGCCTTTCCTGACACAACCCTTACCCTCTATCAGGCCTGGTGACACACAGACTATAGGGACAATTTAGAGCCTTAAAATCACCTTAAATCCATGTTTTTGGACTGTGAGAGGAAAGTGGAGAACCTAGACGAAACCTACGTGGACACGGGGAGAACATGGACACTAAATCCAGATCAGGATTCAAACTGGGAAGCCCCATTTTTTTTTGCTTTATCACGAGTATGTGTATTGTAGATGGCACAGGGCAGTGATAGTTATTAAAAGTTAGTGCAGACACTGCTAGTACATATATGAACCTCCATGCTGTTCTGAATGGTGAGTCAAATAAACTAAAATTCATTCATTCATTCATTCATTATCTTCCACTGTATCCTCTATTAGGGTCGCGGGGGGGTTCCCCATGCCCATCCAGGGAAGAATGTTTCGTGCGCTGGGCAGATAGACCCAGGACAGGCCGCCAATCTATCGCTGGGCACACACACACACACTATATGGGGCAATTTTTGGAGAACGCATTTGACTTGATCCATGTTTTTGGACTGTGGGAGGAAACCGGAGAACCCGGAGGAAACCCACGCGGACACGGGGAGAACATGGAAACTCCACCCAGATGGGGATTCAAACCGGGAATCCCTAGCGCTGAGAGGCGAACGTGCTAACCACTAAACAAAATTTATTTATTTATTTATTTTTTTCAGTTCCAACAGAATTGATTCAGTAACAGCTTTTAGTGTCCATCACATCTTGCAACAAACCCCTAAAAACTCAGTGGTTAGGGCGTTGGGCTATCAATCTGAAGGTTGGGGGTTCAAATCCCAGGTCCACTGAAGTTACCAATATTCAAGTAAGTTTAAGTAATTTATTTATATCGCGCTTTTTACAACAGTACATTGTCACAAAGCAGCTTTACAGAATGAAAAGCCTTTAGACCCCCAAAGAGCAAGCCGAAGCGACAGTGGCAAGAAAAAACTCCCTTTTATGTTGTTATTCAAGGAAGAAACCTTGGGAGGACCAAGACTCCGTGGGGGACTCATCCTCCTTGAGCGGCCAGGCAGCAACAACAATGTAGGACAGCCATGTCCAGATACTAAACAAATGGAAAAACTAACAACTGGAAAACTATATGTGAGTCCATTAGGGGGCGTCCTGCAGGACCGCCTTGTCAGGTTCCATACAGTATGGGTGCAATGTGGGTCCTTGAGCAAGGCCCTTAACCCTCATTGCTCCAGGGATGTTGTGATTAACCCTGTACTCATCTTGTAAGTCGCTTTGGATAAAAGCGTCTGCTAAATGACCAAATTTAATGTAAATATAATATTTAAATTTTTTAAATATATTTTAAAAAGCTTTTAATAAGTTAAACTAAGAAAAGTAAGTACTCACTAAACTAAGAAAAAAAATAAACACATGTTTGAATTAAATGGTTTGGGGGTTAGAAAAGACATAACAAAGATACACGCCACTCAATGAAATATTGCTGATTTTACTAAGGTTATTAATTTACATCGGTTTCTATTTCATAATCAACGAACAGGTTAAATACTTTCAGAGACAAATTATGAGAATGTAAACTGACAGATGGACAGAAATAATGCCTCATCTATGATTGTCATATTCCTCATTATAATAAATCAAATATTGAATATTTTTGTGGTAACTCAGTGTTAATGCATGAATTTTTAGTTACAATGCATCACCTGTTCAAAAGTCTTTGTTATCAATGTGATTATGAAGTAATTTAGTGGTCATGCACAGTATTGGCTCCATTCACAAATTACTTGTATTGTTCTGGGAGGAAAAAAACTACCTTACACAAGAAACACCTTAATCAAACATTTGCTCAGCTCCCGGGGAAATGAAGTATTCTCTTTTGTTTCATTATTCTTAACATTATTCAAAGATAACCAGTCTATTAAGGCTCATTTATACAAACAACCCACAAAGACATTAACAATATGCATAAAACATTTATTAATATGTCTGTTTTTCTTTGTTTGCCACCAATATTTCACTACAGTTTGGTGATAATTTTTGTACAAACAGGTGAATAAATAATTTTATGAACAGAAATGACATACAGTTGTATGTGAAAGTTGGTGTACCATTGGACAATGAAATTTAATTAATGTTTTTAAAACTGTAAACATAGACTCTATAGCTTGTGAAACAAATTAGAGGGAGTAGATTAAAACAACAGTAACAACTTCTTTCAGCGCGGCACACGTAGCAGGATCGTAACACATAAATATAAAAACAAAAGGCAATTTGGAATAACATTGGATTGTGAAAGGAAATCAAAACACAAATGAATATGCAAACTTCTCACAGAAAGGACCTTAAAACCTAGAACCTCTTTTCTGAGATTTGAGTGCTACTCACTGTATCACTGTTCTGATCCCTGCATTAATATTGGAAATAGTAGGAAAGTCTTTAAATAAACTGTTTGTTCTCAATTTTCTTTCATTATGGTTCAGGGTTCCTACCACATTAGATGTAAATTTAGGAGTGTCCTTTTGCCAGTGATTGGAAGGCATTACCTTCACAGCACATGTAGTTGTACTCTAGGTCAGCAGTCAAGTTGGAGCAGGCCATGTTCAGATAGAACTCAAGAGCAATTTTGTTCTTGTTTGACACAGTGAAATTCATCTGTTTGCAACCAGCTGCCAGTCCCAGCTGTTTAAGTGGAGATATAAAGGCAGGAAAAAATTTAAAAATATATGGAGAATATATCTTACTAGTCTTAAATACATATTTGCTGCATAAAAGCATAAAAGTTATAATAGTAAACAATAATATTAAGCATTCCTTACCTCTGCAACTTTACTCATAAGTGCTTTACCAATGCCTTTTCCTAAATGAGACATAAAAACAGAAAGATAATGACCCAGATAGTAATTTTTTATGCATTTGCTCTGCAGATAAAGTAATTAATAAAAGCAATTTCACTCTTACCTCTAAATTGTGGAATCACGTACAAGTCCTCCATGAACACCGTCCGGCCTTTCCATGAGCTATATGAATAGAAGTACAGGGAATAACCAATTTTATGAGGGCCTGAAACAGACATACCAAAAAATGTCAACATTTTTCTATTTAGTTATGATATTAATCAATTAATGTTAAGTCTAGGCGGCATGGTGGCTTAGTGGTTAGCACCTTCGCCTCTCAGCGCTAGGGATTCCCGGTTTGAATCCCCATCTGGGTGGAGTTTCCATGTTCTCCCCGTGTCTGCGTGGGTTTCCTCCAGGTTCTCCGGTTTCCTCCCACAGTCCAAAAACATGGATCAAGTCAAGTGAATTCTCAAAATTGCCCCATATAGAGTGTGTCTGTGTGTGTGAGTGTGTGCCCAGCGATGGATTGGCGCCCTGTCCTGGGTCTATCTTCCCAGCGCCCGAGACGTTCTCCCCTGGATGGGCATGGGGAACCCCACCGCAACCCTAGTAGAGGATAAAGCGGGAGATAATGAATGAATGATGGAATGAATGTTAAGTCTTCAAGGGCTAAATCAAAATAGTTCAACTTTCTTACCATCTTTTGTCTCGTGCCGTTCTGGAATCTCAGCAATTAATCCATGAAAAAATGGATTTTTGCAGAATCCATCCTTCTCCAGATCTACAGTAATTATGAACTGTTAATTTATCATATCAGTAAAACTAAACCAGGTTTTAAAACTGCAGTATATGTAATCATGCCGAACCATTTGTTTGTGTACCTTCTTGTGTGATTTTGACCTGATCCTCGATGTTCTCGTGTTTTGCCAACTCCTGAACAAAATACAATGAAAGTGTGAAAATCACAGCTGCGGATGTATATTTCCATTGTACTAAACACAGACTGAAGTGCATTTGTATGCAATTTGCTGTTTTGTCCACTAGATGGCACAAGTTGTGCATTTGTGGATTCTAACTAGTCAGCTGCTTTGCTTGGTATTGGACTGTACATAAACTTATAAACACACTGTAAATATAAAACACTAACATTTTTAAAAAATGAAAGATCAAAAACGCAGATGGTACTGATACAATTAATGCAAAAATCTATTTACATGTGGGCGGCACGGTGGCTTAGTGGTTAGCATGTTCTCCTCTCAGCGCTAGGGATTCCCGGTTCGAATCCCAATCTGGGTGGAGTTTCCATGTTCTCCCCATGTCTGCGTGGGTTTCCTCTGGGTTCTCCGGTTTCCTCCCACAGTCCAAAAACATGAATTCAAGGTCAATTGAATTCTCCAAATTGCCCCATATAGAGTGTGTGTGGTGCCCTGTCCTGGGTGTATCTACCCAGCGCCTGGAACATTCTCCCCTGGATGGGCATGGGGAACCCCCCCCGCGACCCAAGTAGAGGATAAAGCGGTAGATAATGCATGGATAGAAGTATTTACATGTAAAACCTGGCATTATTTATTAAGAAATATGGATCAGAAAAGTAATTCATAACATTCATTCATTATCTTCCGCTTTATCCTCTATTAGGGTCGCGGTGGGGTTTTCTATGCCCATCCAGGGGAGAACGTTTCGGGCGCTGGGCAGATAGACCCAGGACAGGGCGCCAACCTATCGCTGGGCACACATTCACTCACACACACACTCTACATGGGGCAATTTGGAGAACTCAATTGACTTGATCCATGTTTTGGGACTGTGGGAGGAAACCGGAGAACCCGGAGGAGACCCACACGGACACGAGGAGAACATGGAATCTCCACCCAGATTGGGATTCGAACCGGGAATCCCTAGCGCTGAGAGGAGAACGTGCTAACCACTAAGCCACCGTGCCGCCCTATTTCATAAACTTCATTTAAAATACCTATGTGAATAACTATACATAAGTTTTATTTATAGTCATTTATAGATCAACACTTGTTGCTGGTTGGGTGTTAACCTGCTTTATTATACTAGCACAGACACGAATTAATATATTTGTAGCTACTTGACGCGAAAACAAAAATGCATTTAAGGTTGTAGAATTGCGGTCCTCAAACTGATTTTCACCGCTAGGGGGCAGTGTCACAAGAGTGGGTCATAGAGTTGTGGTCCTGAAGCTGCTGCTGCATCTATACATTAGAGAAGTCAGTCAGCTGCGACCTCATCAGAGCAAAAACTGACTAAAACTGCGCCATTATGATACAATTAAAGTCATTCAGCAACTCCCAATGAGTCGCTTCCCTTCTGTATCGCTGTAATTTAATTTCACAGAGCGCTTACAATCAATGGCATTCCAATTTAGATGAACAAAGCCATAAAGCCTGAAGATTTGAACTTGCCATAGGTACACGTTCTGGGGTTAAAAAGTAATTAAATAAATAAATAAACAGGGTAGCTTAGTGGTTAGCACGTTCGCCTCTCAGCACTAAGGATTCCCGGTTCGAATCCCCATCTGGGTGGAGTTTCCATGTTCTCCCCGTGTCCGCGTGGGTGTCCTCCGGGTTCTCCGGTTTCCTCCCACAGTCCAAAAACATGGATCAAGTCAATTGAATTCTCCAAATTGCCCCATATAGAGTGTGTGTGTGAGTGAGTGTGTGCCCAGCGATGGATTGGCGCCCTGTCCTGGGTCTATCTGCCCAGCGCCCGAAACGTTCTCCCCTGGATGGGCATGGGGAACCCCACCGCGACCCTAATTTCGTTTCGCTGGGCAGATACACCCAGGACAGGGCGCCAATCTATCGCTGGGCACACACTCACTCACACACACACGCACACACACACACACACTAGAAGACTCAATTGACTTGATCCATATTTTTGGACTGTAGGAGGAAACCAGAGAACCCAGAGGAAACCCACGCGGACACGGGGAGAACATGGAAACTCCACCAAGATGGGGATTCGAACTGGGAATCCCTAGCACTGAGAGGAGAACATGCTAACCACTAAGCCACCGTGCCGCCCACGAACCATTCATGTTCATTCATTCATTCATTATCTCACGCTTTATCCTCTATTAGGGTCGCGGTGGGGTTCCCCATGCCCATCCAGGGGAGAACGTCTCGGGCGCTGGGCAGACAGACCCAGGACAGGGCGCCAATCCATCGCTGGGCACACACTCACACACACACACACACTATATGGGGCAATTTGGAGAATTCAATTGACCTGATCTATGTTTTTGGACTGTGGGAGGAAACCGGAGAACCCGGAGGAAACCCATGCAGACACGGGGAGAACATGGAAACTCCACCCAGATGGGAATTCGAACCAGGAATCCATAGCACTGAGAGGAGAACATGCTAACCACTAAGCCACCGTGCCGCCCACGAACCATTCATGTTAAAAATTAAAAAAAAAAAATCCTCCCACAGTCCAAAAAC
This sequence comes from Corydoras sp. C115, assembly GCA_019802505.1. Taxonomy (NCBI): domain Eukaryota; kingdom Metazoa; phylum Chordata; class Actinopteri; order Siluriformes; family Callichthyidae; genus Corydoras; species Corydoras sp. C115. The sequence goes on along the minus strand of JAFMOC010000083.1, from coordinate 1,782,282 downwards.
ATGGATCAAGGTCAGTTGAATGCTCCAAATTGCCCCATATAGAGTGTGTCTGTGTGAGTGAGTGTGTGCCCAGCGATAGATTGGCGCCCTGTCCTGGGTGTATCTGTCCAGTGCCCGAAACGTTCTCCCCTGGATGGGCATGGGGAACCCCCCCCCCCCCACGACCCTAATAGAGGATAAAGCGGGAGATAATGAATGAATGAAAATAACTAAACAAAAACATTCCCTGCCGGCTTTATGTGGTATCGTTATTTACACGTCATCTAATAAGGCAACACATAGAGGTTGTATCTATAAAATGACGACATTATGATGCTTTGAAAATGACGGCTCGCAGCGGATGGCGTTGGTTGATGTTGAAACGTGCCGCGCTGAACTCACCGACATCATGCGTCTGATGTGTTTACAGTCTTCACGCGTTGCCTCCCGAACGATAAAATCCATTTCATATGATTTTATTAACAAACCACAGAAACCTTAACGAGCCGCAAGTTGCCTTCTATTCGGTTTTCGCTCCACGTTAAAACACTTACTCTCCAGCAGATGGCGACATTTTACTATTAACTTACAAACATTCATCCATCCATTATCTCCATTATCTTTTGCTTTATCCTCTATTAGGGTCACGGGGTGGGGGTGGGGGAGGGGGGCATCCAGTGGAGAACGTTTCAAGATTCAAGATTCAAAGCTTTTATTGTCATATGCACATATAGAAACATGTTTCTCTGCAATGAAATTCTTACTTTGCCATCCGCCCTGAATGAGTAAGAAAAATATAAATATAATATATAATATCCATCTATCCATCCATCATCTTCCGCTTTATCCTATATTAGGGTCGCGGGGGGGTTCCCCATGCCCATCCAGGGGAGAACATCTCGGGCGCTGGGCAGATACACCCAGGACAGGGCGCCAATCCATCGCTGGGCACACTCACTCACACAGACACACTCTATATGGGGCAATTTGGAGAATTCAATTGACTTGATCCATGTTTTTGGACTGTGGGAGGAAACCGGAGAACCCGGAGGAAACCCACGCAGACACGGGGAGAACATGGAAAATCCACCCAGATGGGGATTCGAACCGGGAATCCCTAGCGCTGAGAGGCGAACGTGCTAAGCACTAAGCCACCGTGCCGCCTATAATATATAATATATAAATATAATAATATTTCAGGCGCTGGGCAGATACACCCAGGACAGGGCGCCAATCTATCCCTGGGCACTCACTCACTCACACAGACACACTCTATATGGGGCAATTTGGAGAATTCAATTGACCTTGATCCGTGTTTTTGGACTGTGGCAGGAAACCGGAGAACCCTGAGAAAACCCAATGGGGAGAACATGGAAACTCCACCCAGATTGGGATTTGAACCCTATCGCTGAGAGGCGAACGTGCTAACCACTAAGCCACCGTGCCGTCCCAACATACAGACCCTCATTTTTCAAATAATCTGTTAAACATGATTTCAAATTTAGGACCAGAATATGAAAATACAATTACAAGAACATTACCGGTAGCTTTTACCCTTCTGATCCTCCAAACATGGCTTTTGAAAAGTCATGGTAAATTCAAGGTCTGTTCTAATTTGCCTCTATTTAAAATTGCCCCCATATAGATTGGCATCCTGTTCTGTGTGTGTATCTACCCCCCACGCGACCCTAGTTTCAAGTATAGGATTAAGTGGAAGATGATATGAGATTATTCTAGATGATAAACTAGTTTGTTAAATTTGAGACAGATTATAAAAACAGGTAATAGCTCATCAGTAGCATGAACTGCAAGACATTTTAACTCTTCTAACTCTCTGAACTTAATAAAATAAATGTAATTTTTACACATGTCAACTCTCAACTGTAAAATTCATTCATTCATCCATTATCTCACTCTTTATCCTCTATTAGGGTCGCGGGGGGGTTCCCCATGCCCATCCAGTGGAGAACATCTCGGGCGCTGGGCAGATAGACCCAGGACAGGGCGCCAATCCATCGCTGGGCACACACTCACTCACACAGACACACTCTATATGGGGCAATTTTCGAGAATTCAATTGACTTGATCCTTGTTTTTGGATTGTGGGAGGAAACAGACACACTCTATATGGGGCAATTTAGAGAATTCAATTGACTTGATCCATGTTTTTGGACTGTGGACTGTGGAAGTCTTGCAAGAAAGATTACTGTACCATTTCCATCACTGATGTATTGTTTTTTTGAGTATGATAATTAGGGAACTGTAGGGAGGATCAGAGAGAGCTGCTCTGTGTATTAGAAGATCTAAAGAAAGCTTTTTGGGTGCCAGAAGAGGAGCTGAGGAATTGTATGGGGAAATTAGGAGTATAGGAAAAATATGTCAGAGTGTGACTGCAGTTAGATGTGCAATAATAATAAGAGAAATGTTTAAAGAGGGAATGGAATTTAGTCAGCAGAGTCCTTTCTTCTTTAAGAATGTATGTATTAAGACTGCTAAAATAAGAGCTTTAACCGATATAATGTAAGAAGCACTGGTGTAATGTCTGTGTATGTAACCAAATGGAAAGGAAATAGGGCTATGAACATTAGTGATCGATTTAAACCTTATTGTTTCTGGATTAGATGGAAGGAGGAGGGGTTGGTGTAAGCTTAAAAGATGTCTGATGATGATGGTAAAGCTGTGCATATTCTCCACAAGAGGGTTGTGAGATGAAGGCTTTTTTGAGTTTGGTCAGATGAAGTTTTGGAGAAGGTACTCAAATAATTTGAATTTATAGATGACTACAATGAGCATGTTGGAAAAGAGACTACAACTGATTAGGAGGATTTAGGTTGATATAAAGGTGCAAATGGTGATAAATCCTTCCAAAAAAGACAGAAATGGTTGTATTGAACACATTTTTTTTTTAAAAAGGAGAAAAACAAGGTAATCAGATCTCATGTTTGACACAGAGATATGTGAGAATGGTTCAGGATTTGTATAAAAACAGTGTGACAGCAGTGAGATGTGCAGTTGGCAATTTTAAAGTGGAGGTGGGATGGCATCAAAGGTCAGCTCTGGGTCCTTTCTTGTTTGCGATGGTATGGGCAGGCTAACAGATGAGGTTAGGCAGGAGTCTGTGAAATATGATGTTTGCAGATAACGATCGGTTGTGAAAGGAGCAAGCATGTTGATGAGAACCTGGAGAGATGGAGGTATACATTAGAGAGAAGGGCATTAAAGTTTAGCATGAGTACGTACATGAAAGGTGGAACATGGATGGTGGAAAAGTTATGTTGCAACTGTGGACTGAGGTGAACAACTTAGATGAGTTTTGGTCAAGTGTAAAAAGTAAGGAAAATTCATTCATCCATTATCTTCCTCTATTTATCCTCTATTAGGGTCGCGGTGGGGTTCCCCATGCCCATCCAGGGGAGAACATTTCGGGCGCTGGGCAGTTACACCAGGACAGGGCGCCAACCTATTGCTGGGCACACACTCACTTACACACACACACTCTATATGGGGCAATTTGGAGAACTCAATTGACTTGATCCATGTTTTCGGACTGTGGGAGGAAACCGGAGAACCCGGAGGAAACCCACACGGACACGGGGAGAACATGGAAACTCCACCCAGATGGGCATTCGAACTAGTGCTGAGAGGAGAACGTGCTAACCACTAAGCCACCGTGCCGGCAAGTAAGGACAATGTAGCATAAAAATAAAGAAGAAGGGCAAGCAAAAGAGCAATCAGGTTGAAGTGGATGGAGTTGCAGAGTGAAAGGGAAAGTTTACAGGACAGTAGTGAGACCTGCAATGTTGTACAGCTTTGAAACGGTGGCTCTGACCAAAAGTCAGACGAGGAAGCTGGAAGCAGTGATAAAGTAGAGATAGAAATGTTGTGATTCTCATTGGGAGTGAGGAAGATGGAGAAGATTAGGAATGAGTTTGTCAGATGGATAGTAAAGGTAAAGTGTTTTGAAGACATGTGCAGAGGATTGATGAAGTTTAAACTGGTAAAAAATTGCCAAGAAAGCTCAAGGTGGAAGTTTATGGATATTGAGTGAGGACATGCAGGTAGTCAGAGGTGACAGAGGAGGATACTCAGGACAGGGTGAGCTGTAAAATACTGATACGTTAGACAACCCCCACATATCAGTATTTTACATCTCACCCTGTTCCTTAGCTGTTACCTATGGGAACAGTGAAAGAAATGTTGTAAATCTTCGATGGTTTTCCCAAAATTTGAAACATATTTTAATAACAATTTTATTTATAAAATTATCTTTCACTTTATCCTATATTAGGGTCGCTGGGGGGTTCCCCATGCCCATCCAGGGGAGATCTATTGCTGGGCACACACTCACTCACTCACACAGACATGCACACATACACACTCTATATGGGGCAATTTGGAGAACTCAATTGACTTGATCCATGTTGTTGGACTGTGGGAGGAAACCGGAGAACCCAGAAGAAACCCACGCGGACACGGGGAGAACATGGAAACTCCACCCAGATGAAGATTCTAACCTGGAATCTCTAGCGCTGAGAGGCAAACGTGCTAACCACTAAGCCACCATGCCGCCACATTTGCATATAGTAACTGCAAAACATTTTTAAGATGGCTTTTGCGTTAACATTTACTTTAGTTTTGTTAATCTGCAATAATGTCCACTGTTTTTGAAAAAGCCATTACACAGCTCTGAAGTAAAAGTTAATTGTGAGGCAGAACTTAAATCATCCAATGCTTGCAGTTAAAACAGCTTTGTTTACGTAGGTAAACTGTGTATACCTCTAAGTCTAATGTTGTGGTCCAGACTCTTTTACATCCTGGTATCTTATTAGCATTGACGTCAGGAGCTTGTACACGTTCTGACTGAAAGATAACAGAAACAATAATGCACTGTCACATGAAAATACTCAGTCTTTTTTAATGTTTTTGACTATTTCACTATTTTTTTAGCCAATTTTGAGCACCCCATCATTTAAAAGAACCAACAGTCAGTAGTCATATTTAAAAAAGCTTTGCCAAAGTTGTTTAGCTGCTTAATACACAAAAACACAAAAAAACATAGTTTAATGATTGTTGTTTGTGAAGACATACTGTTGCATATTTTCAACGTTCATTTTCTGTCTAGGGCGGCACGGTGGCTTAGTGGTTAGCACTAGGGATTCCCGGTTCGAATCCCAATCTGGGTGTAGTTCTCCGGTTTCCTCCCACAGTCCAAAAACATGGATTCAAGGTAAATTATATTCTCCAAATTGCCCCATATAGAGTGTGTATGTGTGCCTGAGTGTGTGCCCAGTGATAGATTGGCGCCCTGTCCTGGGTGTATCTGCCCAGCGCCCGAAACGTTCTCCCCTGGATGGGCATGGGGAACCCCCCCTCGACCCTAATATAGGATAAAGTGGAAGATAATGGATGGATGGATGTTCTGTCTAGTGTTAATGATAAATGACTGTTGGTTCTTTTTTTATTCATAAAATCAGTAACATGATTCTTCTTCTTCTTCTTCTTATTATTATTATTCATTCCTTCATTCATTCATTCATTATCTCCCGCTTTATCCTCTATTAGGGTCGCGGTGGGGTTCCCCATGCCCATCCAGGGGAGAACGTCTCGGGCGCTGGGCAGATAGACCCAGGACAGGGAGCCAATCCATCGCTGGGCAAACACTCACTCACACAGACACACTCTATATGGGGCAATTTTGAGAATTCAAGTGACTTGATCCATGTTTTTGGACTGTGGGAGGAAACCGGAGAACCCGGAGGAAACCCACGCAGACACGGGGAGAACATGGAAACTCCACCCAGATGGGGATTCGAACCGGGAATCCCTAGCGCTGAGAGGAGAACGTGCTAACCACTAAGCCACCGTGCCGCCATTATTATTATTATTATTATTATTATTATTATTATTATAAAATTAATTATAAAAATTATAAGAGTAGAAGTAATTTGTTAATGTAATCACTTTAAATATTATTGTTTGAACCATGTGGTTTTGGGTGCTGAGTTAAAGATTGCATGGTAAAAATAAAGGTTGCACTAGTGTTCTCATGTGCTGCTATATATAGAAGTCTGCTTGCAATAACAGAACACACAGGGCGGGGAGGAAATGAGAGGATATATCGTCACTCCACACACTCACTCAGTTATTCTCCTAACGGGCATCTGGTCTCATATAATAGTGCTATGTAGAGCTAACCAGCAGATCCAACTCTGAGCACCCACTGTGAAATGACGCTGATTGAAAGTGAGCGCTGTTTGTCGTTTTTTCCAGCAGCTAAGCACACAAGACAAAGCTTTCAGATTGTGCATGCGTCACACACACACACACACACACACACACACACACACACACACACACACACAGCAAGATTAACAGCAGGGAGAATACATGTTTGTGATTAAATAATTTTTCTCGTTTTAATGTTTATCAGTGTAACTCCAAAGATTCATTCATTCATTCATTATCTTCCGCTTTATCCTCTATTAGGGTCGCGGTGGGGTTCCCCATGCCCATCCAGGGGAGAACGTTTCGGGCGCTGGGCAAATACACCCAGGACAGGGCGCCAATCTATCGCTGGGCATAACTCCAAAGAATCTTCAAATAATCAGAATGCCATGGTGTGTCACAATAAAACTGGACCAGCATGACCACACACATTAAACTACTTTTTTGTAATGTAAGTTTTTAACAACACCTTTCACCACTACCACCTCACACCTGTGTGTGTGTATTGCTTTGATTACAACGAAATTGACCTACTTACTATTCGAGACCCTGTGGTGATTCATATACTCTTTACAACCACCAAGAAGTGGCTTAAATGCCTCACCGCATCATTGTGATTCAAGCAGCTACAGTGATTGGTGGCCAAGAGTCGTAAGCGCTGATGTTGCAGGGAAAACTTATATTTAGATGATGTGGAAATTGTTTTGTTTTCTTTTTTCAGAAAAAAAACCCACCAAGAAGTGTCTAATTGCCCATAAATGAACATTGATATGCTTTGCATGAAACCTCATCACGAGGCCCAGGCAAATCCGTACCGAGAAGGAACTGATATTACACGAAACATAGCACAGGTGCATTAAAGTATTAGTCACATTAAGCAAATCAAGCATTCCCATGCATTACCATGATTATATCTCCAGGAGACTGTGTTTTGGCCACAATGCACAGCAGTGTGCTTTAGAGCTGCTTCCCTGGGTTAAAATTATAAGAACATAATCTCTTTTGGGGTTAATAAGTTTTACTAAATATAATTCTTTATTAAATGTATTTATCCCCATTATCTGGGCTTTTTTAATCCCACTGTTGTTGGTATACTAAGCACAATTACAAAAAAGGGTTTGTAAATACTGGCACATTGGCTATTCTGACACATAAGCCTTATTGTAATTCAGTCAAATCACTTAATTTTTCTATTTTAATATGTATTTACTATTAAACTGAATCACACTTTGAGACTTTGTGTTGTATTTTTATTAAAAAAAGACTTTGTATAGGTTCAGTTTCTAACTGTACTGTACTAAAGCATCTGGAAAATACTTTTTTGAAACAAGAAAATGTGATATGGCCAAACATTTAGCCAGAATGTAATAAATAATTTGTTTTATTGGTTATTATTTGTTTGTTCAAGAATTTAATGTCTGGACAGCTTTAGTGACCTGATTTCCCAACATGAAAACTACAACTTTGTATTTTATTTGTTTTATTTACCTTTTATTCTTAATTGTGTTGTCTTGGGAATGTGGGAAGAAAATCAAAACCCAGGTAAAAATCAAGGCACCCATGCATGGAATTGAACCTAAAACCTTCTTAATGTTAGCAAGAGCGGCTGAAAGGCTGCTGAATAACTTAAACCCACATTCCAAGGCTAATTACAGCCTGGAGTTAACCATCAGTCCAACACGCTCATGAGTGATTTAAAGAATTGCCATTTAAATTATTGGAATTAATTGTAAAGTCATTCCTTGCAATTACCATAAACTTATTCATAAATTCTTATTCATTTTCTACTTCATTTCAGCCCTGCAACAAAAAGACTTGCTAGCATCTGGAAAAATGATTGTCTGGAAAAAATAGTGGTGCTACTATAAGTCCTGTGTCATATCAACAGTAGAGCGTCTTTACACAATTTTAGGTCAATGGCTACAAACCTCAAGAAGCCTGTATACAAAAAGTAAAAAAAATAAACATAGAAATTAGTTTGAATTTAGAAAATGATTGTATTCAGGATTTGGCCCAGAAGCTGGTCTTCAGCATATCAGGGTGTACCTCAGAAGTGTCAACACTGTAAATAAAAAGGTTTAAATTCGAGCATTAAACATTGTCTCATCTCATTATCTTCAACAGAATCATCTGCTAAGGTTGTGGGGGAGGGGGGGGGGCGTCCTATGCACATCTAGCAGTGAATATTTAGAACCGTGCGCATATACACCCAGGACAGGGCACAAATCCAGCGTTGGGCACACACTCACTCACACAGACACACACTAAGAAGGGGCAATATAGAGCAGCCAGTTCACCTTGAATCCATGTTTTTGGACTGTGGTAAAAAACTGGAGAACCCATAAAAAGCCCACAAGGACATAGGAAGAACATGGAAACCTCCCAGATTGGGATTCGAACCTGGGTCCATAATGCTAAGATATCTGTAATATTTATTGGTGAACACATGAAACATGAATATAACCATACATAGACACAGTCTTCTGTGTAAAATGGATAACGGCAAAGCCAGCTGATAAACCCACCCAAAGTTTCCCAGCCATGGAAATGATGAAAGACAGCTTAACTTTACTCAGAATTCCACAGTTCACATGTTAAGGAGGAACAAACACATCAGAAAATATGAAATGTGTTTTAAAGCAGAACTCTGAAGTTCCCCCATGCCCATCCAGGGGAGAACATTTTGGGCCCTAGGCAGATACACCCAGGACAGGAAGCCAATCTATCGCTGGGCACACACTCACTAACACACACACTCACTCACACAGACAGACACTCACTCACACAGACACACTCATAAACACACTCTATATGGGGCAATTTGGAGAACTCAATTAACTTGATCCTTGCTTTTGGACTGTGGGAGGAAACCGGAGAACCCGGAGGAATCCGACGTGGACACGGGGAGAACATGGAAACTCCACCCAGATTGGGATTCAAACCGAGAATCCCTAGTGCTGAGAGGCGAACGTGTTAACCATTAAGCCACCGTGCCGCCCAAGTTTTTACTTCATTAACTAAATACATTTTAATTGTAAAGTTTTCTATAGTGAATTCAATTACACATACACTTTAAAAGGTTTAATATTTGGTGTAAGATTATCATTTCTTGAAACTGTCAGACTTCAGAAAATCCGATTTCAGACCAGTTTCAAAAGATTTAAGCAGAGCATCATAGATCAGTCTTCTCATCATCTCAGCCAGTCTTATGCAAACAGGAAGTTGCCTCCTTTTCCTGCTTAGTCTATGACGTTATGTTCTCCTTTTCGCCACTTTGACTTACTTCTAACACCAAGATTAGATAATTCTCTAATTTAAGTTGCATTTGTGAGAACTTTAGCTGCGCCACATATTTGATGAAAAACACATTCATTTAAATTCATTCAAAGTCAAAAGATTATTTACTTTGTCTTAAAATGGTTATAATACTTTTCTTAGTTGCATATTTCATCACGATTGCATCATTATCGTTTCTGATGCTTTGTTTTTACTGTAGAATCCAAGCTAAATAATGTTATGAGAACTTTATTAAAAATTAATACTCCAGATAAGCTCCATCTTCCTACTTTCCATATACTATCATGCAAATGACCTAAACCAGTCTGACGTTAATAAGCTTTTACTTGCAGTTCTGTCATATAAAAAGGAGTGCCACCCTGTCCTGTTCTCATAAATCAACAAATGCATATAACACATTTTCACAAAAGCTGTGTAGGTAAAATCTGCTGGGATAAGTGTTCATGGGTCGCAATATTAAACGTATTTGTGGTAAAGGAAATGGTTTAGTATAATAGCTGTCTAGAGTTTGAGTCACATGACCTATGAGCTAAGCGTCTGGATCTAGTCCATTTCTTCACACAGATAGGTTACTTATTTTCCTTATATGGAAGACTCCTGACTTGGGCTGTAGGGAAGGGGTTTACCACTTTGTGTCCTCACTCCTACGTTAAAGGTTTAGTAAATATATTACTGAAACATGCCGAGGACTTATATAAAAATAGTATTCAGTTTCATAATACGAATAAAAAAAGCTTCCAAAGGCTGGTAAAATCTATGATGTGTTTAAAATAGTACAAAATACCCATGGCTGGCCCCAACAGTAGTGTTCATAGTATACCATAATGTATTACTAGCTTTAACAAGCTTTTGGCCTTTAGTTAAAAGTGAAAATACAGATTGTGAGCAGCAGAGCTTGCATGTATTTAAACAAGAAGTTATTTAGTAAGCACAGGTTTGTTATTAAAACCACCAAGTGAACTGTTATTGTAAACATGAATACCCACACACTTTGACTACCAGAGCAGAGGCTTTGGAAAATTTCTTGATCTACACCACTGTCTACCGCTATCCTGATCACAAACAGAAAACGTCTGACACGAAAAGGACCCTGAATTTACAGAAAGAAACTCTTAACTGTATAGTTTTCAACTGTAAGTTCTGTTCTTTAATAAAAAGTAGCCCAATAATTGGAATTTCTAATTAATTCCAGACTTTCCTCTATTTCAGAGTTCCTCTATGGAATTAATTACCACTCCATGCAAAGTTAATTGCTAGCAGGTGTTAAATTACCAACACCTTTAAGAAACACCTTTTTAAAGGAAAAAAAAAGTGCCTACAAATTTTACAATCGGAAACAGATTTTTAAAATCCAGTCATGTTCTTTACATTTTTATATGTGTTATAATCAATTAAGAAGTAAGGTGTCATAAATAAACAATGTCATAAAGCAGATTTAAAAATATCCAAGTGCAGACTGCAAACAATTAACCCAGATGTGGCTGTGAGAGGAACTATGCTCAAGTAGGAATCCCACCCTCTCTGGGTAAATCTTCTAGAAGCATCTCAGTCTGAACATTAACTGTTCTGTTAACTACAAGAGCTGACTGGTGCTGGGTATTATGTCAGTGGTTGGAATGTCTCACATTCCCTTGTGGCTTGCGTTTAAGGAACTATCCTTGCGATCTGAAGGTCCCCGGTTTGATTTCCAGTCCCACCAACTACCATGGCTGAAGTAACCCCAATTGCTCAGAAAGCATTCTAAATTCTGTCAGTTACATAAGCAAGCCTGTCTCAGAACATGTCAACTAGTAAAGCATTGCTTATTTTGTCAACTGTTTGGGTAAGTCTGGATCTGAATCTGTCAGAAAATTGTTTTTATGAATACTGTAAATGTCTTATTTCATCAACTCAAAAATATTTGTTCTTGTTAATTCTTTGGAAAAATGTACAACTTATAGCATTTCAGCTCAAAAAACATAAATAACAAGTTGTCAAATGGCATTTCAGATTATTTATTAAGAGTTACAACAAATAATACCATCCATCCATCCATTATCTTCCGCTTTATCCTCTACTAGGGTCGCGGGGGGGGTTCCCCATGCCCATCCAGGGGAAAACGTTTCGGGCGCTGGGCAGATACACCCAGGAGAGGATGCCAATCTATCGCTGGACACACACTCACTCACACAGACACACTCTATATGGGGCAATTTGGAGAACTCTTTTGAATTGATCCGTGTTTTTGGACTGTGGGAGGAAACCAGAGAACCCGGAGGAAACCCACATGGACACGGGGAGAACATGGAAACTCATTTCAGATGGGGATTCGACCCGGGAATCCCTAGTGCTGAGAGGAGAACATGCTAACCATTAAGCCACCGTGCCGCCCAACAAATTTTTTTACTGATTATTAATTAACTTTTTTTTTTTTTTTTTTTACCTTTAACCAAATGTCAGTGAATATACAAATGATCTGTTAATTTGTATATTAGAACTTTTTTATTTAATCTTCTGAATTTTTTTATCTGGCGTGTATATAAAACTGTATGTAAAAGAGAATAATCCAGCACCACATCCAACACCTAGACAAGTACTTCTAACACATGTATGTTTTACAGTTAAAAAATCTAATAATGTCATACAACTAAAAGGCAAGAATCTTTATAGGTTTTTATATGCCACCATACAATCTAAAGCCTATTAAAATGTATTTTACATAAGGAATATGTTTAGTAAAACTGTTGTGCTATGGGACAACTTTAGTGCAAAGAAGAGATTTACCATAACAGGTCTAGCAAGAAATTTCTGATATGGAAGAACCACTGCAGTGTGTAAATAACATTTGGTATTATAGGCATACATTTTACCAACTCAAATATGTGTGTTAATTCTGTTTATAAATCAGGGCACTAGTGTTTACCAAATGTTTTTGACCTATGACACGGAAAGGGATATTTTTTAGGATTTGTTGATGTTTATTAGGCTGAAAGAAAGAAAGCTTCTCAAAGAAACTATTGGTTGTTAAATATTTTGTCGATTGATGAGCTCAAAATAGATCATTTTAAATAAAAAAATTATGTTCAGAAAAAAAATCACTACTTGTAATTGGTCACAGAGGAATATTTTGACATCTGATGGCTTTGTACCCATTTATATCTGATGGCTGATGTGCCCATGTAATGGGTCACAGAGGAATATTTTGACATCTGATGGCTTTGTACAAAAAAATGACCATCATATAATATAATGTTAAATAACTCCCGACAATATGTATTCTCTAGTGATATGTTTAGATTAGATGGTGGGAATCACTCATGAGAATGTTCTTGTTCTTTACAGTGTTCTTGCAACAATGACCTTGCATCATTGTACCACAGTTTTTGAAATACAATGTAAAAATAGTGAATGTCAGGGTTAATAGTTGCATAATGCATTTTGGTTTTCTGGGTTTACAACACAACCAAGCTTACTTACACTAAAGCAATTATTGCACAGTATCTATATATGTATATCAAATTGTGTGTGTGTGTGTGTGTGTGTGTGTGTGTGTGTGTGTGTGTGTGTGTGTGTGTGTGTGTGTGTGGGTGTGTGTGTGGGTGTGTGTGTGTGTGTGTGTGTGTGTGTGTACTGGTGGCAAGTTTGTGTATGTTGCAATGGTGTGTTCTAATTGATCAGAGAGAGCAGTGAAAAGAAAACATTTTCTCTTGACAGTCTTTCTTAACAAGCCATACTACTTCAATGTTTTTTTTTATTGTATTGTTATGTTATACTATTCATCTTTAATATTCTAACTAAAGCCTTTAGAGTCTGAGATGTTGATCATAGAGAATTTTTTTTGCAATTTCTCTAAGCAATTTTTATGACATTAAGGTGAAATAGCTTTGTTAGTGCATAATGCCAGGCAACAACAATTGGCATTATGTTAACACACACCTGAATGCTCCAGACCAGCAAACTACTTAAACGTCTGCTATTTTAGAGGTGATCACAGTTTTTGAAGATTAATTAATCAAGAATATGAACCTGACTGCTGCATATATGTTTATAGTATTTATACTGTTCTTATTTTTTCATTACGGGTTTATCACACAATGCTTTTCTATTCTGGCTTCTTTTTTATAAAATAAATAATGACAGCCCAGCGATGGATTGGCACCCTGTCCTGGGTGTATCTGCCCAGCACCCGAGACGTTCTCCCCTGGATGGGCATGGGGAACCCCACCGCGACCCTCATAGAGGATAAAGCGGGAGATAATGAATGAATGAATGAATGAATGAATGAATGAATGAATGAATAATGCCAGTATTTTTTATGTGTTAATGTTCATCTGAGGTTGTAGTTCTCTAATTTTGAGACCTTTAAAAAAGAGGACATTTTTATAGTAACATGATACATCAAAAGCAGAGAGTGTCTTTTTCCGAAGTGTGTGTGCATGTGTATGACTGGCCTTTGTGTAAATAAACATGGTTGTGGTGTAAATTTGAAAAAACAGAGCATGTGTTATGCAACTATTGAAACTTCTTCAACTATTTTAACTCAGGATCAGGCAACTGTGTTTTGAAGGCTAATTTTTAACATGGACATTAGGGATACGAGACTATTGTTGCAGTATCTTAAACATGCACATAATCCTTCTTTGTGAAAATACAAAATACAAGTATGAATAATGTTTTCAAAAAAAAAAATATCACTGAAGTCATCATATGTTGTTAGACATATTATTAGTTACTGAAGATAGACCTTTATTTGTCCCACAATGGGGAAATTCACATTCTCAGTAGCAAGTTACATTTACATTACATTACATTACATTTATTCATTTAGCAGACACTTTTATCCAAAGCAACTTACAAATGAGAACACCACAAGTCAGTAGTTACATTAGAAAAAGGTGAAGATGATATTTAGCAATTAAAAAAAATATTAAATAGAAATCTATACACACACAAGCTAAAATTTAGGTTCTGAAATTTGTATTTTAAATGTTCATTAATTTGTCTGATACAGTTTTTTGAAAAACTTTATTTTGCTAATTTAATGTGCTGATATTGATTTTCCTGATGTGCATTTACCGTCAGGGAAAATAACAACTAGGTGGCCCAAAAATCCAGTCTGACTGCTGAAGATAAGTATCAAAACAGTAAATGGCCAGACTTTAGGTAATGTTCTGTTTATTTTAGTGGATCACAGTTTTTAGGCAACTCATGCACTAACCATCTAATGATTTTACCCTCTGAATTATCAGATAGAAATAATGAAAGGAAATTTGTTTGTTAGTTTAGGGAATGGTGCCAATTGTGCTGTAATTTCCCCCACGAAACATTTCTTGTTCATAAATTACTTGTAAATTTCTTACTGTTGTTTTTCTGAACACCTTAAACAGATATGAACTGTATTATCTTTTATAAGCTTACCAGATTTTAGGAGATTGAAATGCTGAACTGCTAACACAGCAGATGTTATGGCTGTAAAAGGATGCTTGATAGCTGCACTTCCTTTCTTTAACACATAAAATTACAATACAGTACGGTATAAAGGTTCTAAATAGGTTCTAAATCGTGGTTTCCAAAATATTCTACACCAATCTATTGGTGCACTGTCAAAGTGATAGGAACTATATTTGGACAAAGAAGAATAAGATGTACTGCAGAGGATGCCATGGCCACCACATAACTCAACATCAGTTGGACACAAATTGAAGCCAAATGAGGAAAAATCATTATCAAATAAATAAAACTTTAAGAACAAGAAAGTGTTGTTTTAAATGCAAATGTTGCCCACATTTATTCATTCATTCATTATCTCCCGCTTTATCCTCTATTAGGGTCGCGGTGGGGTTCCCCATGCTTATCCAGGGGAGAACATCTCGGGCGCCAATGACAGGGCGTCAATCCATCACTGGGCACACACTCACTCACACAGACACACTCTATATGGGGCAATTTTTGAGAATTCAGTTGACTTCATCCATGTTTTTGGACTGTGGGAGGAAACCGGAGAACCCGGAGGAAACCCACGCAGACACGGGGAGAACATGGAAACTCCACCCAGATGGGGATTCGAACCGGGAATCCCTAACGCTAAGAGGTGAACGTGCTAACCACTAAGCCACCGTGCCTGCCCATATTTAAACTTTTGATAATGAAATATTATTTAAAGCTAAAAATATAAGACAAAAAAATTATTAGATAAAAAAACTTCCTTAAGTTGTATTATTGTATGCGTGTGTGCATGTGTGTGTGTGTGTGTGTGTGTGTGTGTGTGTTAGTGTGTGAGCCTGTCTGTAAAATGAAGAAACAGAAATGCTTATTTTCAGTCCCACTCATCCTTACTGTCTTTTGCTGAATTTCCTACAAATAGCCAGTCATCCTCCAGCTCCAAAAAGTGCCAGGAAAACCATGTTATATTTGGTGTGGTTTGCACATTTCTCAGTGTACGTGTGCATGAAAGTGTACACGTAGGGGCGGGAGGTGCAAGTGGCGTCATTTATACCTCAATAATGGCGCTGCTGTGCTACTATAAGTAGGAAGGTGGGTGTGCCCTGCAGTCCTGTGTACTGATTACACAGAAGCTCTGTGTTCTTCCTTCCATCAACACACATGGTACTGTTTAGCCCGTTTTACTCCACTGCTTTCTTAGAATGCCCTGAAAAAAACTCTTACCTAACATACTCAATTCATCAACCTCATTCAATTTCTTACCTAATCTAGCAGACAATTCGACATTTTGGCTTTCTTGTTTAGTGCAATTTGTGGTTATTTGAAAAGGTTTAATAGAATACGTAATAAAAACTATTACACTTATGCACATTGGTTTTTGAATGTTGTGTGTGTGTGTGTGTGTGTGTGTGTGTGTGTGTGTGTGTGTGTGTGTGTGTGTGTGTGTGTGTGTGTGTGTGTGCGCATGCACAGGTGTAAGATTGTGGTTACACACTCACATGTGGGACCTTATTGAATTGTAGAAACTGTCAGCTGATCCCCACAATGTAAATGAATTAGTTTTAAAATCAAGATGATTTGTATGGTTATAGTTATGGTTCCGTTATGGTTAGTGTAAGGTCATCGTTATAGACTATTATGTTTGAGTAATCAAGTGAAAAATAAATGGAAGTCTATGTAAAGTCCCAACAATGCAACAAAAAAACAAGCATGTGTGTGTGCACGTGTGTGTTTGTTTCTGAATCCCGTACTTCATGTTTTGTAACCAGACATATTTGTGTACTTGTGAATAGACACATCTGATAAAGATGACAGTGATGTGACAGATAAAAAAAACTGTTTTTGAACTGCTAATAAAACAGTGCATATAATTTGTAGTGCATTTGTTGCCAAACTAAAATTGTGCTTTCAAATCTTTTGGACGATATGCACAAAAAAAGTGCAAATGAGAGCAAAACTATTTATATTAATGTGAGAAATTGTTCAGGGATTTAATTTCATGCAGGTCAGACTGGTTTCATTTGCACAATTGTGCCTACGGATTCAGGTTTAAAGGAGAGTAACCTGTTTCTCATATATTTATATTAAACTAATAAATAATGATGCAAAATATAATATTATTTTTTAATTAATTACTATAACAGCAGGGAAGCACGGTGGCTTAGTGGTTAGCACGTTCGCCTCTCAGTGCTAGGGAATCCTGGTTCGAATCTCAATCCGTTTGGAGTGTCCATGTTCTCCCCGTGTCCGCGTGGGTTTCCTCCGGGTTCTCTGGTTTCCTCCCACAGTCCAAAAACATGGATCAAGGTCAATTGAATTCTCCAAATTGCCCCATATAGAGTGTGTTTGTGTCTGTCTATGTGAGTATGTGCCCAGCGATAGATTGGCGCCCTGTCCTGGTCGTATTTTCCTAGCGTCCGAAACGTTCTCCCCTGGATGTGCATGGGGAACCCCCCACGACCCTAATAGAGGATAAAGCAGAAGATAATTGATGGATGGATGGATGGATGGACTAGAACAGCCATGCTACCATTTTGTCTGTATAATTATAACAAGATCTGATAGATTGTTGTGTATGTTGAAGGATTAGTGCATGGGTCCAAATATTACTTAAAAGTCTGTTTTGGATCTTTTCTGATAGGTTTCCAGTCATACAGTTAGCACTCTAGACAATGTCAGAAAGTACACAGTTGGCTGGGTTTTAGATTTAAAATTTAGATGGTTGAAATTTGGCAGCACAGAGGACCAATGGGTACTTTTACATTACAGCAGAAAGGTCCTCAATTTCATTTGATTTCTGAGTGTGAAGCCTGAGTAGATTCTGAAGTATTTCACTTAAATTTTTTATTTTATTGACTTAACAACAATTTTAGTTTCTGTTAAACACAGAGTACTTGATCTCTGTTATAATTACACTCTGTACATAATCTCTCTACCATCCACTTTATCCCGTCAAAGTTTCTTTCTAAATGTCAGGCTATTATTTCTTGCCACTGGTGCCTTGAATATTTTCCGTGTCTGTTTGTGTGTGTGTGTGTGTGTGTGTGTGTGTGTGTTTTGTTCCAGAAGCTCTGGTTCTTTTCTGCAGGTCATATCCAGAGTTAACTGGAGATGCTAAACTGGTTAACTGAAGATGATAAAGTGTGAATGTGTCTGAATGTCAGACCTATGGTAGACTGTTTCCCTGTCCAGAGTGTTATCCTAAATTTCTCATCTAATTGTCCTTATGCATTTTTATATACATATTACCTTACTAACCTTGTATATGTTATATATACTATGTCAAGTATATCTATAACTATATATTTGATCTCTTAAATGGATAGACACAGGAATAACTTCATTGTAAATGCGATATAAATATATAGAGAAAGCTGTGTAAATATTTTTGCCACTGTTTGACTGTTTATTTCGAATTTCCAGTCCCAGCTTTCACTTACCTGACTTACCTGACAATCTGACGTGTGCATGTCATCATGTCCCGGTATGTAATCACCCTATTATTAATCCAAATGTTTATTATCGGGTTTATAATTTAAGGCTTATTAACTTTCAAAATACATAATAATTCTGTATCTTGTGATAATAATCCTGAAATAATTTAAATCTAGTAAAGTCACAGCTGTGAAGATCACAGCTAAGCTGTTGGGTGAAATTGTGTTCTGAAAATAAACCAGAAACACACATATTTCATAATCAGACACCGCCAGAGGAAAGCCTCTACCTCCCATGGATCGACTAACAAAAAAACTGACATAGGTCATTCAACGGAACAATAATCCAAAATACACAATCAGTCCAAAATTTTTCTCGGACCAAAATGTTTTTCCATGATGTTTTCTTACTGAAACCCGATTAAAAATCTGAATGAGTAATACCCTCAGGTATATTACTATGCGTTCTACTGTTTTAATAAAGAGATTTTTTTAACCCTATCCCCAGCTAAATTTTTTAAACAACATTAAATAATTCAAAGAACATTCTTCAAAAGTGATGCATCCATATGTTTGGTCAGGGGTTGTAATTGGCACACAATTGGTCATTTCTGTGACCTGCTGTTTTTTTGTGCGGTTGAAAACCAAAATAGATATTTTTCCAATAGTAGAGAGTTTTATGGCATAAACAAGAACACATTAAGGTAAAATGTGGCAAGGGTTCCCCATGCCCATCCGGGGGAGAATGTTTTGGGTGCTGGGCAGATACACCCAGGACAGGGCACCAATCTATTGCTGGGCACACACCCACCCACACAGACACACTCTATATGGTGCAATTTGGAGAAATATATTGACTTGATCCATGTTTTTTTGGATTGTGGGAGGAAGGCGGAGAACTTTCCTCCTACAAGGACAGGGCGCCAATCTATCGCTGGGCACACACTCACTCACACAGACACACTCTATATGGGGCAATTTGGAGAATTAAATTGACTTGATCCATGTTTTTGGACTGTGGGAGGAAACCGGGGAACCCGGAGGAAACCCACGCAGACACGGGGAGAACATGGAGACTCCAACCAGATGGGGATTCGAACTTTGAATCCCTAGCGCTGAAAGGTGAACGTGCTAACCACTAAGCCACCGTGCCGCCCCTCACAGATTTCATTCATTCATTCATTCATTCATTCATTCATTATCTCCCGCTTTATCCTCTATTAGGGTCGCGGTGTGGTTCCCCATGCCCATCCAGGGGAGAACATCTCGGGCGCTGGGCAGATAGACCCAGGACAGGGCGCCAATCCATCGCTGGGCACACACTCTCTCACTCACACAGACACACTCTATATGGGGCAATTTGGAGAATTCAATTGATTTGATCCATATCTTTGGACTGTGGGAGGAAACCGGAGAACCCGGAGGAAACCCACGCAGACACGGGGAGAACATGGAAACTCCACCCAGATGGGGAGAACATGGAAACTCCACCCATATGGGGATTCGAACCGGGAATCCCTAGCGCTGAGAGGTGAACGTGCTAACCACTAAGCCACCCCTCACAGATTTCATTAAATATTATTTTGCAGTGGACACACTTTTAAAATGTTGCTGTTTAAAATGTTTTTATTAAATGATCAAACTACTGGGCGGCACGGTGGCTTAGTGGTTAGCACGTTCGCCTCTCAGCGCTAGGGATTCCCGGTTCGACTCCCCATCTGGGTGGAGTTTCCATGTTCTCCCGGTGTCTGCGTGGGTTTCCTCCGGGTTCTCCGGTTATCTCCCACAGTCCAAAAAGATGGATCAAGTCAATTGAATTCTCCAAATTGCCCCATATAGAGTGTGTCTGTGTGAGTGAGTGTGTGCCCAGCGATGGATTGGCGCCCTGTCCTGGGTCTATCTGCCCAGCGCCCGAAACTTTCTCCCCTGGATGGGCATGGGGAACCACACCGCGACCCTAATAGAGGATAAAGCAGGAGATAATGAATGAATGGATCAAACCACTGAGTCCGTCTTTATGGACTGCAATCGCAGCGCGAGTCGACAGTGAACTTATAGGAGACTTTTGAACTTGGCCACGCCCCCGATGTCGTGAGCGCGCGTGTCATCGGAGGCGGTGCACGTGCTTCTGAAATCCAGCGGCGGGCTCGCGCTGCACTCAGTCTCACAGCCGCAGATTCTGACGACGAGAGGAGACGCTTCAGCCTGCGCGTGCATCCCTGAGACTGACGACTTTTAAAGCTTTATTTTAGTTTTAAAGTTTGTTCGAAGTGGAATGTTTTTAGATGTGAAGTATTTTAATGTTGTGAACGGATCTTTATCGAGTTGGAAGAGCTGGACGCGACATTTAGGAAGAAGGCGTTTGCTGCGGAGTGGAGCGCATGAGAGGTGACGAGTTTAACCGACGATTAAATAAAACGTGTTTGGTAAATTGTGTTTAAAGAAACCTTTTGTTTTTACGGTATGAAAGTATATTTTATTGATACAGTTAGTTTAGGTCAGTGTTGTGGACCGTCAAATGCAGTTACACTTACATTCACAGTCATTTAGCAGACGCTTTTTGTCCAAAGCCACTTACAAATGAGAACAACTCATGTCAGTAGTTAATAAAAAAAACAGCTACACGTTTAGAATTTTCAAACCTGATTTTTTTACACATCAGGTGTTTGTGAAAAAGATGCGTTTTCTACACCTAAACAAAAAAAAATCATCCACTGTCATAAAGTAACCTCTGAAAAACTAACGAAACAATGCCTATGTACACAATTAAGACAATTTTTAGAAACTTATTTAATTAGTCATGCTTGCTGTAGTTAATACAGATTATTACCCCATCTGAATACTGAAGACACACACCTCCTGCTCCTTACCGTCAGTCTTAGTGTTTTTCCACCTGGAGAAACGTATCCTTATGGATACCAGCCTTCCAATTTTTGATTTTTGCCTTCCAATTTTTAGCACATATTTTATATATATATATATATATATATATATATATATATATATATATATATATATATATATAGACGTGATCTACCTCATCAGGCATTCTATTGTCTTACTAACAAGAAATATTTGTGGTCCTTGGGGATGTGGACTAAAGCTGTTTCCTGTTCATGACTGGCTCAACAATGGCTCTCATAGCTTCAGCAGTAAGTTGTTCTGTCCCTGGCCAACATCTGAAGCCCTTAGGAATTCCAAAATAATGGATCAGAAAAAGGGGAAACGCCATACATTGTTTGCAATGCCGAAGTTAGCACCCTGTCAGACTACATCTACATGTATTCAGGAATTATATACAAAGAAGTTACTGTAACCACTGCAAACTTTTCCTGACGGTTAATGTGTGCATTACTCTCACAAGTGGATCTGTCCCACAATAACACAATTGTCTTGATGTTTTCTGATGTATCCTGACTAAAAATTCCTTTGGTCAAATAGGATATTATTTTCGGAGCTGTACATACTAGATTTAGTAGCTCCATTCCTAAAGCTGTAAATATTGCACTTGCAAATTAGCATAGGTGGAGCACAGCTATTGTACTGTGATCTTATTTGTTCTGATAAGAGAAGATGCATGGTAATGAGTTTTATAAATTTGTTTCTTAAAATGGGTAAATTATTTTAGCTTTTGATAAAATAACTAACCCTCGTGCACTTACAGTATTTAAGTCAGACAAACTGATCAAGATTGCCTGCATTTGCAGAGACACATGATTTGCATAAATGTTTTGGCATTGTCATGCAATGTCTCTTATCAAGTCATCTCATGTTATTGATAATATAAATATACATCCTTGTAGACTATATACTTGTCAACAAATGCCTATTGCCATGACCTATTATGATTGTCAAACAATACCTTGAATAGAACCATGCTTAAAGGCTGAATTCTAACTATTAAACACCTATAAAACAGATCTTGTTCATAAGAGTTCATAACCTAGAATTCTAGATGACTAGTTAAACCCAAATGGACCTCTGTAGATCAATGCATAATTTAATAATGTTGATTTCTATTGGAGCCACTATGATTGTTTGACTGATTTTATATAAATTTTTCTTTTAGATCGAGGAAGCAAATCACTGGGAAAAGGGACGAAGTATCCCTCTCATCCATAAGGGTTTTTTTTCCTCTTTGCTCTCCAGCATGTCTCTGGCCTCCTTCCATTTGATGCAGACCCTAAAAAACTCTCCAGCTGCATTGCGCAGGCACTTTAAACGGGATCCCACTGACAGCTTGTCTCATGGGGACCCTATATTTAAAGTACACTATTTAGGTACGAAGAAGATTTTTTCTTTGGACCTAGAGCAAGCAGAAGATGCCATTAACCGCCTTCTGGACACTGTTCCTGGGAAGTTGTCCAAAGACCATGCACTGGTTGTGCGGCCACGTTATGTGGAAGTCAAGGAGTTGAGTACAGGAAGACAACTCACCAAGACCTACCTACATGACATTGCCTACTGTGCCTCTCACACCACACATCCCAACGTATTCCTTTACATATGCAGACAGCCAGGTCAGCAACTACAGTGTCGTGTGTTCTGGTGTAGCCGTGTGGAAAGAGCAAAGGATATGACTGCTTGCCTGGCACAGTCTTTTCAGACGGCATTGAATGATTGGCAGGGTGGTTGTGCCACACTGGCTCGCTCCGAGGGCATCTCTAAGTCAGATGAGGCACCTATCGCATCAGCTGTTGTCAAAGGACTAACCCTGCCAGCCAGTTTGGGAAAAGGTAACAAATTGCATATGCTTTTGGAACAGCTTGTAATTGATTATCTGCTTTAATTAAAAAAACATCACTCTATAGCATGTCTGAAAATTTGGTCATTTCATGAATTTCCATCTTTTTTTGTTGTTTACAGTACGTTGGAAGAAAAAGGGTTCGATTTCTCGCAGTCCTTTAAGATCAATCACCAGAAGGGGCTCATCAACTGAGAACTGGCATTAAGCTTCACAGCTATATAAACTTTTGACCCCAATGGGATCCAACCTACAACAAGGCACTTTTTTTTTCATTCTCATCTCTTCAATCAAGTGACCTATGACAATGGCTGGACCTGTCAGAAATTATGTCACAAACCCTTTTACCTATGAAATGGCAGTTTTCCACACTTAATCTTAACTATTTTTAGCAAACTGATTTGTTCCTCCATTGCTCATTAGCCAATGACTAAAGTTTGCTGATGGTTTTATTTTTCTTTTAATAAGAATCTCCTCAGTTGTTGCATTTGAGTCCTGATTTTATTAGGTTTGTGAAAGCTTGTCTGACCAACAAAAAGTCAATTCAATTTGACTTGCAAGAAAGAGCATTTTTAAATAATTATTTATTAGTATTTGCTTCTGTTCTAATACGTAAACTCTATTAAGGAAATTGGACTGATTGGGCAACAGGAAGTGTGCATATATGTATTGAACATATTGCAGCAGGGATTTGTGTTGTAACAACGTGGATACACAAAGTTGCGTTGGCTGTGCCGGTTTAAACCTAATCGCCACCCAAAACCACAAAAATTTCAAGTTGATAGTTTCACTCATACATTTGGCTTAAGAATAAATAAAAGCATAGGTTTTATTTAAGTTTTTCACCATTTTTACGCTGTATATATCCTGTTTACTGTTGGTGCAAATTTTGCTGATCAAATCCTGTTGAACAGGGTAGTCTGTACACTAATAGTGTACCTATCCACTATGTGAAAGGTCTTACCGTCCTGTGTACAAGTATTGGGTTAAATACTGGTCAGTCTACATGCTTGTATACACTTGGGTAAGAAAACACAATGTGCCTTAGGCAGGTTGTGTATAATTCAGAACGTGCACCTTCATTCCAAAAGTGCCATTCTATGCGGTTTTAAATTTCCTTCAATACACGTGCAATTTAGCCTCAAAACTGCATTTTAAGAGGATTAACAAGTAATCAATCTAGTGAATTCTTTACAGAGTGAAAATCTTTGTGTTTAAATTGTAACATTATCTAGAGCATTAATCCTTTTAAAATTGTAGTGCCGCTGTTTTTTTTTTTTTTTTTTTTTTTTTAAACAAGACTGAATGTTTTAAAACTGACTGCTCCTGAAGTCATTGCATATTGCTGCAATCGTGCTGTAAGGAATTAAACTGGATTTAGATGTAGGCTTGTGTTAAACTGCCTTCTCTTGTCTAAGCATTACCACACTGGTGGATCAGTGTTGTTTTGAATGATTTATCCTGACTGGTTTTTATCTAGTATTCAGTATATTAAGTGTAAATGAGAACAAAGGCACCAGACTCACCAGCAAGATCTGCATGTCTGCTCATGGTTTTTAATGTATGAATGATTGTGCATGTTTTGGTGGATGTATTTAAATGTACATGTTTTCAGAATAAAATGTTTATATAATAATGTGTGATCCCCAGTATGACTGTTTTTTTTATAGAAGATTAAAAATGTTTGTAATGTATATAATTATCTACATAAAATTTTGGGCTGATATGTTTTGAGGTCTGTAAACTGAAAAAATTCTAAACGGTTCATAAAATTGACTTAAATTGAATTGAAATGTGCCCAGCGCCCGAGATGTTCTCCCTTGGATGGGCATGGGGAACCCCACCACGACCCTAATAGAGTGGATTGATGAATGAATGAATTGAAATGGGGCAGCACGGTGGCTTAGTGGTTAGCACGTTCACCTCTCAGTGCTAGGGATTCCCGGTTCGAATCCTCATCTGGGTGGAGTTTCCATGTTCTCCCCATGTCCGCATGGGCTTCCTCCGGGTTCTCCGGTTTCCTCCCACAGTCCAAAAACATGGATCAAGTCAATTGAGATCTCCAAATTGCCCCATATAGAGTGTGTCTGTGTGAGTGAGTGTGTACCCAGCGATGGATTGGCGCCCTGTCCTGGGTCTATCTGCCCAGCGCCCGAGACGTTCTCCCCTGGATGGGCATGGGGAACCCCACCGCGACCCTAATAGAGGATAAAGCGGGAGATAATGAATGAATAATGAATGAATGAATGAATGAATTGAAATATCAAAATTTTGTTTAAATGTAAAAAATACAATTCAGTTGATTAATATAAAACACATACAGGGCAAATGGTTTGTTTTCTTTATATGTAAAATTAGAAAATAACACAATCTTTGAATGAAGCCAAAATGCTGCAGGTTTGTGAAAATGTTACAACCTTACAGTCCGCAGTCATTGGTATTAGTATTAGTATTTCTAATACAGTCCATATTATTGCTAATTCTTGACTACTTGATCACCAGCTAGTGACCATATTAGGTCCATATTGTGTCCATATTACCATATTGTGGAAATATAGGGTTTCACAGTTTGCTGAAGTGTACAGGTTTATGCTGAACAGCCAAGAGGAAATAAATAAAAAAACTTACTGCACATTTCAAAATAATTTATTTTTTAATGATCATTTATCATTAAAGTCCATTTATTGTAAGTTTTTTTTATACAAGCAACACCTTTGACAAAAAAATCACCATTGCTTAGTTTGAATATCATTCCACAGTCAAGATTTATGCATGAGTTGAGTAATGTGTGTGACATTTGAGCCCTGACATTGCATGAGAAACTGTCATGTTGCTGTGATAAATATACTGAAGCTCCATAGGGTTAGGGGTACTTTGGAAAATCTTTGTCACAGGTCACTGCTGCAAAAAAATGAAACAAAATATACATACCGCAATTCATATTTATTTTTCCAACATGTTTATTTCAGTAAATATTTGATAATTATGCATTTATTTATACAAAGCCCTCAACTTTTTACATGCAACTTTAAATATGTACCATAGAGAGTATGTGTTTATCACTTTAAAAAATGTCATTTAACCAGGAGTGTCAAAATACTGGCATAGGATTATATGAAGACATGAAATACACAATGTATTAATAAATTGTTGTGGCACCTCTCATTGTCTTCATTGACTTTCGGCTTAGAGCAAGTGTTTCTCTTGTATGAAAAGACATGGTTTTGTTATGACTGAATTAGAGGAAATTCCACAGAGCCATTTACCTCATCCTGTATAAACACCCTTGGGGTGACTGTAAGAACCAAATACCAACCTTGTATACTCAACTAACATTAGTCCCTGACCTCACAGGTGTTTTTGGACAGTCAAATGACATTAATTTAAATGTGTAAGAGCTTTGTAAAACTGTAGGTTTTCTTGTAACTGCCCTTGCACTTGGTGTTGGAATAGGATGTTCGATAAGCTTTACAAAAATGCAATGTAGCCTAATGTCATTTGTCATCCATATTTAAACTGTTAAAAGACATGTCAAATTCAGTGGTAATCAGACAGAGTGATTACCAAAAAAATAAAAAAAACATCCATCCATTATCTTCTGCTTTATCCTATATTAGGGTCCCCATGCCATCCAGCGGAGAACGTTTTGGGTGCTGGGCAGGACAGGGTGCCAATCTATCGCTGGGCACACACTCACTCACACAGACACACTCTATATGGGGCAATTTGGAAAACTCAATTGACTTGATCCATGTTTTTGAACTGTGGCAGGAAACCGGAGAACCCAGAGGAAACCCACGAGGACGCGGGGAGAACATGGAAACTCCACCCAGATGGGGATTCGAACCGGTAATCCCTAGCGAACATGAGCGCCCTGAGAGGCGAACGTGCTAACCACTAAGCCACCGTGCCGCCCTAGTAAGAGAAAGATAATTTTTAAATTATATAATATGATTACATTAATGGGGTGCAAAGACATAGATTGGCGCCCTGTCCTGCGTGTCCTGGCCCAGTGCCCGAAAGGTTCTCCCCTGGATGGGCATGGGGAACCCCCTGCAACCGTAGTAGAGGATAAAGTGGAAGATAATGGATGGATGGATGGATGGATTACATTAAGTGGTAGCATAGTGGTTAGCATGTTCACCACTCAGCGCTGGAGATCCAGGTTCGAATCCCAATCCCTATGTTCATGTGGGTTTCCTCCAGGTTCTCTGGTTACCTCTCAATCTCCTAAAACATGGATTTAAGGTAAATTTGCTGTTCTAAATTGCCCCATAAAGAGTGTGTGAGTGTGTCCACTGATAGTTTGGCACCCTGTCCTGGGTGTATCTGCCCAGTGCCTGAAATGTTCTCTCTCCCCTGATTGGGCATGGAGAGATAATGAATGAATAAATGCATATCAGGATTTCCAGTTATTACTCTAACTCTATAGCATTACTATGAATCAGAACCAGGTGATGTTCATTCATTCATTCATTCATTATCTCCCGCTTTATCCTCTATTAGGGTCGCGGTGGGGTTCCCCATGCCCATCCAGGGGAGAACGTCCCGGGCGCTGGGCAGATACACCCAGGACAGGGCGCCAATCCATCGCTGGGTACCAGGTGATGTTAACCTACAAATTATATTACATACACAACAATAACACTGGATAAAAATCGGTTTACTAAGAACTCCATCTCCTCCAATGAAATCATATAAAATATTGAAGTGACGTGGAGGACATTTTTGTACATAAATTGGGTCATTTGGCAGACGCTTTTATCCAAAGCGACTTACAAGGTGAACACAGGGTTAATCACAACATCCCTGAAGCAATGAGGGTTAAGGGTCTTGCTCAAGGACCCACACTGGTAACTTCAGTGGACCTGGGATTTGAACCCCCAACCTTCAGATTGATAGCCCAACGCCCTGACCACTGAGCTACCACTCCCTCATATAATTAATTTTTATTTTCTGTATCTAATTCTCGTTAGGGCGGCACGGTGGCTTAGTGGTTAGTACATTCGCCGCCTCTCAGCGCTAGAGATTCCCGGTTCGAATCCCAATCTGGTTGGAGTTTCCATGTTCTCCCCGTGGGTTTCCTCCGGGTTCTCCGGTTTCCTCCCACAGTCCAAAATGGATCAAGTCAATTGAATTCTTAAAATTGCCCCATATAGAGTGTGTCTGTGTGAGTGAGTGTGTGTGCTCAGCGATGGATTGGCGCCCTGTCCTGGGTCTATCTGCCCAGCACCCAAAACGTTCTCCCCTGGATGGGCATGGGGAACCCCCCCCGCGACCCTAATAGAGGATAAAGCGGGAGATAATGAATGAATGAATGAATTAATAATTCTCGTTAAAAGTGAAATCGCAATTAATCATAAACTTAATTAGTTTAACGATTCTAAACACCTGGAAAGAAAATCGACTCTGACGTCAGAGAGAGCGCGGGGTTTGGGCGGTGTGTTCAAGAAGCTCATTAATAGTTCAGCTGGAGCAAGTGCGCAGTTTTTTTTGTTTTGTGTTTTCCGATGGTTTAAAAGTAATATATACTTAAATAAATACATTACAATTAAACTCGACTCGACAATTAAACTAAAGTTAAAACGTAATATCTGAAATAGCATCCAGAATAATTCTCTTCTTAAATATGTTTCTGAGGTGAGGAAATGACGTGGTGCAGTTTTATTAGAACCGTTTAATTCTTGTAATATATTTTTTTTATTGTATTGTATTTGAGGTTAGGGATTCGATGTTTGAATTAATTTGAATGCCGTGCAGCTGCAAAAAGTATTTGAGTAAAAAAAAAAACTGTAGATTAATAATAATAATAATAATAATAATAATAATAATAATAATACGGTGACCTCATTTACCTATTAAACCAGTCACCTCTTTTACAGGTTGTTGCTCATTATCCTGCATTTGAACCTTTGTCACTGCGTCACTGTGCCAGCTGGTATGTATTGCTCATGTTTTTATTGTATCATGTTTTAACTATTTTCTATAACTCTTATAATATCCACACCCAACACTGCACTTCTTGCTGCTAAATGTGGTATTATTCTTGTTACTGACTATGGTTGAATTATAATACTAGTTTTTGATTTTTGAATAAGTCTTATTATCATCGTCAGCATTATTATTATTATTATTATTATTATTATTATTATTATTATTATTATTATTAGGCAGCACGGTGGCTTAGTGGTTAGCACGTTCGCCTCTCAGCACTAGGGATTCCCGGTTCGAATCCCCATCTGGGTGGAGTTTCCATGTTCTCCCCGTGTCCGTGTGGGCTTCCTCCGGGTTCTCAGGTTTCCTCCCACAGTCCAAAAATATGGATCAAGTCAATTGAATTTTCAAAATTGCCCCATATAGAGTGTGTCTGTATGAGTGAGTGTGTGCCCAGCGATAGATTGGCGCCCTGTCCTGGGTCTATCTGCCCAGCGCCCGAGACATTCTCCCCTGAATGGGCATGGGGAACCCCACCGCGACCCTAATAGAGGATAAAGTGGGAGATAATGAATGAATGAATGTTTTAACTATTTTCTATAACTCTTATAATATCCACACCCAACACTGCACCTCTTGCTGCTAAATGTGGTGTTATTCTTGTTACTGACTATGTTTGAATTATAATACTAGTTTTTGGTTTTTTTTGAGTCTTATTATTATTGTCAGCATTATTATTATTATTATTATTATTATTATTATTATTATTATTATTATTATAAGGGCAGCACGGTGGCTTAGTGGTTAGCATTTTCGCCTCTCAGCGCAAGGGATTCCCGGGGTTCGAATCCCCATCTGGGTGGAGTTTCCATGTTCTCCCCGTGTCCGTGTGGGTTTCCTCCGGGTTCTCCGGTTTCCTCCCACAGTCCAAAAACATGGATCAAGGTCAATTGAATTCTCCAAATTGCCCCATATAGAGTGTGTCTGTGTGAGTGAGTGTGTGCCCAGCGATAGATTGGCGCCCTGTCCCGGGTGTATCTGCCCAGCGCCCGAGACATTCTCCCCTGAATGGGCATGGGGAACCCCACCGCGACCCTAATAGTCCCCAATAGATAATGAATGGATGGATTATTATTATTATTATTATTATTATTATTATTTGTTAGCATTGTCTTTTTAAATTTATAGTCTCCTTTTTTATTCCATGCCTGTATGTATCTCTTCAAATCAAGTGACTATTGCCCACCCCTGTTAAAAACGTCTAAACTCCCCTATTAGATTTCCAAAGAAAGTAGCATAATACCATATAATATTTAATATGTGAACAATATCTTTTCTCTTATCAACATAGACTTGGCGCTTAGTCATAATTTCCGTGAAAAAAAAACGCATAGCAATATGAGGTTGTTGCTAATTATCCTGCATTTTCACTGCCACTGCGTCACCGTGCCAGCTGGTATTGCTCATGTTTTTATTGTATCATGCTTTAGCTATTTTTTATAACTCTTACAATGTCCACACCCAACACTGCACTTCTTAATTCTAAATGTGGCATTATTCTTATTACACAATATAGATTGTGGTTGAATTATATTACTGGGTTTTGATTTTTGATTAAGCTTTATTATCATTCTTGCAAGTATTTGTTAGCATTGTCTTTTTAATTCTATAGTCAAACCTATTTTAATATCCTCATTCTGATTTGAAATCTCCAATGAGTGTGACATCGTATGCCATCTCTTCAGATCACCTGTTAAAAACGTCATAACTCTCTGAATAGTTTTCCAAAGAAAGTAGCATAATACCATATAAGATATAATATGTAAACAGTATATTTTCTGCTATCAACATAGACTTATATAATTTCCATAAAAAACTCAACTAGCATTGTCTTTTTAATTCTATAGTCAAGTCTATTTTAATATCCTCATTCTGCTTTGAAATCTACCATATGTGTGAGATTCTATGCCTGTATGCATCTCTTCCAATCAAGTTGGAGGTGACCAAAATATTGTGCCCACACCTATTAAAAATGTCATAACTAGTTTTCCAAAGAAAGTAGCATAATACCACATACGATATTATATGTGAACAGTATATTTTCTGTTGTGGCATGGTGGCTTAGTGGTTGGCACGTTCCCCTCTCAGTGCTAGGGATTCCCGGTTCGAAATCCCATCTGGGTGGAGTTTCCATGTTCTCCCCGTGTCCGCGTGGGTTTCCTCCGGGTTCTCCGGTTTCTTCCCACAGTCCAAAAACATGGATCAAGTCAATTGAATTCTCAAAATTGCCCCATATAGAGTGCGTGAGTGTGTGCCCAGTGATGGATTGGCGCCCTGTCCTGGGTGTATCTGCCCACCGCCCGAGATGTTCTCCCCTGGATGGGCATGGGGAACCCCACCGCGACCCTAATAGAGGATAAAGCGGGAGATAATGAATGAATGAAGGAATATTTTCTGTTATCACATACATAGACTTACAGTATTGATTTGGGGCTAAGTCATGATTGAATAAAAACTCATAGCAATAGCAGCAAATCTTGTTGTTCTAATATCATTAAAATAATTAATAAAATATTGTATTTCTTCAGTAAGTACAGAAAAGACAGTGGTGCCACACCATCAGTGTAACGGTAACAGGAAACTAATTTATGTGGTAGCATGTTTATGTAGAAAATGTCAGTGTTAAGTTGAATTACTGTATGATAATGCTATCTGTCATGTTAAAGGGCAATTTACAGCAAAGTGTCTTGAGCGCCACTTCTGGTTGTCTGTTAAGGCCAATCTTCTGGGAAGCATGATCCAGTTTAACATTGAAGGTAAGAAAGAGGATGTCTAATTAACACTATGTCTCATTATAAATAGAAAAATGACCTCATGTCCTGTGTCACAGACAGCGGTGGCATGCACATTCTGTCTGCCCCGATCGCTGCAAAATGTGGCTACACATGGAAGCTAAATCACCATGGTGATCTTGTGTTCCGTGCCTCTTTCCTCGCCTGTTATGTAGATAATTGGGTATGTTGTACATCTATAGTTGGTATGTAAACACCTCTCTTTTAAGTCAGTATTAATTTTTTGCTTTAGTTTAATGATTTTGAACAGATAAATCACTAAAATATTTCATGTCAACATTTATGAAATGAGTGTTTAACTTATTTTTCTAAAAAAAACAATAATAGAAACCCCATTTATTCTTCCAAAAAAAGTTCTTCCAAAATAGGTCTTGTGGCTTGTTTTCAGTGTTTAATTTCAAGAAAATTAGCTTTAATTTATTAGTTGGTTCAAGAAAGGGTTAATTAATGGTGATTAGGAATGATATTAGACATTAGGTCATTTTGCAGACGCATTTATCCAAAACGTCAGCCGTAATGCAGCATCCCTGGAGCAATAATGGTTAAGGACTTTGTTCAAGGACCCACTTATGTAAACTTAAAATTTGAACCCCCAAGCTTCTTATTGATAGCCTGACACCCAATCACTAACCATTAAGATACCATAATATATACTATGGATAAGATGCAATGGTTTTATAATGTTGTGTACCATTTGCCTTCAAATTATTTAGAGTCTTTTTGTTGTGCTGGAAAAATAAGTGATGCATGGATGATTGACCCCACAGCTAAAATATATTTCAAGCATTTTAAAGGAATTAAAAAAGAAAAACATCCTTTGCTCATGAACCAGATATCACAGGGCACCTTCAGAGGGATTCCTGAGGCCACACTTTGAGTGCTTTTTTGGAGGAATCATGGGACACTTCACAGTATATAGGTGTTTTTATGTAAATTATAAGAGCATATGCAACAACTATTAAGTTAAATATTATTTTAGGTTTATACATGTTATTAGAACTGTTAAAGAAATAAAATGCAGAATCAGTTGTAGTTGTTTGTTCTCAAAACTGCCTCAGTAATCTGGAAAACAGACTTTTATTATTTAATAATTTATTTACCTTGGCTTAAGAGATAATATTTTTCTAGTAAAATGTTTTGGGTTTTTTTCAGTTTGATGCGTTGTATGATTAGTCTATCTGTGTGCTTTGTCTTATTCCTCAGTTCTGCTTTCTGTATCGCTTGATTGCAGAGAGACACTGAGTTCAGGGTCCATGTGTGGCTCCTTAATATGCAGACTAACAGAAGTGTTCATGCTTACCCTTTCATGCTTCATTGCTCTTTGACTGAACAATGGAACCAGCGAGAGATGATCTGTGAGGAGAATTATATGGAGGTGAGACTTTATTTTTTATTTTATTGTATTTATTAGGGGATGTAAAAAATGGAATTTCATGTTTCTTTTTTAGGTTTCACTTGATTGGCAGATTCCAGTTGTTTTTCCCCCTGGAGCTAATTGGCTAGATGTGCAGTCAAAGGTATACGCAGTAACCAGCAGAGGTGGTGCAAAACACCAGTGTTTCATATTAAATTGAAAATGAAAGCTCATAGAGGTTGTGTTTTGTGTCTTGACCTTTGTTTTTTGCTGTCCTAAATCTTACTAAATCCAGATTTTGAAATACAAAGTAGAACAACTCCGATTAGGACATGTGATCTTCTTCACACCTAATGATGTTAAAAAAAGACAGCTAAAGATCAAAGAAGCTGAAGCTTTAGGATATCATATTGACGCAACTGATAGCCGAATTCTCCTGCGCAGTGCCTACTTCTCACAGTTCTCCTTTACTCATAAGGTTAAAATGCTATTTTAAGCCATATGATTCATTATACAAACATTATGCTTAGTGTCATAACATAACTAAGTAATGTTACTTTGGCATTTTGGTGACCTAATCTGACTATTATTTAGGAAGGGGATGTCCAAGTGGAAGCAGTTAATGCCATCATCATTCTACAAATCAAAGGAATCTCCATCTTCTTTGAGATCTCGGTGGCCTGCACGATGAGTTCTGCCATGTTTTTTACACACACATACACACACACACACACACACACACACACACACACACACACACACACACACACACACACACACAAGTCTACACTCACCAGTCTTTTCTTAGGTACACCTCAATTCTTCACTCTATTTTTCTATTTTTCTGTCCATTTTTTTCCCCATTAATCACATAGGTTTTCACATTCCCCATTAAGTACAAAGTGTAGTCTCTATTTTAGTATGTTCTCCAAAGATCAGTACCTCCACAGAGCTTATATGTACACTATGATTTAGTATAATGCACAACCACACACCACCACCATGTCAGGATCACTGCCGTATTAAGAAACATCCACTATCCTAATACCTTCTATGTAGGTGTCCTGATCATCAGTGAACAGAGTAAACGGGATTAGCGAAATAAGTAGAGAAATGGATGGATTACAGTCTGTAATCATCAAAATACAATATCCATCTATATGATCAGTGAAAACGGACAGTATGTGTAGAAC
Organism: Corydoras sp. C115; assembly: GCA_019802505.1. Classification (NCBI taxonomy): domain Eukaryota; kingdom Metazoa; phylum Chordata; class Actinopteri; order Siluriformes; family Callichthyidae; genus Corydoras; species Corydoras sp. C115. The sequence continues at coordinate 1,747,849 of JAFMOC010000083.1, read as the reverse complement.
TATGGAGGGATACCTAATAAATATTATAATATTCATTCATTATCTTCCGCTTTATCCTATAGCAGGGTCGCGGTGGGGTTCCCCATGCCCATCCAGGGGAGAACGTTTCGGGCGCTGGGCATATACACCCAGGACAGGGCGCCAATCTATCGCTGGGCACACACTCACTCACACATACACACTCTATATGGGGCAATTTGGAGAACTCAATTGACTTGATCCATGTTTTTGGACTGTGGGAGGAAACCGGAGAACCCGGAGGAAACCCATGCAGACACGGGGAGAACATGGAAACTCCACCCAGATGGGGATACGAACCAGGAATCCCTAGTGCTGAGAGGCGAACGTGTTAACCACTAAGCCACCGTGCCGCCCCATATTATAATATGTAAAATAAATATACATGTGTGTATGTAAGATTATGTAAGACTACATTTAATAATAGTTTGTTCTATTTCATATTAACCAATTTATTTTGTTTAGTATCACATTTTAAATTTTTAGTATTTTTTTCATGTTTATTATTAATTTAACAACTAAATTTGTTTTCTGTATAATTCAGTTCTGATTGCTGTCCATTTCACGTCTCGTCCTTCACTTTTTAGGCGAAGTTATAGTTGAAGGCCATAATTTGCTCTGGTCATTCCCTCTGGCGCTTTCCCCTGTAGTGCGAGGCTTGTTTAGAAGTGGTCAGATGAGACTGGGAATAGATGGTAAAATGCTTAGTGACCTTGAGATGAGTGAAAATGGCTTTAATATAACCTTGAAGGACCATAAGGTGACGATCCTGATTCCGTCAAATAATGCAAAAATCAAGGTGAATTAGAATGTACACTGTTAGAAACAATAGCTTTTATTGCTTTAAAGTAGTTGTAGTGTTTTAAGGAAACTTTATTTTTAAACCCAAGTGTTGACAAATATTTTCATTCTTATTTTTAGAGTCATGTCCGTAAGGGGCAGTATGTTCAGTCCTTGGCAGTAGAGCTGTTGTTTATGTATCACTGGGATGATGCAATTTGGCGTCACACACAGCATCGTAGCTTTCGTCTCCTCCGCGCTCCATATGTGTCTCAAATACCAACCGTCATCAACAGTAAGACTCACTCATATGATTCATATCAACTGAATCCCCCCCACATGACTAAGTTTTATAGTTCATAGCAGTTAGTTAGTAAAAAAAATACTTTTGCACTGTACTTTGTCCGACTAGAAGGTCATTTTGCAGTGTCTTCTTTTGATTTAGAACCATCACAGTAAAGATATTTTTATTTAATTACATGACCAGTTAACAAAGCCAGATTCAATAGACCTAAAGCATTTTTTTGCACTAATACCCCCCCCCCCCCCCCCCCCCCCCCCCCCCCCCCACCCCCCCCCCCCCCCGCCCCAACCCCCCCCCCCCCCCCCCCCCCCCCCCCCCCCCCCCCCCCCACCCCCCCCCCCCCCCCCCACCCCCCCCTACCCCTACCCCCCCCCCCCCCCCCCCCCGGACTATTGCAATATAATGTAACTTTGCACAATGTTAATAATTTTTTCTTCCACACAATATGTACATAGTGTGTGTGTTTTTATATGTATATTTTCATTATTATTATTATATTTACTTTTTTTCTTACTCATCCAGGGCAGATGGCAAAGTAAGAATTTCATTGCACAGGGAATCATGTTTCTATGTGTGCATATGACAATAAAGCTTTAAATCTAATCACATGAATCTTCAATAATGTCCTTGTTGGGGCAAATGTTCTACGGACATATAATGATGCTTAGTACACATATGATTATTTAATAAGCTTTAAATAATTAACCTCTCTGTTTCCATCTCTAAAGACACTGTTCCCTCCACCAAGTCATTCTCTATCACACTGGGAGTGTTCCCTTCTGATGTGTTTCTTCAAAATATCACAATTGGAAGTGAAACTATAACATGGACAGAGGCAAAAGAAGATCTTAATTTGACCAAAGTACTGTTTAACAATGGCAGTCATGTCTATACACTTCAGGTACCATTCTTCCACCCCATGGTTACTGAAAAGGTGAGATAAATATTCACTCTTTTTAACAATTGGTTTAGCTGACTATTATTTAGAAAGTCTCTAGATTGAAAATTGTTGTTGACCTTCTTTGTTTAGGCAATCAGTGGACAGTACAGGAGGTACAGCTTGTCCTTGACCTTTAACTTGATGATTTTACCTGAAGAAGAAAGCTACAGCCTTAAATCAGATCTAGTATCTGATTTAAAAGAACCAGGTGAGCATCCTCAGAATTCTAGTGTTTCAACTTTTTCTTTTACAATATTCCATATAAACATCAAGTTTATAGCTCGTTTGCCTCTCGGTGCTAGGGATCCAGGTTAGAATCCTGAGATTCCAGTCCCAAAGCATAGATTTAAGGTAAATTGGCTGCTTTGAATTGCTCCATATAGTGTGTCTGAGTAATTAACAAAAGTATGTGGACACCTGATGTTGTTAAACCCACTGTTCTAAAACAGTTGACATTGGCATATTATTGTTCCCCTTATTCATTTTGTAGTTGTAACTCCTAAGGATGCTGGAGCCTATCCCAGCCACTAATCCAGTCTCACACCTAAGGGCAATTTAATGCTTCCAAATTCACCTGACTTGCATGTTCGTGGCCTGTAAATGAAGAAGGCACACTGGCAGGAGAGAACATACGAAGGCCAAAGAAAAAAATGTGGGGGTCTTGGATATCCAGGGCCACTAAAGTCCATTACACTCAACTTATGCATGTCTTTACTAAGCTGTTTTGTGCACAGTCCCCAGTTATGTTAGATATTAGTCACAAAGCTAAATGCATTTATTTCCTTAAAGTGGTTTAAAGTTTCTTACATAAAACTTTATGTTTAAAATACATTAATTTACTTTAGCTCTGTTTCTTTTTAGGTACTCCGTCCATGCTGGAAACTAGATGTACAGAACGAGGGGTAATGGTGGTTTTGTACTATGGTACAGAGGATGATCAGTTGGAGCTTTATTTGGGAAATCACAGACTGGACTGGTCTCTTGTTCAGCTGGGTGGCTATGTGCTGGAGAGTGGTGATGACAACTTCACTGTAGAAGTGCCTTTCAACAGTCCTGGTGTTGGTTTTGAGGTGCTGGTTTAGAATCATGATTGCTTTATCGTTAAATGATGAACCGGCTGGTTCCTTAATCACAAGCCCATGACTGCCACTAGGTGGGCAGTCATGGTTTTGTGGTTAAGGAATCAGCCTTGTGACCTGAAGGTCTCCGTTTCGATTCCTGGTCCCACCAAGTACTATGGCTGAAGTGCCCTTGGGCAAGGTACCTAACCCCAATTGCTCATTGGGGGCCGTATTCAAGGTTGCCCACCGCTCCGGACACGTGTGCTTACTTCACCAGTGTGAGTGTATATGTGTGTGTGTGTTTCACTGCATGGATGGGTTAAATGTGGAGGACAAATTCCTCTGTGTGTAAGTACAGTAGGCAAAATAAATCACTATCACTTTATTGGTTTTTGTTTTTTTGTTTTTGGTGCCCTCTAGTGGTGTATGTAGTTTTTTTTTTTTTTTTTTTTTGCAAAATTTTTTTGAAAATGCACAGTTAAAGAACACTAAATACTGGTATTAGATATTTCTGGTCAGTGATTTTACTGTACAGGAACAGTTAACTATTTAACTACTTATTAACATCATATTTATACATCATTGTAGTTTGTCCTCTTATTATCAATATTTGAACCTGTTTTTTTAACTTTAAAAAAGCAAAATTATGAAACTTTAGTTTTAAAAAGTGTGATCATGACTATAAATGTATCGTCACGTTTTGCAATGCAGTGTATTTATCTGTTATCTGTAAGTGCTGTGTCTTTGTACATGTGATTACACTGACTGATCCAGCATATATGTGTAGGACCTGAATTTAAAAACCATGGTTCTTAAGCTTAAGGTCAGCGCTGTTAATGCGGTGACATTCAAAGTGGAGCATTCACTTGTCCAGCGCTGCACAATTCCTGTTCGAGATATGCTGGGTAATGTGTTTTATGCACCCTTTCTTTGATACCTGTTTAGTGTGTAATTGTCAGACATAATATATAGTGGCATAGAAAAAGTTTGACACCACAGTGAAACAAAACTAGTTACTAAGTGCATTAAAGATCAACTGATCCACAAAAGGCATTAAAATCTTTATTTCTGAATATTAAGTTTGCCCAAATGTTTCATTTGAATTCATATTAAAAAACTTATGTATTTGTTTAGTATGCCTCCCTGAAGGAAGGATGTTGGTGGTAATGGACACGACTCGTTCTGTCCCTTCCATTAATCCTAACAGCACCACACTCCTGGATGCATCCTGTAAACCCACAGCCACAGACAGTTCCAGAGCGCTGTTTAACTTTAGTGTGGAATCCTGTGGCACCACAGTAACTGTAAGTAAGCTTTTGTACATCCTATAAAGAAAAATGAGTAGGATGTCCTTTCATTTTTCTTCAAATTTTGTGGATAAAATTGTTGCCTTGAAGAGAGTAACAGTTTATACAGTAAAGATTTTTTTTATGGATTCTACCTAAAGTTTTGGGTTATGGCTTGTATGTGCACATTAATTTATTCATGAAGGCACCATTGTGTGAGAAGCCTGCATAGCTTACATTTCCATTTCCAACACCTCATGCTCTATTATTGATGATAAAAACAAAACTTAAAGAGATCTTCAAACTAAAGATGAGATGGTAACTTAAACTTTTATGCAGCCAATGTTATTAGATTAATATAAGAAAAACATACCATACTGTACAGGCAAGGAGCACATGCAAACTCCACACAGAAGGATTTTGTCCGCTCTGCAATAGAATTAAACCCAGGATTTTCTTGCTTTGAGGTAAGCATGCTTACCGATGCTTTGCCTTATTTTTACTATGTTTAATAAAAAGTAATTTTGTAACAGTAATTGTAACCGGTAAAGCTCACAAACAGTGAATCACCACATTATATCATTTAGAAAGTGTATCAGTAGAATATTAATTTAAAATTGTTTTGTGGACTAATCTTTGTTCAATATTAATTAGATGAAGGACAACTATCTACTCTATCATAATGAAATAAGATATGCTCAGAAGTTCCTTCCGAAAGAGAACCCCCTTATCCACATGGACTCACCATTCAGGTAGGACTGAACTTTAGCTTTAGGTTGTAATGTGTAATCACCAGATATTCTATCTCAAACATTTGCACCCTTGTTTTAAATAAATATGTAATAAATGAGCTTTATAATCTCTATTGCCTTTTCTTTTGATTCTTGTTATTTTAGCTCTTTTTATTAGAGGTGATTTAATTAGTCTAAATCTTATCATAAAAATAACTGTTTTTTTTGTGTGTGCCAGCTTTGACATGTTTAAAAGATAACCTGAGTGCTAAGAAACTGTCAGTCATGACTTCCTGTTGCACTTCTCTGAGGTATACAGAGAAAAACAGACCTGTGAAAAGTCATTGTGAAAAGACTTTAGAAAGACATAGAAAAAATAACTGTGACTTCAAGGTTTTAAACTGGAATTAGGAAATTGTTACATGGAAAAAGCAGCTCAACAGTTGAAACTATTTTCTATGTTAATAACCTGTCCGGAAATGTTGTATCCATATGCTTACTCCGTTTACAGGGGCTTACTTTGCCAAAATCCCACCTGCATTATCAAACGAAAATCTATGCTCTCACACACCTACAAACTTGAGTACCTGCAGTTGGGCAGACTTTTAAAAACTTTTATTTTGGTCAGATAAAAAAAAAAAAGTTTTTTTGACATCTGACACCACAGCAAGAAAAATAAATATACATAATTACTTTTGTAAACCCTATTTGTATTGACTTTGACAAGCACAAGCAAATAAACGAAATTAAAATCTCACAATTTTTCTTCACCAGTACACAAAATGTGACCACTATGGCCACACAGATTTCAGGACATTGTTGAGGAAAAAAAAAAAGTAAAAATTCTTACTTAAATATTAACTTTCTAATAAAAAGAAGTGTTTAGTTAATAGTTTGAAAGAAACATCGAAAGGCTAAAGCAAAAAACAGAATTTGTCATTTTTCAGGAGGAGGACTGAACTTTTTACGCTATGTTTAAGTATTTTCTCTCATGTATTTTATTATGTGTATTTTTATAAAAAGCGTGACATTGCTGTGTAAGTACCAAGTTTATGAGACAACCACATTGTCACTTCATCCAATTCCTAAATCAAACAACAATCATCGGTTATTACCACCACAGAGCCAGACGCACACCTTTAAGCGGATGAAGCGCCTCATTAGAGGTAATGCTGCATTTAAAATATTTTAGGGATTTTGCTGGTATTTTTGAATTGTTATATTTACTCTCAGAATATTTTTCACAGGTCTAAAAATTCCAAGAGGCTTGAGAGGGTAACACAAGTTACTTATGGTAAGAAACATATCTAACACTTTAGACATTCCTGGAGTACATGTAAAATATTTCTATATTCACTTCTAAATATTATTGTTATTGCAAATCTCAGGAATTCCTCCATTGGCACTAGATTAAAACAACATTCTGCCACTTAAAACGGTTACACATGCATTTTATAATGACTCGAATAGTTTAGTTTTGTTCATTTGATTATAGTTTTTTTTTTCTTAAAAGGTTAAAAACCAAAACTAATAAACCAAATGTTTTAATACAATGCAATAATTAACTTTTGTGTTTTATAAGTTTTGATTGTTTTACGTTTACATTTAGATCCATCAAGTAAAGCAGTCTAAATCCACATCAAATGGTTTGAGGATGTGCACTCAAACAGTGCCCAGGCTTGTGCTGCAAAAAGGAAACCGATGCAAATGAGACCAATTTAAATGAAAAACCATCATCCTGCTTTGTGCGTTATACCTTAAAAATGACTGAATATATATAAAAAAAAACATTAAAGCATGACAACCTTAATCAAGGTTAAGAAAAGTAAATTAAATAATTAAATAAAATACATTTTTGTTTCAATTTAAACATCTGTAGTTTTAATGTAAGCTGGACTTTTTCTTTCTTTTTTTTTGGAATAATTGACACTTATTTGATGTTTAATTGGCAAAAAAAAAAAAAATTTGTTTTTTTTCTTACGTTTCAGTTTGGTGTGCATTAATATAAGTTATATACATTTCTTTTTTGTTCTTTATTTTGTCCTGGGGAAAATGATGGTAATCTTGCTAAATGCTCTATTAAGCTGCATACCGTGCTGTCAACGTCATGAAATTTCAGTTACAGTAAATAATGAAATTATTTTGTGTGCTATGGTTCAAAACTGTTACATATCGAACATGACATTATTAAACATTAAAGAGTTAAGAAGCACAATTTATTGTGCTGTCAGCTTATGCTCTGTTTTTTTTTTATTATTATTATAATTTTTTTTATTGTTTATTTAAAAATTTTTAAAATCCAGACATTTTCAGCAGCTATTTCCTGACTGCAGTAATAGATTAATAAGGGCAATTTAGTATCTCAAGTTTACCTAGTGGTATGTCTTCTTAACAGGGGAGGAAATGAGTCCAGAGGAAACGAGGGTAGGATTTACAAACTTCACACCTTCACTATAAACCTCTTTTTTTTTTTACACCTCAGCCAGAAAAAATTCGAATTTGTGCTATAAACTATGAATAAAAGCAATTGCCTATGATTTTAACTCACTGACAGGATATTTTGATAAATTCTTACATAAACTGGTAGTGGTTTAAAATGCTGCAGCTAGAGTTTTGTCTGGAACCAACGTGATCATATTAGCCCTGTCTTATCAAACTTGCTACAAAAATATACACAAATTCATCTGTAGGTACTTTTATTAGTTTTACAGTTACAGACTGTAGATCTGATGCAGTATACATTTCTGTTTTTAAGGCTTAAGAAAACACAAAAAATTTATTATTTGTGTGGCGAATTATCCTGTGTGCTGTAGTGACAATGGTGGTGATGGTTGTTGTGCTACCAAATTTCTTATACATCTTGGTTTCACTGCTAAATGTTAGTTTTTTTGCAAACGGTGTAATACCATTGTTTTGCAAAAATGTAAGTCAGTTTCTGAACAGGAAAGCACTTTGTGGGAATAGGGGAAGAAGTATGGAGTGGAACTTGACTATTCCAGACAGATTCCTGACCTTAACACCATCAGAGGGTGTGGTAGTTCAGTGTTTATGGTGTTGGGCTGTTAATCTCAAGGTTTTGGGTTCATATCCCAAACTCACTGAAGTTACCAATCTGGAATCTTAAACAAGGCCCTTAACCCTTATTTCCCCCGGGATGCTCTATGACTAATCCTAATACCATTGGGACAAACTATTACACAGAGTGTGAGCCAGAGCCCCTCTTTCAACCTGTGTCTAACCACACAAATTATTATTTGGATAACTGGATAAATACCCAAAGCTAAAATCTATCTTAGAATATACTGGGTTGGTGACTCAAATGAAACCCTATTATACCCGCATGTTACAAAAGATGCTGTTCTTCCTTAATTAATTCAGTTCACACATACTCTCCATAATCATTATTCACTGCTACGGGAAAAACAGCAACTTTTCCATGCAATGTGTTTACAAGCAGGATAAAATCAAGCTGGAGGTCTGTACGTGGGGTGAGAAGACGTCCGCACACAGACCTACGGTCAGTAGAATCAATGTCAGAATCAGAATATGATTCAGGCGGCACGGTGGCTTAGTGGTTAGCACGTTCGCCTCTCAGCGCTAGGGGTTCCCGGTTCGAATCCCTATCTGGGTGGAGTTTCCATGTTCTCCCCGTGTCTGCGTGGGTTTCCTCCGGGTTCTCCGGTTTCCTCCCACAGTCCAAAAACATGGATCAAGTCAATTGAATTCTCAAAATTGCCCCATATAGAGTGTGTCTGTGTGAGTGAGTGTGTGCCCAGCGATGGATTGGCGCCGTGTCCTGGGTGTATCTGCCCAGCGCCTGAGATGTTCTCCCCTGGATGGGCATGGGGAACCCCACCGCGACCCTAATAGAGGATAAAGCGAGAGATAATGAATGAATGAATGAATGAATGAAAGAATATGATTCAGAATTCTTTAAGTATTATGATTCTGACAAGGAATGTGCAAGGAATGAAAACCACCATGATTGGACCAGAGAAAGGCTAGTTCTAAGTTGCCCAGCCTGTGGTTATAGTCTATTATAACAGTTAAATATTGTTATATGATCATGTGCATGTGCAGACATTTGACTTTTGTCCATGCAACATTTTGACCTTGTATATAATGTTTATTATGAATTAATATACTATACTTAAATGAAAGTGAAATGAAGATCTAAGAGAAGGTTTGAACAGTTTAATATGTGTATATATTTTTGTTATTTACAAAACAAATGGCTTTACAGATCCCACTGACCTTTTATTCTTTACGGTCAGAATGTCAGTAATTTCTTGATACAGTAAATAAAATCATATTTCCTTTGCTAGTCATAATATAGACCTTGCTCCAAGCCACCATGAATAGCGCCCCATGGTTGTTGATGGCCATTGTACAGAGGTAGGGTTGGCGTTTTAGGAGCCATCTGTGGGCTTTGATTGGGACTCATATTGCTGATGGCAGGTGTGAAACAAGCATTCTGGGTCTTGCTATGAATAAAGGCAAGTTGGGCCTGTGATTGCACCAAGTTCTGAATCAAACTTTGGGGTATCATCGGGTTTGAAAGGCTCTGTGTAACAAGCTGATTTGAATGATTTAGAGTTCCTCTTTGATTCTGCAGAGTCTGAGTCAGCCTAAGGTGGTTGTTGGAATTGAGCTTCTCTCGCCAGTCTTCCTGTTGTTGCCGATGGATCTTCATATGGGCATTTCTACTTTTGATTTTGTAGAACATCCTAAAAATAATTTAATAGCAGTTAGAAAAAAATCTCAACAGGTAGCATGTACTTAAATAGCTTGTAAACCTATCATTCACACCACACTGCAAAAAATACAATGACAACACTTACTGAAGAATTAATTACATTTTACTTGTCTCTTTCAGCCCTTATACAACATAAGATTAATTCACCTTGTTTTCATAAAGCTCTTTTTATAGAGTGTTTTAAAAACATTTAAGATTGAACAGCTATTTAATCCAGATTGAGAACACACCGTCCTGTGAACTATTAAAACTGTTAACAAACTAAAATGTCTCCAATTACCCTACAATAAGATGTACACAGAGATCAACACATGATATTAAAGTCTTAAATGTAAAAGTCATTATGTTTAAAAAAAAAAAAATCAATCCCTTTTGGTCACAAATCCTAAAAATATTTTGGATGGCCGGAAGTTGTTTTAGTAAGTTATAGTAAAATGTTCTGGTAGTCTTCACAATTAGCAGTTTAATATTTATATTAGGGGCGGCACGGTGGCTTAGTGGTTAGCACATTCGCCTCTCAGCATTGGGGATTCCCGGTTCGAATCCCAATCTGGGTGGATTTTCCATGTTCTCCCTGTGTCCACGTGGGTTTCCTCCGGGTTCTCCAGTTTCCTCCCACAGTACACAGTTCAAGTTCAAGTCATTTATTTATATAGCGCTTTTTACAACAGTACATTGTCACAAAACAGCTTTACAGAATGAAAAACATGGATCAAGTCAGTTGAGTTCTTGAAATTGCCCCATATAGAGTGTGTTTGTGTGAGTGAGTGTGTGCCCAGTGATAGATTGGCACCCTATCCTGGGTGTATCTGCCCAGCGCCCGAGACGTTCTCCCCTGGATGGGCATAGGGAACCCCACCGCGACCCTAATAGAGGATAAAGCGGAAGATGATGGATGGATATATATTAGCAGATATTAATAATTAGCAGAGGTCAAACAGATCATCCACCATAGACTTGTCCTTGTACACAAAATTGCTTGGTGTTTTTTTGTTATTAGAGAATGATATTCAGTTTGATAATATTCCTCAGTGCTAGATTACAAGTGAAGAAATGAATAATAAAACCTAGAAAATCGATTACACACAACTTTTTTGACAGAGGGGACTGTGTAGGTTGCACACCTGCTCACATTTTCAAAGCTGAAAATAATGTTAAGATGAAGCATGATAGCCACATGAACATGCATATTTTTTCAATAACTTAAGTAATTTTGGTTCATGCAATGAATGTGTGTGTGGTTGTCCAAAATATGCAGTTTGAGCGTAAAAGTTGTATGATCAAGGCTCAACCAATAAACTATTCCAAACGCACATTGTTAAGCTAGAACCAAATTAACTTGCTCACTGTCCTGCTAAGGGGAGTCAATTTATTAGAAACACTACAGTCCACTTCTAAATGCTAATGTTTTACTATTATAGATAGCTGATTTTTTTCCACACAAAAGTAGATTTCAAAATGTTTAAATGCCGGTTAAGCATTATAAAGAACAGACTGAAATGCATATAGAATGAAATTAAAGTAAACGGCACAAAACACTATTGCTAGATTGGTTACAACTTTGTCTAAAAAAATGTAATTTCTTGTGGAACAACAAATAAATGTTTAATGTGGTTAATTCCGGTTTAATCAGATTTGTGGTATTTTTTGCCTTGTTAATGTGGTAAAATACATTCAAACCCTCTGTAAAATGATGTGTTGCTGCAGTTATATTGTATGCATTTTGCATACCACAGTTTAATTCTAGATGTTAATCTTAATACTCTTTAAAAGGTCTTCGAACAGTGGTTGAAAAAACCTTTTTAATCTGATAAACTTGATCCACAATTAGTGTAGACAGGTGCAAAAAATGTATTAATAACACATTAGGTATTAAAATTGTAATACCATAAGTGATAATGATTTTGTGTAGTGCAGTTATATGTGTTTATAAAATGGGTGGTTTAAATATGATTGGCTGAGGAATTAGTCCAGACATGAAATTATTGACAATAACGCACATCTCTGTGCTTCACATGTGTATCATTGCGTAATATACATTATATTATTTTAAATCATGTAACATTAATGGAAATACAGATTGATATAAACAACAACGAGCACTAAGCCTGTTGTGGCTGTTGATTATTAATTGTGTCTGTAATTTGGCCACTTTAATTGTTCAAGAAACTGATATACTGTTGCTCAGCAATCAGCATTCAATTTAAAAAATGGATTAGATTAGCTGGGAAGATACACCCAGCCAGTGCGCCACTATACCCTGGGTGCACTCTCACACAGTCACACAGCCTATGTTTGGGCTTTTTACATAGATGCAATTAGGAGCAGCATTGAATTCATGTTTTTGGACTGTGGGAGGAAACCAGAGAACCCGGAGCAAACCCACACGTACACGGGAAGAACATGAAAACTCAACCTAGATTAAGATTCGAACCTGAATCCCCAAAGCTGAGAGGTGAATGTGCTAACCACTAAGCCACCGTCCAACCCAATTAGGGAAACTTAATCAAACAATTTTATTTTTGCCATTCAAATATGTTATATTGGCTCATATGTCTCACTTGTTTGATTTGGCCCTGTTATCTACAAGTCTGATGACATTTTTGCTCATGTACAGAAGCTCCATATTGAGCTTCATGAAAAATACTGAGATTCATTCATTTATTATCTTCCGATTTATCCTCTATTAGGGTCGCGGTGGGGTTCCCCATGCCCATCCAGGGGAGAACGTCTCGGGCGCTGGGCAGATACACCCAGGACAGGGCGCCAATCTATCGCTGGGCACACACTCACCAACACAAACACACGCTATATGGGGCAATTTGGAGAACTCAATTGACTTGATCCATGTTTTTGGACTGTAGGAGGAAACCGGAGAACCCGGAGGAAACCCACACGGACACGGGGAGAACATGGAAACTCCACCCAGATGGGGATTCGAACCGGGAATCCCTAGTGCTGAGAGGAGAACGTGCTAACCACTAAGCCACCCTGCCAATACTGAGATTGTGCAGTATTTTGAAAATCATAGCAAATGGGGCTAAATTATGAAAAGATCAGCAAAGTGTTTATTTAATAATTTTGATACTGTATTTCTTTTGATTTAAGTAACAAATGCATGTGTCCAATTTTTTTTAAAGATCCAGTCCATCGAGTTGACATAATGTTATAAAGAAGGAGCTTCACTTACTTTCCACACTGTTTACATGGGAAGCTCGGCGTGAGTGCAGGCGTGTGAATTAGACGTTCCACAGTTATGGGGCTCATCATCATCTTGGAGGCAATCACAGTCTGTAAATATTACACTTAAAGTCAACAGCGTTTTATTGCTTTGATAAAATGATTATATTAAATGCAAACTTGGTGCTAAAGACTTTTGTATAAAGAAGTATGATTTTACTTGGGTGTTATGAGGAAAGTTTCCTGTATTCATTTGTAGCTGCTGTTCTTGCTGTTCCCTCTCCTTCTGTTTCTTTTGCTTCTTTTTGAGCTTTGTTGAGTGATAGTAGAATTCCACACACTGGGTCACATGCTTTGTTTTTACCTAAAAAAAAATGATTAGCTGCATAAATCAGCAATGTGCTTATTCAAAGATAGGGTTGTAAGTAGTAAAATAACTAAAATACCATTTTTTGAATTAAGAAGAAGTCTTTGCCGTACATGCCAAAGGCTTTATGAAACAGCTTTTGTTCGTTCAACTGCCAGACATCACTTCCTGTAACGTGGGATAGAGGATGTGTTATATTAATCATAAACTTTTTGTGTCAGTAGCACACAAAATACAGTATAGACTAAAAGTAAAATAAAAAAGAATGTCATTTAAAGAAAATATTATAATTTTTTAGCAAAGAAATAGGATATTTGTACATATATATTTATTTCATTTAATTTTATTTGCATTACTTTCGTTTCATTTGCATTACTTTAATGCAACTTTTTTGTCAACTTCCCTTTCTGTTGTAACATGAGAACATAGATGGACAAGTCGTGTGTCATTTTGTCATTCTTGTTCAGCCCATATTTCGCATGTCGTGTGTAAGTGTAGTTTCTAAAAGCAAAAATCTATAGGATTTTCACATTATCCCCTTTCTTCACGTTCTGTAGTATATCAATAAGTTCAAAACCTAGTACAGTTTTCTGTATATATTTTTCTCTCGTACATCATCAGATTCTGTAAATTATGAGTGTTAAGTGTTAGTGCGGCACGGTGGCTTAGTGGTTAGCACGTTCGCCTCTCTTCATTAGGGATTCCGGTTCGAATCCCAATCTGGGTGGAGTTTCCATGTTCTCCCCATGTCCGCGTGGGTTTCCTCCGGGTTCTCCGGTTTCCTCCCACAGTTCAAAAACATGGATCAAGTCAATTGAGTTCTCCAAATTGCCCCATATAGAGTGTGATTGTGTGCGTGTCTGTGTGAGTGAGTGTGTGCCCAGCGATAGATTGGCGCCCTGTCCTAATATAGGATAAAGCTGAAGATAATGAATGAATGAATGAATGAATAAGTGTTAGTAAACATAAGACCAATATATTAGCATAGAAGCTAATACTACTACTACTAATTAGTATCAGGAAGCAAAGAGTTCAGAAAATCACCCTACCATCACTGTTTACTGCTTTAATCATAGCTGATACTAAATTATATGATTTTACTACCTATTTAACAAACAAACCTAGCTACCAAGCTAAACGAAGGTCTGTTATACAACCGAAATAACTGAAACACTGGCAAACCATGCTGATAAGTTTAAGTTGCTGTCAAATTATGTCAATTCAGTGAGCACTTTGTTTAAATGTAAAAATATTGATATTGATATAACTATCAAACAAATTCGTAATTCAGAGAACTTAGTGATGTACAGGGGAAAAAAGTTAACAGGAAGAAATGTATCAAGTTTTAAACATAGTAATGTATTTATATAATTCCATTAGTTTTTGCCATTAAAAATCCATCTAATGGAAAAACTGACATTTGCAAAGAAAAAGAGGCTTTGTCAATGGAAGATCTGGGAAAATATATATATATATATATTTGGAAAAAGTGTCAATTAAAAAGTTTTTGGATAATTAGTATATAATAATCATACCTTATTGTAATGCCGTTGTAAAATCTGTATTTTGTAAATCGCTGCATTTTATTTGAACATTTTTATTTATTTATTTATCTTATATGCCTATAATTCTATTTTTATTTAATGTATTTATATTAAATTTGTTATTTAGTTTTGTGTGATGTTATGCTAAAAATGCAATTAAAAAAATTATAATAAAAAAAGAAATCCAACTTACACTTCAAATGCCAAATATGAGCAAAACTAACATGACACTGACTACAGATAACTTTAGCAATGTACTATGTCTAAGATGAAATGAGTTAAATGTAAAAACAAATTTCTAAATACCAGCATAATGGTAGTCTTTGTTGGGTTTTGTACTGGAGAAAAGAATCATCTCCAAGGCAGCCTTAGATACAAAAATATAGTTAACACACAAACTACATTCTATTACATCTTTGAAAAAAAAATGCTCAATGACTAAGAAAATCAGAAAATGTAACCTTACCAATATGTTGCCTTGGCATAAAGTTAAACTATGAAGGGCAATTTCTAGATTAGCAGTGCCACCAGGCAAAGCAGTAGAAGTGCTAAGATCTAGAAGATTCTCAACTAAAATAAAAAAAAAAATCTTTATTTATTAACCTAAACAAATAGTAATGTAAATGTGTTTTTTATGTTCAATAAAAAGAAACATCCAACAAACACTCTTTAATATAGTAAATAATAATTGTAAACATTATCATGAATCAAAAAAAGGTAGTATCTGATGTCCTTACATATCAAATTGTCAAAAAATATTACGTTTTAGGCATGTAAAAATGTTCAAATAAAACTTTTTAAACTTATTATGACATTAAAGTTAGATATTTTGGGCTTGCAACATCAGTAACTCACATATTCAACTATTCTCAGCATCTAACCTGCTACCTACCTCAGATTATTATTAAATTGACATTCAATTTTTCACTAAATACAAAAAAAAGACAAAACCCTACAAAAATGAAATACATTTCTATTAACCAAATGTTGCTTTATTAATTTACAGAAGCTATTAATAAAGATATATAGGAAACTGTAGTGGTATCCTATTGATCATGCTGAATCTTTGTTTCATTAAGGCTATTTATGCAATATATGTAAATAAACCAAATGAAAATTTTGACAGTTATGATAAAAAATTTACTGTTTGGGTCATAAGCAATTCCATGGAACAGTAAAATTATGACAGCTAAATGTTTTAAATGACCATTTATTGGAATAAATGATATTTAAATTAGCATTAAATTACCATTTCTTTCCTGAATAGGAATATTGGCCTTTACGGTGAGACTTTACTGAGATTCAACATTCCCCAATACAATATTTTGGTTTAAAATTTATGTAGCTCTTGGTGTAAACAAATACTGTGACAATGCATCAAATTTCGGAAAAAAATTTATGGATAATCCATGTGCCATATGGATTATGGCAATAAAAAAAAAATATCAGTGCACTTAAAAACTTGAAAATAAACACATACCACGCTCTTGTAAGACCTTGCTTTCCTCCAACTCTGCAAATGGTTTCCATAGTAAATCCTCTGGAAGTGGCTCCTCAGGCCAAACGTTTAGCTCCAGCAAATTTGGCAAGTCAGCTTGAAACTCCGTTCCAATGTTTACATGTCTGATTTGCACATGTAAAGCACAATTTGTGTCAAAACAAAGTGCAAATGAAAATATTTTAACTACAAATCTAAAAATTATATTTCACCAGCACTGCAACGCAATGCTATCAACAAAAAAGAATTAACAAAATATACTTTCAGTACATTACAACAATATTAACTTTATTTTAATGTCCACTAGACACTTACCTCTGAGAATGACTGCGCCATGTCTGCTCTGACCAAAGTTCTCTGTTCACTGGTGAAATTAGATTGCAAAAGAGCCCAGTTCCACTACGGTTGGGGTTTAGCATAGGTAAAGGAATGTAATGGTGGGTCAGGTGGGTTAAATCGTCACTAAGGCTGGCTGATTGTAGCACACTGTTATAAGGAACTCCACTGTAGACCATTGAAGAAGCATTCTAATAAGGAAAAGTCAAAGGGTAACGTTTAGAATGATTCCATTAAACCCAACATATTGGTCATTTTTGAGACAAAACATACATACTTGGGAGGTGGAAAACTCTAATAAATGTGTTCTTTGCAAACCAGGAATAGACTTGTTCTCAAATACATTTAACCCCTCGGCGTCATCAAGGGAATCATTAAGTAAGTTACAATTAGCTTGTGGAGATGGCTGTGTAATCTGAAAAAGATGACAGTGTAAAATGTTTAAAAAAAAATGTGTTTTTACTGATTTGTAAAATACTAAGTAACAATTTACAGAGGGGTTTTTTCATTGTAAAGGCACAAGGTCATTTTTCAAAAAGATTGAAATGTTTGAAAAACACTAACACGTCTGGGTATTAAAGGTTTTCAGACTGTGTTAAGGTTGGTTTTAATTTAAGTATTAATAGCTATTCCGTAATGTGCATGTTTGCTCAAAATACAGGTGGAAATCAAAGAAAAACACTTATATTATACAGTATTTCTTAATCTATTTGATAAATTCCTTCAAAATTTTTTGTTTAATTATTTGTTGTTGGTTTGTCATTTTTGTTTGTACTTAAACTTGCCTCTTTTTTGGCAGAGGAGTGTAGAACTCACCAACTTCCAGTATAATTTAACTAAATAAAATGCATTATGTTACTGTTTCAAAGAAGTGGGTGCAATCATATTTATATGTAAAGTACACAAGAGACAATATTTACAGTATAGATTTTAATGTAGCTGTTATTAATCTTTGGAACATCTCAAGGTTTCATACATTAGCCTTTGTCACAGTGTGCTGTTCATATGAGATGTCAAAACTAAATAGCTGATTAGTAAAGAAGTGTGTTAAAGTTATGCTTTAAAACATAATTCATACATGTTATCATTTTGAACATGAATTCAAGAGCCAATTAATGACAGTCTTTTCCATAATAGGAATCCTTGAACACTTCCTCTTTAAACATAGTATATTTTGTTAATAAAAAGGAGGGGTTCACATAGTTTTGTTCATAGTGTAGCTTGCAGATGTTCTGTAAAGATGTAAGTAAGATACTCATATCCAAGTCTTGGTTTGTATTGTCTTTACTGTCTGTATTCTCAAAATATGCTTTCATAAACTTGATTTTGTTTATAACATTAAATAAGATGACGATCTTATAATGCAGATTCTATAATCAAGACATTCTGATTAGCTTCAGTGCTTCAGTGATGAGCACAACAGATAGCTATCAAATCATCTTTATTGCTGGCAGGTAAACCAAGTCAGGCTTAGGCATTAAAATAATTAATGCAACATCTTTCTAATCTTAATTCATTTAATGCAACAACACAAATGCTGATTTAAATATTATAAGTTAGAGAAAAAACCCACCTGCGACCATGTCATGTGCTGTTCAGAGGTCACTGGGCTATGCTCTTGTTTTAGAACAGATAGCAGAGGTGGCTCCTGTCTGCCTAGAGGTGAACATGGAGAAGTATCTTGAGAACAACCTGAAAAAGAAAAACTGCCTTAAATTATTGTATTTTTGAAAAATATATGTCTTTATATGAAGCATGGGTGAAAGTTTACCTGTGTCTCTGTCAGTGGTACTCAGCTGTTTTACATGAATTCCAAGCCCTTCGGGGTATATTGCAGATGTGCTTTGGTCTTGAAGAAGATGCTGTGTTATGTCTCCATTCCCAGTGGTATCAGTGGAAAGTGAAAGCCAGTGGGTGGAAAGAAAACCCCCTGGTAAAATGGGACTGGTACAAGAATGGGAAAAGAAGTGAACAGGCCCTTCGGACTGTGTTTGCATCTGGTTTATAGACTGTGTTGCTGGGGGATGAAGTCGTTTAGGAGGAGAGAGGGATGAAGGCGGAAGAGGTGTAGGAGGAGGGCTAAGAACCAAAGGGAAAGTCAAAGTGTGGATAGATGGAGGCGGAGGAGAGTTGTTAACATGAACATTGTATCCAGACTGCTCTCTACCATTGGTTATCCTAGAAAGGCTTCGACTGTAAAACGCCTCAGAAAATGAATCGAGCTTCTGTGTATTGACTCTAGTGAGACTGTAATTTTCCATATCATCTTGCGGCTGACTGCCTGAAGTCCAGTCCTCCTCATGTCCTCTTGTGTAAGTTTTGGGTCTGCTTATTCCCACAGGTTGCGTTGAGACGTATGACTCCATATCCCAATATGCTGAGCTGATCTGGTCAGTTTCATTCATACTTGCTCCTAGAGGGGCACAGTTGTCAGCAGAATCACCCAGAACATCACTGCTGTCCTCATACTGGTTTAGTCTGCTGACTGAACCGTTTTGAAAAAGATTGTAGTTTGACCTTTGACCTTGTACTGGTTGATGGTACAAGACCGAGAAGGGGAGAGACTCGGGAGTGTGGATGGAACTGTGATCAGCCATGTTATGTGGATGCATAAGGAAAAGGACAAAATTAGACTCCGTCTGAAAACTGTACTTGCAAAGCGGTAATGGTCACAGGTGAGTCATGCCATTGTTGACACTGTGAAAATCAAAACGGTAACTGTTAAAATGTGACTTTCAATAAAACCAGAATACAATTTCAATACAAGTCAGTTACCTCATGTGTGACGAATACGAAATTAAGTGTACTAGTGTAATTTAGCTGAATGTGGAATCAGACAAATGAACTACAGAACAGCATTACAGTGCTCTAATTTCTTTGAGCTATTCCTGCTATTTTCAGTTATTTTCTTCACAGCATTCACCTGCATTACTGAGATGTCCACGTTTAGACAAAGAGTTACATACCTGGATGTCTGTTGTGCTCTTTTCTTTCGCGCTGAAGTCTTTTACATTAGCTGAATATGACATTTATACAGGAAGATGTTCCGTAGTGTGTGATCTTGTCTGCTTACAAATGAAACTGAAGACCTTCACACATGCTATCGTTCTTTCTCTTTCTCTGCCCCTTACACCTCTTGCATATATAGAAACATTTCATATAAACATGTTTAAACCACACCCACACTCGCACTGACAGGAACTCGCCGGCATACACATACATATAAGCAGGTGCTGTCGATCAAAAGTAACTCTTACAGTTGTCACAAAGAGAACCTCACCCCTCAAACCCCGAAACAAAAACCACATCCTGAGGAAAGAGTCACGGATCTCCCTTTCTCTCTTGCCTCATCCCTTATTCTTTTTCTCCCGCTCAATCTATTTATAACCGCCTCCTATTACTGCAAGAAATGATCTTAATTACAGCATCACTAAACCATCAGAATTTTTTATTTTTTTTGTTTAAGCTCAGTTAACAAGGTGTAAGTAAAAACAAACTGACTGACAAATCCAGCTGAAGAACTGGAAGCGATTTCTAAAGGCTGCAACAGGCAGACTAAAAGTTCTTGTATAATCAGTCACCAC
Organism: Corydoras sp. C115; assembly: GCA_019802505.1. Classification (NCBI taxonomy): domain Eukaryota; kingdom Metazoa; phylum Chordata; class Actinopteri; order Siluriformes; family Callichthyidae; genus Corydoras; species Corydoras sp. C115. The sequence goes on along the minus strand of JAFMOC010000083.1, from coordinate 1,727,464 downwards.
CTGCATTAGACATTATCTAAAACTGACCACAAAACTGATCTCAGATCACACTATAAGCTGAGCCTCTGCCAAAACCATTGTTCACAAGGTTGAGTCTATTATCTTGAGCATCTCATGTGGTAAGTGACTCACTTCGTCTTTGGTCTAAAATGCATATGAGTCGACTTGTAGGCTTCATCAGGTAGAGCGTAGGCGTGTGTGTGAGTGTATATACGATATGTGAGTGGCAACGCTTCCTGTCAACACTTTCTGGGTGTCAGGCACAATGTGAGCAGGTTTGTATGAGTGTCTGTGTCAGTTGATGTGTGTTCATGTGGGTAAGAAGAGTTGTGTTTATGTCTGTGATCAGTAGTGCTGTAAAGTCATATGACAGGAAGTTGACCACGAAACGACAACAGGGCAGGAAGTGGACAAGGGAAACCTCCGTACATCCCGCCTCCGCTCATGTTTGTTCTTTTGCTTTCTCCATATCTGTCTATACATGCACCGTTCTCATAGCCACAACACACAACATGGGTATAGTTTCCATATACCACTTTGTAAATCAGACCTTTTATTTTCTTAACCCATCTTTCCACCTACACACAGTGGTTCCCCTTGAGTAACTCCATTCTGTGTCTTCTTTACTGCATTTAGTTTTTTTTTTTACTGTTATACAAGTCAAAGAAAGTTAAAATTCTGTTAATCTTGTTCTATAGAATCCTGTAGATTCACTAATCCACTATTCTTATTGAAAGAGAGTCATATCAACACGTTAATTTTTCATTACTTATTTAAATTTAGAACTAATTCATTAGTAATCATTAATTTATAATATTTTAATAGGATGCAGCTATTGGGCATCTTTTATAAGTAAATGTGTGTCCAAAAATGGAATTAAGCATAACAATAAATATGTTGGCCTGTAAATGCGATTTTTAGAGTATGCATGATAACAGAGCCTAAACAATATTTTAATAATTTATAAATGATTTGATTAATTAACTATGTGATTGAATTAAGGCAAATACAAATATTCGAAAGATATTCTTCAGGCATATAAATGGTGATATAAAAATCCCTCTCATGACTCGCAATGGTCTGCTGCCGTGCAACAATATGAACACGATAGGAATTCTTGCCTTGTTTAAACTATATTATATACCATTGCTGGGCATATAACACTTTTGTTTGCAAGGCTTGGTAGTCAAAATAATTTGAAAATGTGTGGAATGTATTTTCTGCCTTATCTCAACTACTGAAATGCCATTATCTAACGTTACATGCAAAAATAATATCCAGTGCTTATAAAAACATTTGATTATTTCTCAGTATTGTTGAGGGGTAGTCTTATCAAATGATAATCCACAACTTTATAAATCATACATATGTGTATAAAATGCTAAATCAGATAAACTGTAACAGATAAATCAAAACTGTAATTTTGACCTATAGGTTTAGAGTTCGCTGATTACTCAATATGTTATTTTCTGATCTATTTGTTATCTCTTGAATTAACACATGACGCTTTTTATAAATGACATTAAATTACATACGCTATTTGCTAATTTGCTCTCTTTTCAAGCTTAAGTCTAATGCAGAAGTTTGGATATCCTTTAAATAAAATACATGGTTTACTTAAATGCCTTTATCTTTTCTATTTTGAGCATGGTCATGCATATAGTGGCAATATTTGCAATTAAATTAACATAAAGAATTTTAACAGACTCAACCATGTTCTACAAATGTTGTTTACTAATATTACACCTGTTAAGCAGTTTATCTCTTAATGTATAAAGCTAGACAATGGAACAGACTGGACACATCCTACAGCAGTGTACATGTGCACAGTAAATCTGTTCACACACACAGAAATATGCAGATCTACCTGACCCACGCATATTGTGGGTTCACTGTGTCAATGTGGGTGCATGCTAATAATGAGGTCTATAGAGTGTGACTATACCTGTAACAGCCACTTTTAGTAACCTCAAAACTATCATAGTGTGGGAGGGACAATGGAAGTATAAGATAGTTTGAAAAACCTTGGAAAAGAAAAAAAGCACTATTATTTTTATTTATAAAAAGTAGAAATCTGTTTCTTTTAAATTAATAAAAACTGTTTTGATAGAATAAGTGTTTTACAGAACAACACTTTTAGATGTTTTTCGATTTTTCAAATGCACGTTTTTAACGTTTAATGACATGTTAATCTATGCTTCAGAGTTTTTGTAAATGTATTCGTAAAACACAAGTGTGTAGAGAGGAGACACAGGAGACAGTGAAGCACAGGATGCAAAAAAAGGGAAGATCTTAAAAGTTTTTACTCTATTTTTTTCAAATGTGAAACAGAACAGAGGAGGGGGAAATAAACGGAGAGACTTGGATTTTACCCGCTAACTCATTAACTGTTCACAGACTTAATAAATGTACATGAAGCCTAGGGAAAAAATTATATTAAAACATAACGATGCCTGAGTTGTTAATAGGATCATCACAATTTGCAATAATTTTAGTAATATTATGTCACATTAGAGTTGATCTAAATTATCCTAAATAAATATGTATAAATCACATTTTGTTGACAGTATTTGGTAGGAATTGTTGTCAAATACTAAAATATCTCTCCCGCTACTATTCTCATCTGATACCCACATACACTGAAAATTATTTATGTACACACATACACACATAAATTTGTATATATTCACACACACATACACACACACACACACACATACATATATATATATATAATTTTTAATATATGTTGCGGAATATTATAGTAATTCATTGGTCCGAAGTTAATAAACCTAATAACTCGAATAATTAATTGAGAAACACTTTCTTAGGAAACACTATATTGCTTTATTAATTTAATACATTTTATGGTACTGTAAGTAACCAGGTAAAAGAAATTTAAATACAAAGACTATATATGTCATCTTTTATAACACGTTTTATTAAATTAGGTATTCTCTATGCGTTTGATACATTATAATTTTTCAACCTTTAAATTTGTTAAAGTTCGCACACTGCCATGATTAAAAAGTCCATATACCACATATCACTTTGTGATAATAATTAAATGTGATAATTTATCCTCAATGTGATTGATAGATCTAAGATAAGATAACATAAACCTTTATTTGTCCCACAATGGGGAAATTCAGATCTGAAACTTTTATGTATCATTTTACTAATGCCATTGATAAAATGTAATACAAAACACATACAACTTAATTTGCAAGTTATCACAGTAAAGAGTATCAAATTTTTCTTTTATTGAACAAGGCAATTGTTTAATAAATGCAGATGAAACTCCTATGTATGCTAACCTATTCTTTTTAAAAGTTCCTCCTCAGATTGCACTAATGCCATTGGAGCGACATACTGCCACAATGGGATTTGTGATGTTCAAGCTAAAACTACTGTAAACGTTATTCTAAAAACGCAGCACAATTCTAATGTCTAATTTAAGGCAGCAATGCAACATTAAGTATTATATGGTGTTTTAACTAGAAAACTTACAATGAAGGATATAAACAATTAATTTGTCACTATAGAAAGCTCCATGAACATTAACTCATTCAAACTTGAGGTCAGTCAAAATCATCTATTCAGCTCAAGTGCAGCCTTGTGTATTTTGCTTGTTATTAGCTATTATATTAAATCTCAAACCGGAAATCTGGAATTTGCTTCTCTAATCAGTTTACGCATAACATTTTGTAGCTAACTAAGAATATGTACTGGCATAACGATGAATGCTTTGCAAGAAAAGCAAACGTGATTTTTCTCATTGAATATATAATAGCAAAGACTCAAATTGTTACTTAGAAAAGGTAGAGAAATATCCAGTGGGCCTTTCTGCATTACCTAAAAGGGATTTAAACATAACAAACAAGTCATCGATCTCCTCAGTGATGACCTCTCTAATAAGTTCTGTTAATTTCAGTACATATGAGGATTGCACTCTTTAAATACATAGTACTGAAGTTCTGACCTTCACCCGTCATTCAACTTAAAACATCAGAAGAAGAAGAAAAAGATAACGTGAAAGTTTTAAAAAGATTAAAATATATCAGTTTCTCATTATGTATGTATAATAATGATTACCAAATATAAAATATAGTCATGGTGGACCTTAGTATAATCATAACAGTGTTTTTCAGGACATCAATTAAATGCATAAAAAGTTTAAAGCCTGTACTTTTGCTAGTTCATTTATTAGGCTTTAGGATAAGAATACTGAAATATACATTTATTGTGTAAATGAATATACATAATATATGCTTGTTGACAAAAACTAGGTATTCAAAACTTATTGAGAGTAAAAATTAAGGCCATTGATCAAAACCTTCACATACTAACCCAACAATTTGGAATCAGGCCTAATTGTCTATAAAGTCTGAGAAACAGTTTGTTCGTAGAAATGTGGCACTCTTTAAAATTGTACATTCTTACATATGTCAACAGATATGGCAACTTGTTACAAGCTAATCTTCTGTATTCATCAACTACATGACTGCAGTGATATCCACTGGATATCAATGGATTTACAGTCCAGTAAATTAAGACAGAGAATTAGAACTTGGCTTACCTTAATGTTTGCTGAAGGCCCAGAAGTAATCTGAGTAGAGGATAAGATTCGAGATGTGCATGAGCATACACACATTCGAGTAGAGAGAAAGAGACTGTGGAGGCGTTGGTAATGGTTAACGCTACGGTATGGCAGTGTCTTTGGGTTCTTATGATCTTTTCAAGACTTCGTCACTGGGATCCTGGAAACAAATATAAAAAAAAAAACACCCATTGCAAACTACAGAGAATAAAAACATGCGCTGCGTCTAGCCAGCCTAAGCATTAGAAACTGCTCTCAGTTTGACAAAGCTCATATCCTCTACCTTCAGTGTTTTTTTTTCCTCTTCTTTTACACTTAGCCCCTGAGCTAGCACCCTAAGGTTTTTCAGAATGATCCTCGAGGGAAACCCTTAAACCCATGGTAATCACATTTGTGACTTATTTTAATAACAAATTGTACTTTTTACTGCTCAATCATATTTCATTATCACTTGAACCCTAATAGTTTTCTTTATTAGTAAGGTTTACTTAATAGGTCAATAGTGCCAGTATAGCATTTATGCAAATATCCTCCACCAAAAGTAAAAGTTCAAAAATATTAGCAGCAAAATTTAAGGTATTAAGGTTAAAGTCCATGTTTGTTCATTTTGACCAATGAATTGTATTTAGTGTTATAAGCTGCATGATACAGATATAGCTGTAAAACATAAGTTAATTTTAAATATTTGGTATTCAACTGTATAAAGACCCCAGATCAGTCAGAAGGATTAGAAGATTCAAAGATAAACTGAAATAAAAACATAAGAAATTTAGGGGAAAAATCACTATTTGGATTTTTAAAATGCCAATAAATTAAATATTAATAACATTATTCTATATTTAAAAACAAACATATCATGATACTAGTAAAAATCTGGCATATTTACCTATAGCCTAAAACTTTAATGTCAATAGCTTAATATTATAGTTGTTCTCAGTTTTAATACATTAACATAATGGATTATTTACCATTGCTTTAATAGCTTTAGCAAATGTAATGTTATAAAACAAATTGGACACATGTATTTTTATGATATGAAGACTATATCAGATGTCAAGATGTCCCTATCCTAAGTGATATCTAATATGATACCATCTATCGATCTTAACAACAATGGCAAATAAATAAAGCAGGAATGTATCCCCTCTATTATGTAGTTGAGAGGCCAAGAGCTTAATCATTACTGATGTGCATCGTTTGTACACCACAATTATGTATTAGTAAAACTTACATGTAAATTAAATACATTAATAAACATAATATATAGGTCCATAGTACAACTAAAATCACTACATCACCAGTGTTAGCTCTTATAACAATTTTAGTACACCAAATAAAAAATTGTGAGCCAAGTTGCTGCATTAAATCAAATTAAGCTTATTGTCATCTAACTGTATACCAGGAGCACACATAAAAAGTCAACATAGACTTTAAAAAGAATATGCTTAATAATGGTGAACAAACTCTGAAAAAGTTTTTTTTTTCAAACATTGCTTTAAATGTTACAAGTACAAAGGAAATGTGTTCAGTATTTTGTGTCTGGCTTGATTGTATTTTCTTACTATAAAAACATTTGTAAATTCTTGGTAAATTAATAAAATGAACCACTGGGACATGGCAAAGTAAAACTAAAAAGTTAAAAAGATATTCAAGGTACAATATTTTAAATCAAGCATACAAATAATGGAGAATGTAGTAAAGAGGTGAAAGAAGAATGTGCACGCAGGGAGGTATGGATGCCTTAGAGATGCGTGAGTGATTGATTGTAGATGAGTATTTGCCAGAATAAAAGGGAAAGTTTACAGAGCAGTGAAGAGGCCTAAAATTTGGTATGACTTTGAGAGAGCGGCGCTAACCAAAAAGCAGAAAAAAGAACTTAAGAGAACCAAGATGTATATGCGAAGTTGCGATTCTCATTGGAAATTCAGAGTATGGACAAAATGAGGAATAAGTTAATTAGAATTACACTTTTAAAGTTGTGGGTTAGGGAGGCAAGATTGAGGTGGTTTGGACATGGGCTAAGGGGGATAAGGTTTATATTGGCAAAAAGATGATAAGGATTGAATTTCAGATGAGGAAGAGGAGGAGAGAAAGGCCAAAGGGGTTGATGGATGGAGACAAAGAAGGATAGTCAGATTAGATACACCTTTATAAGCCCTACCATAGGGAAATTTACTAGGATAGAGCAATATGAAATTAATGATCTGTTGTGGAGACACTCTTTAGCTGAAAGATGAACTAGTCCATGTTAAGGTGTTTGAAAACCACTATGAAACGTGTGTGACCTCAGACTACAGTTTTTCGTGAACCCTTAACCCAATTTGATGCAGCATTAAGAAATGCAACCAGGAAAATCTGCATGCACCAGAGCTCATCATAGGTCAGTTGGACAGTGGGGTAGGAGGTCAGAGTTCTCCTTGTCAAAGATAAAATGAACATTCAGTGAAACACTGCAAAGGATAACATTTGTTTTACTTAGAGGGTACGTCGGTGTCTCTGACATGAGTGACTTGTATTTGTGTAAATATAACATTAATACAAAGCATTTAGCAGGATTTTGCTGATGTATGCTGCCGTCAGTGCCAGACTAGAATACATGTGCTAGTAAAGTATTTGTTCATCATATATGTCTCTCAATGTGTGTTTGAAATGTCTGCAGTCTCGATCCGTTTCCCACTGAAAATGTGTGGGACATCATAAAAAGAACAATCATAAGAGGTTAAAATCTGCTAAGAGCGCTATGGGCAAAAGTTCACTATTACAATGTTACAAAATTCTTTTGTAGCATTAGATATAAATTATTGGAAACTATTTTAATTAAACCTGTAAAGACATTTAAATCTAATTCATGCAATGTTTTTTTACTTATGCAATTTAATGGGGAAATCTATATACAAACAAAGATTTAAGGGACTTGTATTAAGTTCTTCATAAGTTCTTCTTACCCTTTGTGCACAATATATTCACAATATATATATATTAACCAACCTTAATATATTATGTAGAGTCCCACAACTATTATTTACCTTAAAATATATACTTATTTATTAATTTTTTTCATATTTCTCACATTGCATTTGGGTAATGTTGCATATTTAAGATCCTAATGTAAAAGAACGATGTATTTGTGGTCCTAATTTTCTCTCTTCAGCTGTATATCAGATGTTATTTGAAATATTGCATTTGAAACCAACATAGGTATATTTTAAAGAGACTTAAATTCATAACAACAACATTTGCATAAGCTAATAGTCATTGTGGTTAATAATTAATTAAACAAATGGTTAATATTTTAGTTTGAGTATGGAAATTATTTTAACACAAGGGAAAAGACAGAGAATTGTTTAACCCTGAACTTAAACAATTGGATTTTGGCTCTACAGACATGTATAGATAAAGGTAAAGATAACAAAACTTAAGAAGTGGAGTGCTGCGACTGTCTGTAGGCTGACCCAGTAAAAATGAGAGTTGGGCATGACTGTGCATCGCTCCGAGTGCAGTTTCACATTGTCAGGGCAAGAGGGGGCGTTGTCTCTCAGAAGTATCTTGTAGACGAGAGAGGGAGAGAAAGATTTAAGTAAAATTTAAAAAATATAATCATGTAAATGTAAACTCAGAGAAACCAAACTTGTTCTTGATAATGAAATGAATAAGTGTACATTTATTTTATTATTAGTAGTATCTCAACATTATAAATTGTTGGGCACAAAACAGGTATTCATACATAAAACTAAAACTAAAGCACCATGAAACCCTTCATCTGAGGGAAAAAGATCTGACTTTTAGATTAGTCTCTTTATAAAGGACCTTTTCTCGAACTCACACTTAAAAAAAAAAAAAAAAAAAAAAAAAAAAAAAAAAAAAAACCCTATTCACTGCCGTCAAAAGCTGACTCTAGTCAAAGTGAAACACCCATCCCCACTGAAAACACACACACATGGAGGCATACACATACATCATAACATGTTATACACACAGCTCCGTGACCACACATTGTCATAACAAGAGAACAACGTCGCTTTTACCAGAAATCTGTCACACTCTCTGGTATATCATCAAATATCACCAGCCCCTTCTGACAGCTGGAGATCAATGTAGACACAAACAGACAGACTGGGCATTGTGGCTTACAGTAACAGTAGAAAATCAGTCTTGTCATCAACTATTTTATAATCTGTTATAAATTATTCTTTTGCAGTATTTATCATAATGATTTAATAATGCCATGCGTAACTACTGCAATACATAGCTATATAAGTGACGCATACTAAGATATATTTAACTTACATCTTTTCTTATAACTTCTGAAACATTCTCTAGGTCTCAAAATATGAGGCATTCTTAATGTCTATAGCACAAAGAAAATAGCAAGTTAAATATTAATAATAATAGTTTTAATAGTTTTAATATATATTAATATAATAAATCCGATATCAGGCAATAGACACGGATAAGGAAGTGGTGGCTGTATGGGCAGGTATCTTCATCAATGCATTCCTGTTGTTAGGTTAAATCTAATAATGTGTACATCCTAAACCTTACATTTTATGGATTTTTTTTTATTCTGTAAAAAAAGTAGAGTTAATACTGTGTGGAAATCACCAGATTTCCTAAAATCAATGAGATCAGTGCCGTTTGGGACAATCTTGTCAAGCAGAATTTTTAAGAATTACACTTTATGTATTTATAATCTATTGTTTGTAATACATAAACAGTAAACGTGTTTATGTTCTCAAATGTGAAGTTCAAAACCCAGATGAATAAACAATTTACACTAAGCAAAAATCAATGTTGAACATTTCATTAATGACTCATTTGACCTTTCTAAATATCATCAATTTTGAAACATTTATTTGAATTTTGAAACATTTTTATTTTAATACTCAATATTTATTTTAAATAAGTACTGAAACAAAAAAAACCACATAATTTTATTTAGTCAAACTAAAAAGTCTAAGGCCACAGAATCAAATAGTTTATTAATGTAAAACATAGACGTCTAAAAAGGCAAGATGTTTTCAAAATTAGTAGTGGTCTAACTTTCTTTTTAGCCAATTATTTTTGTTATTTAGGTCAGTTTCTTCAGCGTGCATGTGTGTGTATGTTTGTGTGTTTGTGTATGTGTGTGTGTGTGTGTGTGTGTGTGTGTGTGTGTGTTTTAGTCAATTAACACAATGAATTAAGTAAACACATTTAACTTTTAATGAATTAATTAAACATTTTGCAAATATCTCACATTTTTTCATCTAGTTTGTGTTATACACTTTTGTAAAAGACTGAGCATTCTTAGTCAAAGTGTTCATATGTTAAAACAGCCTCTAGTGTGCACATATGAAAAATTATATATTTTTAGTCTTAAACACTTTTTTAAACTGGTCATATTTTATGTTTTGTGCCACAACATGTTGGCTTTGGTAACTAAATCAAATCACTGCTTTAAAAATGGACCAAGGTATGTTACTTGTAGGGGTTGTGCTAATTTATTTTTTTAAAATTGTTAATTTGTGATGTTTGTATGTATGTGAGTAAAATTAAAACATGCTCTGCACTTATTGGAACAGATATCACATTTGTTTGTCTAAACCACTGGTTTTCCATTATATCAGTGAGGGAAAGTGTTAAGGGTGCAAGGTTTTCAAGAGTCATATGGCAACTAAGGTGAAACCTTATTCTTAGTATAAAGAAAAGGGAAATAATAAGGTGGGTGCTTGTTACTGCTTTCACATGTTAATGCTATAATGTAAAACTAGTCTTGTTATAAATCAAAGTAATTAAAACTCATTTAAACCTAATAACCCTTAAGCAATTCATAGCAAGTTATACCAGTACAACTAACATGCATCACCTCGTGTAATGTGGAAGAGTCCCAAAACACAAAAAAATTCATTCATAATAGACCAAGTGCACTCATGTGAGCTGACACCTAAAATTCCTAAATTAGTTTTTTGGCAGAATCAAGTAAAAAAATGTTAATATAACTATTTTCCCTTATTCATAAACTTGGTTTAGTATAGAGGAAGAAATTGAGTTTAATATAGTACAAACCAAGTGTTTATGACATACTTACACACCTGTACATACTTAAAGTCTTCCATTTCCTGCCCTGTAAAATAACGGCATGTGGCATACAGCCAAACACACACAGAGATTAATACAAAGTTACAGTGACAGAAATAAAAATGTGTATGCTGTCTGAAGCAGCCACAAGAACTTAAAATAAATTATGTGATAGTGTTCCTGTATAAGTTTAACAAATCAGGAACCATTGTTTTTGTATTAAAAATGCCATAAAATACACTGTTATTATTATATGAGCAACATTTTAGCAATGGGATTTTTTTTTAAGATGCAGTTTTTCTTATAATGCTAACTTAAACTGAAACTTAAAACTTAATAATACGTTTGGTTATTAAGTCTATAATGTCTAGGTCTAGGTTTAGGTCTTTTAGCCATTTATCATTTTATTTGCTAAGCTATGGTTTTAAAAATGTTTTACTAGCATATTTCAGTTAATTCTACTTAGTAAAAGTACATACTGTATCCCTTTAAGCAATTATGCCTTTAGTCTTCTGGTTACATGATTTTCTTCTATAAAGACAGTTGGCATAGCCATATGGCATCCTTAGTTTTATAATAATATATAAGTAATTTGTAAGAATTTGTTTTTTGGACAGTTTTACCTTAGTTGCAGTATTTTAATTATAGTATTATAGTATTATAGTATAGTAATTATAGTATTACCTTTCTACATAACAGAATTTTTTATTTTGGTTGCTGATAACTTTTTTGGTTGCTGATAAAAAAAATTTAAGTGTATACTTAATCAGTTAATAATTAATAACATTCATTTAAAAATGGCAAAGTAAAAAATATAAATACACTTAATGGTTTATAAATAAATAGAATTTGTGTTTTCATTCAAAAGTTGAGGTCACATAAGGTCACATAAGGAATTTTAATATTTAATTTACATAACTGTGTAGTGTACTGAGTAAAAGAAAAGTTTGTGACACCAAATGTAGAGTATAAAATTTGTTTATTTCAAAGTCTTTCAGGTACATTAGGTGCCAGAATTCAGAGATAGAACTTTGAGTGTAAATTAACTATTTTATTACATTTTTCACCTAAATTAAAATAGGGCACAAACAAAAGACAATCCATTATCTATAACATTTTGTTCTGATGATAAGAAAACATTAAGGATGTCTTTAACTCTTTTTTTATGTTTCTAACCTGTGTATGGGTAAGAGAGCAATACAGCTGTTTTTGGCCCTAGCTGCAGCTTATCTAAAGATACCCTGCTGTCCATGGCTAGCTTCTCTGGATCTGTACTGACACGAACCTGGGCCTCTTTTGGCAAATCGCTGTGAGCCAGTGCCATTGTGATTTCAGTGTCACCCCAGTTTAATGCTGTGATGAAGCGTTCACTTTGGTCCCAAAGACGGACAAATGCGAGCGCAGAGTTGGAGTTGTACAAAGAGGCATATTCTCCATGCAGCAGAGCTCTTTCTTTACCTCTTAAATCACTGAGAACTCTAAAAAAGCGTCGCACCTCATTGCGTTCAGCTCTTATATCCTGAGGATAAAATGACAATGCATATTAAGTTCAAACTAACTACTGGAATGATAAAAATAGTTACAAATATGATGTAATATGTAATTCTGAGAAAGCAAACAGTGACTGTATTATAAATACCACCCAGGAGTTAATTATTTCTTAGTTTTAACTCATTTATTAAACCTTCGAACTTGAGGTTTTCCCTTGCTTACCTTACATTAAAGTTACATTAAACTTTTTTTAATTCATAATACAGCACACATAAATAAATTGTTGTAGTTACTGCTGATGACAGAGGCCAAACAAACAAACAAACAGCAAAAAAAAATACATTAACACATTTCTTACAAGGAATTGTGATTGTACATTTAAAGTACTCTAAATGTGAGGTGCCACACGAATACCATTTCTTGATTAAGCTGTGAATGGTTAAAAAAAATGCTGTAACCATAAAGCCTCTCAGAATTACTTGCAGGAATAATGGTAACTGTGGGTTTGGAAGGGATTTTACACAACACAACAGGTTATGTGTGAACTTGTATCAAACCTTCGTTGGATCCTTTCACAGATCAGCATACTGTGTGCACTACTGAAAGTGCTGTTCACTTCACAGTATGACAAATATCTAAGATCAGTTTTAAGATTGCTGTGTTGTGTTGTGTTGTGTTGTGTTGTGTTGTGTTGTGTGTTTGTTTTAAGCGTTAAACTACAGTCCACTCAGGGGTTAATTTTCCAAAAGAGACACTGAAGTTTGTGAGATTCAACTGCTGATAGTGCTTTGTTCTGGTACCGTACAATATGATGTCTATGATGTCTTCTTTAAATTGACTTTTTAGTAAATCAGTAATACCACGCAAAACAGGCTTTAAATGTATAAACTGAAAGCATAATCAGCATGTATTACTGTATTAAAATTACAATTAAACTTTATTAAAATTACACAGCTTTCATATTACTGTTACATCACTTATAGTTTTAAAAGGGAATAATGTTATGCATTATATGTTTTACTCTGTAATTTTACTCACCAAGATAAATTTTTGTGGTGTGGCTACTTTAGATTAATAGATATGTTTTAGGGCATGTTAATGTTTAAATAATATACTACCAAAAGAAATGACAGATAAATTATTACCTTTGCTGTTTGATTATTATCCTCCGCAGGACTATTCAAATCTTGAATTGCATCATAAGGTTCCTAGAAAAAACACACCTCTTCTAATTAGATTGGATCGTGCTGACAAAGATTTAATTCATTAAAATAAGTTAAATTACTCACTCCTTTTTTAAGTCCAACCTCATCGCCCATTTTAAATACTGGGGTACCAGGCAAAGTGAAAAGAAGGATTTGTTGCAAGCGGATGGGTAGAGGTGATTTATCTTGGACAAGATTCCATGCCAGTCTGTTCTGCACATAGCTGTTATTAAGCACAGCAATGGCCTCAGCCTTGGAGAATTTAGGTGGTTCTGTTACTAGCAAGTTAACACCAGAGATATTCAGGAGTTGAAAGATATTTTCCAAGTCTTGACCAGTAACTGAACCAATAAGAGCCCTAAAAAGAAAGTGTTTTAATAGGATTTATTGTACTGAAATACAAAAAAACTGATTTACTAAAAAATACATACAAGATTAAAGCTTCAAATACTTTAAAAAGCAAAATTCCAAATGCTCAGAAACACATTAGTCTTTAATTTAATAAACACGTTTTAATGGCAGTCCCAACAACTGTCCTTAACCTTACCCTGAAATAATTTTAATACAGATTAATTTGACAACCAAAACTAAAAGAAACTGGTAGTACAATTACACTAAATCTAAAACAAAGCTAATTTTGTACATTTTATTAAAATTGTGCATATACCTACTATTCAATTATTTAAAACCGGCAGCACAGTGGCTTAGTGGTTGGCATGTTCGCCTCTCAGCACTAGGGATTTCCGGTTCTAATCCCAATCTGGGTGGAGCTTCCATGTTCTCCCCGTGTCCGCGTGGGTTTCCTCCGGGTTCTCCGGTTTCCTCCCACAGTCCAAAAACATGGATCAAGTCAATTTAATTCTCCAAATTGCCCCATATAGAGTGTGTTTGTGTGAGTGAGTATGTGTCCAGCAATAGATTGGCGCCCTGTCCTGGGTGTATCTGCCCAGCGCCCGAGACGTTCTCCCCTGGATGGGCATAGAGGATAAAGCGGAAGATAATGGATGGATGGATAAAAATATTACCAAAAAAGAAATGAAAGAATAAAAATTTGAAATTAAATCATTGGCGCACAACAGACACATACACGTTCACATTTAATATGTTGCACTACTAATGCTTTTGAAACAAACTATGATTTGTTCATGGATTCAGAATTTTCTGTAATTACATGTTGTTTATATTTTATTTTTTATCAACTATAAAAATAAGTCATCTGAATGAATGATTCTTTTTGAATTGGTGAACTTGCTATAACATTGAGACACCACCAGAGGGCACTAGCAGCCCTGCTTAAAATGCTTTCATTAATATTCTTGTTTAAGCACAAGATGTCTCAGTTGTTTAAGCACAAGGTGTCTCAGTTGTTTAAGCACAAGATGTCTCAGTTGTTTAAGCACAAGGTGTCTCAGTTGTTTAAGCACAAGGTGTCTCAGTTGTTTAAGCACAAGGTGTCTCAGTTGTTTAAGCACAAGGTGTCTCAATTGTACATCTACTTACGATTTCTTCCTTCTTTCAGTGACGTTGACCTGAACGACCTCCTGAATCGAACGCCACGCTTTATGACGACTGACATTCTGGCTCAGATCAGAGAAAAAGAAGCCATCTACTCCTTTTTCAAGCCATGAGGTGCATGCAGCCTGGTTCATTGACAAAAACACCACTGTTTTACCTTTTTGATATACAGTTATGATCTTCACAATGAAATATATACACATTCATTAAAATATGGGTGGCACGGTGGCTTAGTGGTTAGCACGTTCGCCAGAGGCAGTGGTGGTCAAAAATAAAACCTTTTTATATTTGAAAGTAACCTGACATTTTTGATCTCATTACTTAAAAGTGCTCATAAGGCAGTCAGATCTTCCTATTTTGTGCTCCTAGTTAAATTCTGTATATGCTTTAGTACAATGATGATCTCTCAACCTTATTTATTTTTTTTTTCTAACCTATAATTGCTGAATCCAGTTATACAATCAGAGATTATGCCTATTCTGTGTGAGGTTTTTAATCTGATTTGTAATTAGTAATTATTAGCAATATGTAATTATTGCGCGCGGCACGGTGGCTTAGTGGTTAGCACGTTCGCCTCTCAGCACTTCCCGGTTCGAATCCCAATCTGGGTGGAGTTTCCATGTTCTCCCCGTGTCCGTGTGGGTTTCCTCCGGGTTCTCCGGTTTCCTCCCACAGTCCAAAAGCATGGATCAAGGTCAATTGAATTCTCAAAATTGCCCCATATAGAGTGTGTCTGTGTGAGTGAGTGTGTGCCCAGCGAGGGATTGGTGTCCTGTCCTGGGTGTATCTGCCCAGCGCCTGAGATGTTCTCCCCTGAATGGGCATGGGGAACCCCCATGTGACCCTAGTAGAGGATAAAGCGGAATATAATGGATTGATTTATTAAAATATTTCTAACTTATTTTCTGTTAAGATTTGACTCATTCGTGATTTGTGAATACGGTTACCTTCATTTTTTCAGCAATTGCTTCAGGCATTTTAAACCAAGCATCATTTCCCTTGTAGTTTGGTGTTAGATCCAGCACTACAGAGATTCCTGAGCAGGGCAGACAAAGACCAAAGTATAAATCACTGTGCTGCCAATGTAACATGTGTGTGACTCTTCTGTAGAGTTTGTGGAAACACAGCATTGCTACCATCTTGTGAATACACGATGAAATGAACAAAAGGAATGTTTTTTAAACATGTTTTTTCACCTTTCTTGTGTGATTTTTCGATTAGGTTGTGCAGATCTTTCTCTGAGCCTAGCTCAGGGTTAACGTCCGTCAGTTCCAGTGTATGAATATTGTTTTCCTGTACTGTGTGTACTGGACCAAGAATCAATCCTTTTACCTTCAGTTCATTCAGGCTGTCTAGTTTTTCCTCAATTACTGCAGAGAATACGAAATAAGACAATCAGTGTAGTAATACTTCTACCAAATTACAATCTACAAAATCTAATTAATAATATCCTATGTCATTCAAATATTTTTGCTGTTACTGCACAAATGCAGTGAAAACCCAGTAAGCATACATCATTTTGTGATGACTGGGCAATCATAGCATGTGATCGCCAGAATATGTCACAAGACAGTCAGCAAATACAAAAAGTACAGCATAGTTAGAACTGTGGTATGCAGTTTCAGCGCATTTGACCATTAATGAGATAACAATACGATATTCCTTATAAAACTTTATCTGTTTAACTGAAAATAGTCTTTAATTTGTGTTTATTAAACACATTAAAATATTAAACTTGGGTTAATTATCTAAATGTTATGATCAGCTTATCAATGCTATGTTCTCCCAGTATTATTATTGAAGTAAAATCACATCCTTAACCAAACATTGTTTCCAGAGCTTTAAAAGATCTACACGCCACAATTAGCACCAATCCTAATCAACCTCTTATGATATCTTAAATTACCTTAAGGATATGTGCTTAATTTGTATCCTTTCTTTCACACTATTTATTTAGGACAGATGAACATCAAATTAAAGTTCTGTTATTATGTATACCTTCAAAGCTCTTTGTTGAAAACAATTCTTTCAAATTTGAAATCTTGTAAAGTGGCCCCTCATTCCACCAATTAATTTCAGGAATGGGTTTGCATCGTGGAGCCTGAACTATGATAACAACTGCACCGGCCAGCATTCCAACCCAGCCGACCCAAAAGAGAACCAGCAGGATCCAGCGTGTCCGCACCCATCTGTAACACATTTACAATCATTATTTCTTAAATATTTAACTATTTAATTCTATTCTATTAATGTTCTTTCTAACGATAACAAAAAATGTGAACCCATAGGTATTTTCTGAGATGTTTACCAGTTAACAAGAAATAACAGGTGGTTTTGCATACCCAGCTGTACCGGCCACTCTCATGAGTTCTTCTTTGGAAAGACCAGTGAATTTAAGCTCACTGTCCTCTGGCACCTTCACTTTTACACAGCCATTCTTCTCTGTGTCTGCATTCATTGACTGCTTCTCCTGCTCAAGCTCATTTAGCTCCACTTCCTTCATTTCTGCCTCTTTACTCATTTTGTTTTTTACACTAGGACACAAATATAAAAAATACAAGCCGGTATACTCATTTAATAAACATAAAGACATTAAATAAATTAGATGAATAGAAATATTGGCACTTAATTATCAACAATGCAGAAATATAGCCAGTTTTTAACATAACCATTTAAAAAATTACAATTGAGAAGACATTTTACCAGCTCAGCAAATGTCTCTCTCTCACTTTCGCTCTCTCACACATACAAACACACAATATTACCTGTTAAAAAGTATGTTCTTTTTGAGGCACCAATAGATTTCTGCAGAAGTCCGGTATCTGAGGTATTGAGTAAGTTACAGCTAGACTTTTTTTTATCAAACTCTCCACCCTCAAAACGCTATTGGCTGCAGTACTGTAATGACATCAGAGCAGTAGGCTGTCAGAGCAGTAGGCTGTAGATTGGAAACCACTTCATGAGTAGATTTGCTGTCCACTCTCCATATAAACCTCAAACTTTATCTTCGAGGCACAGACCTTTAAGGGATAAATACTACATATGAAGTAAAATGGGATCTTATAGGAATACAACTGGACATGGAACCATTGGCCAATTATTGATTCTTTATACTTTCTATGAAATTGTATTATATTTCCCATAAAGAAATCAAGGATTTATAACTAACATTTTACCATAGGCTTTATCATAATGATACAGAAAGAGCAAAAGAACAAAATTAATTATATAGATTCTCAAGGATATTTTATTGTATAAGATTGCTGATTGCTGACTGTCCAGACAAGAATTTACAGCAGACTTCTAAGGAAAACATTGGTTAGGAAATCAGCCCTAGAAAAGATAATATCCTGGAGTGATCATAACAGTGTCCAGATTTAAATTCCAATAAAAAGATTTTTTTTAATTCTAGAAGCTCTGACAGTGCTTGAATTAATTTCTGATCTGTTTTTTGTTTGAGTTTCTCAGTAAACCAGTTAATAAAAAGATAATGCAATATTAAACTAGAAAGAATCTGATTAAAGCAATGCAACAAAAATAGTATATACATGTTTAATTCAGTGTGAAATGTAATACAACTGTAAATGAAAATCTTAAAGAAAATGAATCAGTCATGATCAGTCATAGACTGTTTTAGGTAAAAAGCTATAATCAAGATACTTTTCTTAAATGGACTGTTTATGCTAGTTAATGATACTCTATCCACCATGTGACAAATGGTTCTAATTCTCCTCATTAAAGTGTCATCTATTCCTAAAACATTATAACAAGAACGTTCTGGTGTCTAATTTTTAACTGACCCTGTTCAAGCCATATTACACAGCCATAAATATGTTCAAAAGATCAGACTTTGATAGTGTCCTTCTCTGTAACGTAAACTTATATCTGATCATCATATTGAAACACCCAATACTGCTAATACTAAAAGATTACATATTTCTGCAACTTACAAATATAAATGTAGTTTTGTTTAATTGGGTTCTATGAGACTACAGTCTCTTTTAGGACTTGTGAGAAAGTGCATCAAGTGCATTCTTATAAAAAATAACTTATATTGACATTTTACAGCCTGATGGTTAAGCCTTCTATTTCTTTATCATGATAATATAAACTGATAAAAAGAACTTGCCTGTGTAGTTATTGGACTCTTGAACTGTTACATGAAAAGTACAGTTAAAGCAATAAACGCATTTCGAATAACACTTATTTAAAACACTTTGACATTTACCTGAAGTAAACCTTTCATTGGTTTACTTTTTTCTGTTAGTAAGAGGTTTTATCTGAAATCTGTGAAGTCAGTAAATAATCTCAGTGTAATAATCAATAAATAAGCTTTTGGTTTTACCCCAAATATTAATACTGCAGCAATTATTTATTTCACAACAGCAATACATGGCTACTGAAATAAATAGGAATAATAATTGATATTTTAGTCTTGTTTAGGATTCTGTCCTGTTATCTACCACCCAGTGCAATATTTGCTTTTTGGATTGTAAACATTCCTATTTTATGCTGAAATACAAAGTTCTGTATGATTCTTCCACACTAGCATCTTTGCCTTAATTTCATAATTTATCATAAAGCATTCTTCACCAGCAATTCTGCCATGAATCTCTTCGCTTATTTTTTTTCTCCACAACAAGATTAAGAGTTTACAGTCTGTGGTTTATTTTCCCATGGCACACCATGTGGAGCAGGGCTTTATAAAGACATTCAGCAGGGGTTAGAGTGAAGCCGATACAGCCTGACTGATCCTGCTTGCTTAGCCATGCTTCAAAGGGCTTGAAAAATATGCAATAAAAACCGGTGTGGACCAGATTGGTCCTGAGCCTTCAAGAGAGCTGTTTTCCTGCCTTTATATTTTCTATTATTGCTTATATTAAAGCTAACAGTTGTAATATAGCAGTCCGGATATACAGTGGACCTATTGTCTTTGAGATTAAAGCTTGTTATACAAAACTCTGCACTCTGATGTTTCCTCTGTTCTCATACAATATAGGTCAAGTATCGAAGGAAACCATGCAAGAAGAAATACAGAAATGCTCCATATAAAGTGCAAAAAAAAAAACTTTTTTGAAAATACATTCATCCTGAATCTAATTCAAGCTTTTATGTTTTTAACATTTTGTAAAATAAATTTACCACAGAAATAATAAGTATTCAGTAGTCATCTCATTGTAAAACTGCTAGGATTGTCCAAAAAACTATAAATTTTATTATCAACGTGCACAATATTAGTAAATAAATCCATACAAAAAGTTACAGGTTCATTTTGCATTAAAATTCACCCCACATCTCTTGTTGTCAGTGTTCACTGTAGTTGTTATATTGTTCAAAGAATTATTAGATTGGTACAAATTAAATAATAGAAATGTGTTGTAATAATGTTTGGAATTTTTTAAACAAAATTAAAAAAGGGAGCAAGATATTAAAAGGTACAAAAAGCAGACGAAACAGAACCAGTACAATCATATAAACCCTAAATTAAATTGACAACAGGTACAGACCAGCAGAGGGAAGAAAAATGAAACTGATACATGGTCAAATATATGTGGACATCTACACATCACACCTGCAGTTTTTATCTGATAATCTAGAAGAGTATTAACCCTCATCATGCTGGATGATGAGTCTTACAATCATCATTTTATTTCATTCCAAATGTGTTGAAATGAGTGAAGGTTAGGGCTCTGGACACCTTTTTAAATACAAACCTCACCCGACCGTGACTTTTTAGTAATATTACTTTAATACACAGTACCTTACTTAAAGTAGTTATAGTTTTACATCTTAAACACTTTTTTATGCTTGAATCCTGCTCCCCCTCCCAGCGTTCTCTGCCCCAAACAGAGAACAATTCTGGAGTGTTTTTCTGTTCTGGCAGGCAGGACAGAATGTCATCCCTGCTGAGTTGCAGAGAATTTTAAACAGGGGCCAGAGAGGCACCAGGGATTAGCCAAACAATCATAGCCCTGTTCACTTGCTTCAACAACCATGACCCACACCCCCATTACCACTCCCCACTATACTTTGATGTCATTTTTAAACTAAAATGACCATTTAATTTTGCCAAACTTTTTAAACTTGTTATCTAAAAGGTAACTTTGGTTTACTAATTCGTGTGATCTAGTAAAAAAAAAAAAAACTCCGTTTGTGGTGTACTAACGTCCTAAAATTAAGCACTGTACAGATTGTCTCTATAATGCACCCTTGTGGCATTACTGTGGCCAGAAAAAATTATATATAGATACAAAAACTAAATTAGCTGTAAAACAGTCTTTATTGCTTATTTCGTAATTTCACCTTATTAAAAATAATACATATTAAAGTTTTATTAGTACTGATCATCAAAAAGGAAACACAAAGATTTTACACAGAAAAATAACAATATATTTTTATAATTACATTTATAGTAACCACCTCATCTCATTTTATTATCTTTTGCTTAATCCTCTATTAGGGTTGAAGGGGCAGTTTTAGGCAGATTTTAGGCAGATACACCCAAGAAGGGTGTCAATCAATACCTGGGCGCACACTCACTTGCGCAGACACACATTTTATTTATGGAAGTGATTAATTGTGGCAATTTTTAGCCAATTCACCTTAAATCCAGTTTTTGCCCCAGATATGCCCCATAAATTGACAAAAAAGTTCAAGTAGTTTTTAATTTCAGTCTTTCTCTAGGTGAGCTGGACTGAAAGCTAATGGCAACAAATCTCTTAGACTTGTCTTCTTATAGGATCCATCGGGCTTTGTCAGATAAATGTCCCATTCTGTACCAAACTGAGAAGAAGAAACGAATCAAAACATTGAATAGGTATGATTATCAGCAAAAAAATCAGCAAAATGAAAAAAAACTTACCTCCATTAACACTTGCCGACAAGCTCCGCAGGGACCCACAAAACTGTTTTTAATATCACTGAGAATATAAGCAAAGGCAAACTATAATCTAGTTAAGCACAAACATCAATAATGAGCTTGTTTCTAAAAAGCAGCACCATATATTATTTCTAATTATTTTAGCCTCACCACGTGACTGCAATGGCTGTAAAACTTCTGTGGCCCTCAGCTACAGCTCTCTGTATGGCTGTTCTCTCTGCGCATGCAGTAAGACCAAAGGAAGCATTCTCTACATTACAACCTAAAATACACACGGACATATATGTAAGATAAGTCATGGAACCTGACAACAGTACACACATGTCTATAAATAGTGTGTTTAATTTCAATCTTTAAAGCTAGTGCAAAGCTTTAAGGAATGCCATTTCATACATATATCCAACTTTGCAATGTTTTATACCATATAATAAGAAACATTATTTTTTTTAGTTTAGTTTTTTTTACAGAATAGAGTAGATTTTTATTATTAAACATAGTTTTTAGACCAATACATTTATTTAGCTAAACCTGGCCAAACTCTTCATATCAGCCATTGCTCAAGCAAAACTGAATGGTGTTTTACCTGTGATTATGGCGCCACCTGATGTCAAGATTGCAGCACCAACAGGGAAGTTGCTATAGGGACAATAAGCCATGTCTCTTGCCTGCAAGCATTTAGCAACCAGATCTGCAACTTTATAAGCAACATAATGGAATAATTATACTGAGATAAGTATAATACAGATATTACATATCATGATCATGAAATTTTAATTGAGAGATGAATGATGAACAATTTGTTAACAGCCGACTATGTTTGGAAACTATGTGTATATTAAATAATTATGTAAGAATGCAAACACACACACACACACACACACACACACACACACACACACACACACACACACCAATAGCTCTTAGACTTTATTTTTCAATTCATTTAAAAATAGAAATAATTTTAAATTCTTTTTTTTCAATTCATTTAACTCAGACTTGGCTTTTAATGATATGTTGTGTAATATATATATATATATATATATATATATATATATATATATATATATATATATATATATATATATATATTTTTTTTTTTTTTTTTTTTTTTTTTTTTTTTTTTTAAAGATGTTTGTTACCATTCACAGATCAGAGATCATCCTCAGATTTCCAGCTACAACTAAAGTACTCCGAAACTCATTTAACGAATGAGATCATCAGTCTTTAGGTGACCACAGGCTAAGTGACCCTTTTAAAATATTTTAATGATTGGTTAGCATTAATGGGTTTTTAGTGATCTTACTGTGTGAATAACTTGAGTTGTTATTTAAGTCACATAGACATAGAAAGATAATTATTTATATATGTATGTTGAGGCAAAGGTTAGTATTTACAGCATATTTATACAAACATTGTTGAACTCTGCCCTTCTCCGTAGTGTTTCTGTTTGTGTTTCATTGAGTATTAAGTCTGTATTTCTATTGTATAATGAATTGTTTTGTAGTATTTTTATTGCTCTGATTTCTTGACTTTATTCAGTTTTCTTTCTTTTAACGCTGTTTTAATTATTTTAAATGGCTTTCATTATTTTTTATTACTCTGTAAAGCACTTTTAATTGTTGCTGTATGAAAGGTGCTCTATAAATAAACTTGCCTTACCTTTTGCAGATAGGTCAATAAAAAGTTTTGAAAGTTAAAAAACTTAAAACACATTTTTATTTAAAATACATGGGCTTTTTTTAAGTTTTTTTACCTTAGGATCTGCAGTCATTAGACATACAGCAGGGGAACAGTGGTTAAATGTTAATTGTTCTACGTTAAAAAATAATAGAGAATACATTTTAATATTTTAATATTTCAAGGAAACACCTGGTCAAAAACTGAAACTGTGAAGCTCATATTACACACACCATCTGCACATTTATCTTTATCTTTATTTGTATTCTTTTAGCGATAAGGAAATGTTTACATACCAGCCATTTCTTGAAAATGGTTTAAAATGGTTTAAACGCAAACACATCGACAGCCATGAACGCGCAGCTCTGCAGCTCTGGAACGCGATATCGAACACTGCAGATTCGGAGGCTTCTCCGTTCGCTGATTGGTTGTTTAAATGTTCGTCACTGCAGACCTTCAGTTGAACCAATAGAATTAAAGTGTTTACATGGGAATATCATCATTAGTGTTTGGATTGGTTTAGTAATGTAATATTAAAAATACAAATACCTGAAGTCACAGTTTAAGTACCACGTTCATAAATCAGATCTTTATTTTGACTTATCAACTGAATATTGCAGCTACCCTAACAAATACTTGAAAATACAGCTTGCTGAAATTGTTGTTGCTGTTCAATTGTTGTTGTGGCACAGTTTCTTCATTCATTATCACCCACTTTATCCTCTATTAGGGTCGCAGGGAGGTTCCCCATGCCCATCCAGGGGAGAACGTTTCGGGCGCTGGGCAGATAGACCCAGGACAGGGCGCCAAACCATCGCTGGGCACACACTCACTCACACAGACACACTCTATATGGGGCAATTTGGAGAATTCAATTGACTTGATACATGTTTTTGGACTGTGTGAGGAAACCGGAGAACCCGGAGGAAACCCACGCGGACACGGGGAGAACATGGAAACTCCACCCAGATGGAGATTCGAACCGGGAATCCCTAGCGCTGAGAGGAGAACATGCTAACCACTAAGCCACCATGCCGCCGCTACCCTAACAAATACTTGAAAATGCAGGTTGGTGTAATTGCTGTAGTTGCTGTCATTAGCAGTTTCTTCATTGTTCTGTTAAAAAACCCATCCATCCATTATCTCCCGCTTTATCCTCTATTAGGGTCGCGGCCCCATGCCCATCCAGGGGAGAACGTTTGGGGCGCTGGGCAGATACACCCAGGACAGGGCGCCAATCTATCGCTGGGCACACACTCACTCACACATAATACATATTCTATATGGGGCAATATGAAGAATTCAATTGACTTGATCCATGTTTTTGTACTGTGGGAGGAAACTGGAGAACCCGGAGGAAACCCACGCAGACACAGGGAGAACATGGAAAGTCCACAAAGATGGGGATTCGAACCGGGAATTCCTAGCACTGAGGGGCAAACGCCACCGTGCCGCCCCTGTGAAAAAACATGTAGGTTAAAAGGAATGCTGCCAGTATTCAGGAGTATCATTAATTCATCTCTCTCTTATCGTCTGCTTAATCCTTTTCTAGGGTCGTGAGCGGGTTCCCCACTCATCCATGGGAGAACGTTTTGGGCACTGGAAAAAATACCAATCCATCCTGGGCACACACTTACTCACACACACTACATAGGGGCAATTTAAAGCAGCCAATTCCTTAAATCCATGTTGTGGGAGGATACCAGACAAACCAGAGAAAACCCATGACACCCAAGACGTGCTAAACACTACACCACCGTGCCACTTATATTAATAACTGAATTTAATAATATGTTTTTGAAAAAATAACCAAAAATGAAACAGCGAGGTCAAGAAACAATTATTTATTGTTGTTGAAAAGAAGTGATTTCATATGTTTTATACAAAATGTCTCCATTGTTGTCTTGAGACAATAACACAGAGCAGACATATTACTAATACAAAAAGTATGTGGTCAGCATCCTCTCTGTGTAGAGTTTACATGTTTGTTCTGTTTATCCTGGTCACCTTTGGTTGTTTTAAAAAAAAAAAAATGAAACGCCTGTAAACAACAGGTGACCCCATTGTCAATGGGGACGGGACAGACTCTAGCACCAGAAACAAGAAAACACCTTTGGAATAAATTAATCTCTTGTAGTTCAGATGGCTTTCTGCTTGAATAGTGCATCATTTTTTTGTGTCTGCATTGTACAAGAGAAATTACCTCCAAGGGATTCTGTACCCAATAAGGCACTTTTAAAAAAAATCTTTTCTGTTGAAAGAACCACATCAAATAAAACCTGTTTAAAGACAATACATGGACTTTTAGAGCCCTTGGTCTTCACTGTGGTCTAAATAAAAGCTGTTGTGTATTTTTTTTTACCTTATTGTGGTTTTGAAGACACTACAAAAGTGCAAACAAAAAGGTTTTCAGTAAAGATTTACATAGATTACAAAGGGGTTATGGATTCATGGCTATTTGGAATATAATTCTGAGGACAACAGCCCCCCTTTTTTGAACCATTAAGGGGTCATCAGGCAGCTATTCATATGCATAACGACCCAAAGCCCATCCACCCCTCTGCCTTACAGGTGAAACGCTAGGTAAAACCTGAATTCAAAGGTAAATTCCCTGAAATTCATCCTAATGCAATGCAGTAACAGACATTCTGCAATGAAAGTTTAGTGAAATTGAACATACTTTCAGTGACTACAAATAAAATGAAACAGATATCTACAGACATTCAGAGTCCTCAAACTAATTTTACAGCAAACTGTGTTTTTACTCCTAAATGTGGACATGCATACATACGGACGTTCCTAAGTTTATTTTTAGAAGTCGTACTTTATTTTAGTTTATATTGAAAACACAATAATTCAATTGCGCCTTGATTTTTTTCGCATGCTTGTTTTTTAGCGTTTACATAAGTTTTTTGCGTGTAGATACATTTTTTTTAATAAAACATACTGATACATATGTATGCATCTCTTCCTTACCAATAATAAATAGTACATATACAGTAGATGTACCTGAGGTTATATTTAGAATTCGTGTCTGCACTTTATTTTAGTAATATTGAAAACACAATAATAATTCAGTTGCGCTTTGCGCCTCGATTTTATTCGCATGCTTTTTAGCCTCGCAGTGTCGGCGCGCCGCGGTTCACACAGTCAGAGAATTTCACTGATTCGTTGACGGTGATCAGCATGCGCTAAAAGACTTACTGCCACGTGTAGGCCTTTTATAATAGTTATATGTGTTATATATCAGGTATTATACAAGCTTTCATAATAAAATTTTTGTTGACATGTGCCCGTAAGTACAGCACACGCATTCTGCCATCATATACTACTGTGGAAACATTATAAAAACACTCAAATTATATCTCAAAACTGACTGTTACATTAGCGCATAATTCATTCTAAAAGTAAACGCTTTTACTCTGTCTGAAGAATACAGCGTGCGTTTGTAAAACTTTCGATAAAGGGGGTTAGGAATTTCTCTAGCGGCGCTCCGGCATATTTGTGTAACAATGGATACTAAGTGGCGCACTGCAGGGGAGCGGGGGATTTGCGCGCACACACGCACGACGAAAATGTTCGTGGTTCCAGGGAAACCAGTGTTAAAGAGGCATTAAGCACCAATAAACCTTTGCTAAAATCAGTTCCCAATATTGATACACAAATATCAGCACTAAACCCCAAATAAGAAGTATGGAGGGTGTGTAACTTATTTACTGCATAAAAAAGAGGATCAGGATATAGTCTTTATGTTACACTGTGTAGCTCTTTGTTTCCACGATTCATCAAGCCAGGTGAAGAAGCTTCCAATCAGTACTACTGGAATGCTGACGTAAATGGCATTTGTCATCCAGAAAGCAAATCTGTAGATAATTTTCTCACAGTAGTCATTGGATGAACGAAAGTCGTAGTTTGGTTCATAAGCCCTATAAACAAAAATGCTCCCTGGAATAGAGTGCATAAGTATATATGTGAGCAGATATTATCATATTATCATTAAAAAAATCAATTCGGTATTAAAAGAACACTTAAAAAATAGTTCACATTTTATCAGTCTGAACACATTTAAATAGTCATAGTATTGAGAACCTTTAAAGTTAATACAAAATATCTAAATAAGCCTTACACTCAAATACAGTGATACCTCGGTTCTCGAACATAATTCGTTCCGGGAGGATGGTCGAGAACCAAATTGTTCGAGAACCGAAGCAATGAAACCCATAGGAAATAATGGAAACTGGATTAATTCGTTCCAAGCCCCAGAAAATGCCTATTTACTGGCCTAATTTGTATATAATATGTAGAAAAACATGAGTCTCAACAAAAAATAAGAAATAAAAGTGTATTTATTAAAACAAAAAAAAAAAAAGTACTGTACAGTACAGTAAATTGTGTTTCATTTACTGTACCTGTACCAACCTTTATGGCAGGAGGGAATGAATGTGGAGGGAGGAGGGAAGGGGGGATCGTTATTTTTTTTGAAGGGAAGTCCTTTTCAATAAAAACAGAGGGTAACTGCTCTTCGGGTGTTTCTCTCTCCACAAAGCATGACTCTCTCTCTACACTCACACTGATGACGCAAGCAAGGCGCGCTGGGCCGAATGAACGCCATTCGGCTCAACTCGGCTCATCTCGGACGTTCGAGTTCCAAATATTTGTTCGGATTCCAAGACAAAATTTTCTTGAATTTCCTGGTCGAATACCGATTTGGTCGAAAGTCAAGGCGTTCGAGAACCGAGGTATCACTGTATTTTAAGTGAAATCAGATAAAGTAAGTCAGATTTCATAAATAATAAGTCAGTTTGCCAAAATTTTACTGCTGACTTCTGTTATTGCTATATTTAATCATATTAAACATATTTATTTTTCTATTTTGAAAACCATGACTTCCTAACTTAGACTTTATGCTTGTGTTTATGCTCGCTTCTTTAGTATGAATTCTCTGTTACTGCTGAATTTTGCTTTACTCACCTATAATAAGCCAGATAGGGCAAAATAAGCAGAGCAGAGCAAATAAGGTGAAACACAAACAATGGGGTGGATCGCTGCAATATAAGCAGGGTAAGATCTGCAGGAGCAAACAGACCACACCTCCCACAAGCAGATAAATGGGGATCATGGGCTCTTTCGGACAATCATTAAGGTGTTTTGCCGCTTTAAGGAAGAAAAACAGTTGATCAGGGAAAAAAAAGTATTAATAAAATACCAAAATCATGTGTTTAATTGAAAAAATTACCACTTACCTAGACATATGACAACACTTGGGAAAAGAGTTAGAATAACTCTGAGTCTTCCTACAAAAAAATAAGGCAATATTAGATCAGATCATAGACGTCTATAGGTTTTTTCCCCTTGATTTTGTCATTTTAACATTTCCAAAATATTTTTTAAAAATAGTTATTGATATACCTGTGACTGTCTACAGTAGTCTGTTTACAAACTAAAATCTGTTAATTCATTTTACTATTTGAAGTGGAGGCAGATCTTTAAATTATTAATCGAAGATTTGGAAGATAATGAGATAAGATGTGCCTTCATATTTTAACAAAAAGTCTGAGAATATCTCAGTAATTATAGAAAAAATGATTTCAATCAATAATACTTTTTAAAATTTTAACAGTATTACTATAATATTATGAATTACAATACATACCTGTGAAGCTAGATTTGTAGACTACACTGACATCAGAGAGAAACCCCATGTTGAGGTGAAGTCTTACTTGTCATAAACAGTTTTCAAGCAAAAATCCAAACTGGAAAAACAGTTGTTTACAATTTATGTGTATAGCATTATCAATTTTGAAAATTATAATAAAATTATATAATTATTTTTCAAATATGGCATCTTTACCGTGTAAAATTATAAGGTTTAAATATTTTCTAAACATAAAATATACATTTTAAATTCAAATAAAACATGTGCAAAATGGAGAACTAAAATGATGGCTTGTATGTCTATCCATCCATTATCTTCCGCTTTATCCTCTATTAGGGTCCCCATGCCCATCCAGGGGAGAACGTTTCGGGCGCTGGGAAGACACACCCAGGACAGGGCGCCAATCCATCGCTGGGCACACACTCACACAGACATACACACTCTATATGGGGCAGTTTGGAGAATTCAATGGACCTTGATCCATGTTTTTGGACTGTGGGAGGAAACCGGAGAACCCAGAGGAAACCCACGCGGACACGGGGAGAACATGGAAATTCCACCCAGATTGCAAATTAGCAAACGTGCTAACCACTAAGCCACCATGCCGCCCTGGCTTGTATGCGTTACATATATTTTTCAAATAATTAAAAAAATATATAAAAAATAACTTGTTACCTGTAATTAGGGCTGTGTTTGGCAACATTTCATAAAATCAAAATAACTATTTATCTATTTAGCATTTAAATGTGGTGACACTGAACTGTAAACGATAATAATACATTTCATCATTGATCTGCAGTACTTCTTTAAGAATTGAGACAACTGTATAAAAAAATGTTGTTTTATCTGCATTTAAAAGGAGTTGAAAAACTGGCTTGCAGGGAGTGTAAAGGTGTGAGTGGCATGTTGTTTCATGTTGTTCATTGTTTCAATTGTTAAGGCAGAATATTTTCTTAATGCAGTAGCTCTTTTTTCTCTCTTTTCTGAGACCAGATCAATCTATTGATTCCAAATTGTAGGGCATGGCAACTGTTAATCTATTATGCAATAACCTCTAAGTAATAATGATTACATAACCGGAATGCATATTAATGCAAGTTTTTAATGCTGAAAAACAATTACAGTTCTTGCAGAACACAGCGATAGCAACGGAAGCTAAAGATTGTAATCAAACTGAAAAATGTTATTACATTTCTTGTTAGAATATTTTTATGAGGTTCAGATCATAAAAATGAGATCAAATGCAAAACAGGTTTTCCAAGTCCAACTTTTTTTTGTTTTGGGAAAGAGTGATGTAGTACAAATGTTAGTTCATTATACCTGAGCACAATGGGGAGTGGTGATCTTGAAACATAAATGTAGTTTTTCTAAACATTTTATAAGGCGGGTGACAAGTCAAATTTTAATAAACTAGTATTGTAAAGGACAAGTACAGAATTATATTTTATTGTAACTGTCCGACTGTAACTAAATACATTGTTGTAACGTAAACACTGCCAAATGTCCTTAATGGAAATCAGCATTTAGTCATGAGAATATTTATTCATTCATTATCTTCCGCTTTATCCTCTATTCTATCTATCCTCTATGTTCCCCATGCCCATCCAGGGGAGAACGTCTCGGGCGCCGGGCAGACACATCCAGGACAGAGCGCCAACCTATCGCTGGGCACACACTCCCTCACACAAACACACTCTATATGAGGCAATTTGGAGAACTCAATTGACTTGATCCTTGTTTTTGGACTGTGGGAGGAAACCGGAGAACCCAGAGGAAATCCACATGTACACGGGGAGAACATGGAAACTAAATCCAGATAGGGATTCGAACCGGGAATCCCTAGTGCTGAGAGGCGTACGTGCTAACCACTAAGCCACCACCCTGTCTTGAGAATATGTTGTACTTATTTTAATTCATTACCTTGGGCTTTTCCTTCTCTTTAGCCACAAAAGCACGTTTTTCTGATTTTACATATAAACATTAAAACACTTGAGCATAATAATGCTCTGTGCATTTAATCAGATATTGCTCCCTCAGCATTTACCAAACTATCACTTAAATCATTGCCACTTGTTTTAATTTTGGGGGAATTCATTTTCATTGTTCCAAACACTGCTGCATATATAACATCACTTGATTTAGGATTCAACTATGTTGACATTCGACTAGGTGTAACTGATTTGGTCAATCCAGCATCAAGTTTAGGAATGAAGGAAAGAACGTATTTGTAAAACTCATCTCAACAGCTTTGACAGCAAGTGTGTCTTGTAGGGCTGTATTCAACTAAAGATTTTCATAGTCGAATCTGATTCATCAGATTTTCCCTATAGTCGACTGATAGTCGAATCAGTTAAAATTTCACCACAAGATGGCGCTATAAGCGTAGTTTTGAAAAAAGATTTTTTAAATATTTTACTTGTTTTTCTAACAAAAGAAAACCTTTTTTTTGTTTTTTCTTTTTTTTCTAGAAATTAGGATGATTTTATTTAACAAAAGGCTATATATATAACGAAAACAAAGACATCTCATGTAAAAACTAATGCTTAGCAGCAGCTATGGGCGCCCCATGTGGTCAAAATGGTACATTCGACTATGAGGTTCATAGTCGACTACGGTTCTCCGAATCGAATCGTCGAATCAGCGAATATTGCAGCTCACCCCTAGTGTCTTGCAAAACCTTGTGACCTAATTATTGTGGTATAGGATTATGACAGAGACCACACTTAACAACCAAAGTGAACAAAATTATTAAAACTGTGGGTTTTGTTGGTGCTGTGCTGAAAGTCATCAAAACCTTTAATTCAGCTGATTCTTCTTGAAATGGAAAAAAAAAGATTCTCACATCTGGCCAAATACTTGATTATAGATTTTATATATATATATATATATATATATATATATATATATATATATATATATATATATATATATAAATGTAACTAGGTTTAGAATGCCATTCACTTACATTTTTCCAACAACAGGTTATGACTTGAACATTGCCTCTTTCAAAAACCTCAGCAAATTAATGTGTCAGTGCATTTAAAATAAAGTGCAGTACAGTCATAAAAATATTTGTAATATTCCAAACCTTCAAATCAGATTAAATGAAAGAAGTTTTATGAAAGCCCCAACTGTCTTAAGATACATACCCCTACCTGTAAAACATTACTTATTTAATTATTTAATATAAATTCTTCTTCAAATGAAATCAAGGCAGTCTAATAAATCATGCCCATAATTAAAGTGCACACATATTTAGCAATATTTAACGTAAACACATAAGAAGATGTAAATAAGTGATCACCTACCTGCTGAAGAGTCTGTTGTGAGCAGCTTATGACTGGAGGTGGAGTCCAGGTGCTTTACTGAGTGAAATGACAATTCTTTAGACCTACTTTTAGTTTCAATACTGAAGTGCAGCCTTAAGAACTGTAAGGTTTCTGCACAGTGATTAAACATCACAATATTACACAATTGTAAAGGCTTATAGACTATATCTTTGTTGTGCAGTCACATAAACAGCCGGCAGTGTGGTGTGGTTTGAAATGACATAAGTCTAAACATTGTATACAAGACCTACCTACAATTTCTACACCCATCAACAACAATTGACGCGTTCTTAATGTGTCACGTGTTTAAAACCCGTCATGCTGCTGCACCTCAAACATGCCAACACAACAAAAAGTAACAAACGCACTCCAGCGGTGAACAGTTTCTCTAGAGAAAAGTTATAATAATGTCTCTGCGTTGTAAGAACAGAGGGGTTACTCTCAGAACTGGTTCTCAAGTTAGTTATAAAATATATATATATATATTTACACGTACATGAACATACACATTGTCACGATCGGGGCGCTGTCCGGAAGATGGCGGCGCCGCGCCGCGCGGTGTAGTTATAGTTAGCGAGGCAGGCGACCAGGTGCGCGAACCAAAGGCACTTTATTTAGCTTCACACAGCGGGGACGAAGCTGAAGCTGCCGAGAGCAAAGAACTTAAACCATACGATACAGCGGGGACGCGCTGAGGGCACGGCGAGACGAGCCGAGAACCAAAATACAAATAAACAAAGCAAACAGCGGAAAAGCCGCTGAACGCACAGCGCGACGAGCCGAGAGCAAAATACAGAAACTAATATCAAAAACACCGAATAAACACCCGCCGCGGCACGAGCGACTAAACACCAACGTGTACACTCTGTAATGCTGACCTGCTGACTCACTGACCTCAAGGGGATGGACCCTACATACGGGAACCATAAACGGCCAAAAGGGAGTGGCCCAACCCTCCCAACCTGACATATACACACACACACACACACACACACACACACACACACATACATATATATATACATACACACATATATATACATACACACACACACACATATATATATATATATATATATATATATATATATATATATATATATATATATATATATATATATATATATATATATCCAGTATGTCAGTAAACTTTGTCTGAAGTGACCAAATATGTGTGTATGTGTGTGTATATAGGTAACTAGGTTCCATACTATTAAGACAGTTATCAAGTATCGCAGTGAGCCAAAAACAACAAAAAGAGTCCAAAAAGTGTGCCAAAAAAATCTCATTAATATCAATACAACCTCAAGTAATGTAAGAAACACTTTTAAGTTAAAACTTGGGTTATTAAACATTAGGTCACTGTCATCAAAATCAGCTCTAGTTCAAGAAATAATAACTGATAACTTTCTAAATGTCTTTTGTCTCACAGAGACCTGGATTAGGGCCAATGAATACCTAGCATTAAATGATGCCTCTCCACCTGGTTATACTTATGCTCATAAACCACGTCTTAGTGGACGAGGAGGTGGAGTGGCTACGATCTATAAAGAAAACATAAATGTAACACTTAATAATAAGTATGAGTCAAAATCCTTCGAAGCGCTTGTACTCAACATAAGCAGTTCATCTTCATTGAAGAATAAATCCAACCTAATGCATCTTATTACCATATACCGCCCTCCCGGCCCATATACAGAGTTTATTAAAGAATTTGGTGAATTTCTCTCTAACATAGTAATCTCATCAGACAAGGCCTTAATAGTTGGTGACTTCAATGTTCACTTTGAAAACCCACTAGACTCATTTAAATTAGCCTTTGACTCCATCCTAGATTCCATGGGCATTACTCAGTGTAGTTGGTAAAACACATCGCTGTAAACATACATTAGACTTAGTTTTATCACATGGTATTAACATTAATAATTTAACTATTGTTCCACTATGTGAGGTCATCTCCGATCACTATTTGATAACCTACGATTTAGAAATTGATATTGATCCAGTCATTAAACCGCGATATGACATGAAGCGTACAATCATCCCCTCTACTGCTGTGTCATTCCTACAACATTTACCCGAATTAAACATTAAACAAGCATCAGGACCCGATGAACTTGAAAACACAGCGGATTACCTTAAACACACGTTTTCTGCAACCTTAGACAGTGTCGCTCCACTTAAACTAAAAAGGATTAAAGATAAAAGACTCGTTCCATGGTTTAATGATCAAACACGCGCCCTAAAACAAGCCACTAGAACCATGGAGCGTAAATGGAGACAAACTAAATTAGAGGTATTTAGGGTTGCATGGAAGGACAGTATGACTGAGTACAAACATGCACTCAATGCAGCGAAGACTAAATATTATTCTGAATTAATAGAGAACAACAAAAACAACCAAAGATTCCTCTTTAGTACCATTGCCAAATTAACTCGAAGTGCTACTGAATCAGATTCACAGATTCACTCACAGTTCAGCAGCAATGATTTCATGAATTTCTTTAGTGATAAAATTGAAAACATAAGACTTAAATCATCTAATGCATTGTGTAGCGTAACCAATAATCAACCCTCAATGATTTCTGAAAAATCTAGTGGTAGAGAAAATAATATAGTACAAGAGTTAAATACCTTTAACCCCATATCTAAAAAAGAGCTTGTCTCATTAATTACACAATCAAAGACAACATCCTGTATGTTAGACCCAATACCAACAAATCTGCTTAAAGACCTCCTACCAAATATCACAGAGCCTTTTATAAACATTATAAATTCATCACTTAAAATAGGCTATGTCCCCCAAAAATCTGAAGTGTGCAGTCATTAAACCATTACTTAAAAAACCTAATTTAGATCCTCTAATACTGTCCAATTATAGACCAATATCAAACCTTCCTTTTGTCTCTAAAATCCTAGAAAAAAAATAGTGTTCAACCAGCTGAATCGCCATCTTCTAGCTAATAACGTTCATGAAGTTTTTCAGTCAGGTTTTAGGTCTCACCATAGCACTGAGACAGCCTTAATTAAAGTTGTTAATGACTTATTAATGTCCTCTGATAATAACCAAATCTCTTTTCTTGTATTATTAGATCTTAGTGCAGCCTTTGACACTATAGACCATAACATCTTAGTTGATAGATTAGAAAACATTGTGGGTGTTACAGGATCTGCACTCCAGTGGTTTAAATCCTACCTGACTGATCGATATCAATTCACCTGTGTTAACAACCAATATTCTGATCTCGTTAAAGTTAAATATGGTGTCCCACAAGGGTCAGTTCTGGGTCCACTCCTATTTGCATTATATATGCTTCCATTGGGATCAATTATTCGTAAACATGGAATCAGTTTCCACTCATATGCAGATGATACACAGTTATATGTTTCAGCTAACCCTAATGATGGTTGTTCAGTCACTAAGCTCGAGGACTGCATCCAAGATATTAAAATGTGGATGTCAAAAAACTTCCTACTGCTAAATTCTGATAAAACAGAGTTTCTGATAGTTGGACCCAAGGACAAAATTAACAAAGCTTCTAACACTATGTTAAACCTTGATAACTCTTTAATTAGACCCAGTTCATCTGTAAATAATCTCGGTGTCGTTATTGATTCAGATCTCTCCTTTACAAAGCACATTAGCAATCTTTCTTTAAAATTAAATCTTTAAAAATCTTTAAAAATAAATTAAAAACACATTTATTTAATCTTGCGTTTAACTAATGCCCTGTAGATAAAGATGTAGATCTCAGACTTGGCTGTGTTGGGGGGGTAATCTCTGATCAGTGTATGCTGGCATTTCACCTCTTCACCCACCTCATCATTAATGGGGGGGGTGTGGCGCTGGAATGATGCTGTTCCGGGGCGCCATCTCAACTATGTAGAGTCTGCAGTATCTGCCTCTTTTAGTTCTGCTGCTCTAGTCAGTGATGCCGGAGTCACATGCTGCACTGTGTCAATTAATTACTTATTAATTAAATGCCGTGCTTTATTATCAGCTCTAACTCCCTTCCTTTGTCTGTTTCTTTTGAGGTGTCCCCCGGCTTCCTGGAGATCCATGGCTCTGCCTACGAATACTGTATGGATCCTGACAAGGCGGTCCTGCAGGACGCCCCCTAATGGACTCACATATAGTTTTCTAGTTGTTAGTTTTTCCATTTGTTTAATATCTGGACATGGCTGTCCTACACTGTGATGCTGCCCGGCCGCTCAAGGAGGATGAGTCCCCCACTGAGTCTTGGTCCTCCCAAGGTTTCTTCCTTAAATAACAACATAAAAGGGAGTTTTTTCTTGCCACTGTCGCTTCGGCTTGCTCTTTGGGGGTTTAAAGGCTTTTCATTCTGTAAAGCTGCTTTGTGACAATGTACTGTTGTAAAAAGCGCTATATAAATAAATTACTTGAACTTGAACTTGAACTATATATATATATATATTTAGCAGACGCTTTTATCCAAAGCGACTTACAAATGAGAATACCACAAGTCGGAAGCCATGGAGAAAACCAATTATACTGTAAATTCATCAAACCTGATTGTTATTCGAAGCTGTATATATATGTATACATATATATCAGTGCTTCTCAAATAGTGGGGCGCGCCCCCCTGGGGGGGGCGCAGTGCGGTGACTGGGGGGGCGCATAACAAGATATCACAGAGCAAGTGATATTAAGTGTAATGAACAAACCCTCAAGAGACAACATGGAGAAATATTTAACAGAGATGAGGAGAGAAAAGCGGAGATAATGAGACCAACAAAAGTCAACCGAAAGTTAAAACGAGGAAATTTGTCGAAGTGAATGTAGCGCTTGGTTTCACGGTAACTAAGGTGGGAGATGAAGAAAGACCGGCATGTCTTCTGTGTCTTTAAATGTTGGCAGCGGACAGCGTGAAGCCAAATAAATGAAGGCGTCACTTAAAGACATTACACCCCGATCACGCTGATAACCGCTTGAGTTTTTTTAATCGAAAACGTGACGAGTATAACCAGCAAATATTAATGCTTTATGAAAGCTGCTTCAGAAAAGCTGTGCTGGAAAACGGGCGCGTTGGAGACATTAGTTCCGATTTCCTCATTTTGATAAAAAAAACAAAAAAAAAAAACAGCACAAATTGTCGTATTCATTTTAGTTTTGTAGGTTAAAGTGTTAATAAATTGTGCTCCTGAATTAATATTGCTGATGAATTTGAATTTATTATTATTTATTAATTTGATTTATTTTCATTTTTCAGTATCAAATGCCAGTCAGTTCAAAAATGTTTCTAGTTTAAATAAGGATTTCATTCGTTTCTGTTACAAACTAAAAAACAAAGTTAATAAAATGTTTCTTTGTTCTAAGTTGATCTATATTTCTTTCTTTTTTATTTTCTTTATTGTTAATAAGGAGACATTGTTATAAAAGAGTTGTACTTAGAACAAATTTATAGACAAATGATACTAAATTGGGTGTGTAAAATACTTTTTCATCCCATTTTGTTATGTGGGGGGGGGGGGGCGCAAAAAGTTTACTTCTTCCTAGGGGGGGCTTAACAGAAAATAATTGAGAATCACTGATATATATACACACACACACACATATATATATATATATATATATATATATATATATATATATATATATATATATATATATATATATATACATACATACATATAGCTTGTTTCGCAAGCTTTTTTTTTTTTAAATAAAATATCCTATGACAAAATAACATTAACAAATTTGGAGTTTGTTAATGTAATTTTGTCATAGGACCTTTTTATGATCATTTATATGTATATGTAAAAAATATATATGTATTTTGTATAAAAACAAATTATACATGGATTAATGCCATTCGACTAGCACTTGATTAGGCTTCAATTAGGATAATCTTTATCTGATAAGAATGAATGAGTATGTGAGTGAATTAATTATCTAATACGTGTTTTGTTTTGTTTTTTATTAAAACATCGGACAGTGTTGGTGTCAATATTTTTCCAAAGTATTCCCAATTTCATGTGGCTTCGTTACATGTCAACTTGTCAAACAATACCACAAGAGGTCACTATTGTCTTACTACTCATTTAGAGTGCTTTAATTAAAGTGCATCATGGCACAAACAAAGCAGAGTATTGAGAGAAAATGCTTGTTGATGCTCATCAGGATAGTAACGTTTACAAAACCATATTTAATGAGATGCACATCAGAATAATGTTCTTGGGACCACCCTAAGCAAAACACTTGCATTAAAAACCTGCTACTTTGAAAAAAGAACATTGCTGCTCATCTGCAGTTTGCTAGATCACATAAACAAGTTGTGGATGTCAGAATGTTAGTGACTCCAGTCAATACAAGTGATGTATGCACATTTTATTGCTAGATTTTTGTACTGCTGTTACATGAAGCCATACTGACACATCTATCCATCATCTTCCTCTTAATTCTCTAATAGGGTCGCACCCCCCCATCCAGGGGGACAACATTTCGGGAGCTGGACAGATTCACCCAGGACAGGGTGCCAATCTACTCACATGCACACAATTTAGGGGCAATTTAGAGCAGACAATTTACCTTGAATTCATGTTCTTTTTGGATCATGGGAGGAAACTGGAAAACCTGGAGAAAACCCACACAACATGGGAGAACATGAAAACACCACCTATATTGTGATTTGAAATTGGATCCCCAGCGCTGAGAAGCAAACATGATAATCCAATCTGTAATATAGTACATATGACAATAAAAATCCTTGAATCCAATACTAAAAAGAAGAATTTCTTCTGACCAATGAAAATTGACTTGTGTACAATTGTTTTCTCAAAGAATTGAAAAATCTGTCGTTTTTTATCATA
Organism: Corydoras sp. C115; assembly: GCA_019802505.1. Classification (NCBI taxonomy): domain Eukaryota; kingdom Metazoa; phylum Chordata; class Actinopteri; order Siluriformes; family Callichthyidae; genus Corydoras; species Corydoras sp. C115. The sequence continues at coordinate 1,688,223 of JAFMOC010000083.1, read as the reverse complement.
AATCAGTTAGGCATTGGCTGGTGGAAGTCTCTACATAGATACAGCCATGAGACTGACCCCCAAGAAGTTCAATCACTCTGCTCCGTCCTCTTTCACTGGCTGCAGTCTGAAGATAAGCTCCTCCAAGGAAGGAGTCAAACAGCAAACCTGTCCTCCAAACCTGAATGTATACAAAAAACTCAAGTGAATACATTTCGATATGACCAACATAACACCTGTAGAAATGCACTGTATGAATGTCCTTCTTAATTTTTTTTTTTTTACAATTTAACACCAATTTATTTATATAGAATTGCTATAGCACTATTTAAAATTATTTTAAGTCATCACAAAAGCTCTGTCACTAATTTAGCACCACAGATTTTACATAGCACAATTTATCTGACAAGGATCTACAGAAAGTTCTCAAAAGCTGGAATCATGGCTTCTATATTAACTATTAATGTCCAAAAGAGTTTAGAGATCCAAATGAGCTGACTAGAGAATCTGTTTTTAGACCTTAGGTACTATGTACTAGTACTAAGGTTGGGATTTTACGTAATTTCAAAAAGCCATTTTATAGCATGGAGCGGTATGGTGGCTTAGTGGTTAGCACGTTTGCCTCTTAGGATGCAGGTTTGAATCCCGATATAGATGGAGCTTCCATATAGATGTTCTCAGTGTGTCTGTGTGAGTTTTCTCCGGGTTCTCCGGTTTCCTCCCACAGTCCAAAAACATGTATTCAAGATAAATTGGCTATTCTAAATTGGCCCATATAAAGTGTGTGCGTGTGTGTGTGTGTGTGTTCAATGACAGATTGGTGCACTGAATTGGTTGTATCTCCCCAGCACCTGAAATGCTCTCCTTTGGATGGGCATAAGGAATTCCTTGACCCTAGTACTGGATTAAACATAAAATAATAGCTGGATGGATTATAAGGATGGGTTATAAAACGTGCACTATACTGTATTACTTTATTCGAAATCATTGTTATTATTACCCCTATGTAGATCTTTAATTTAGGTTTTTTTCGGTAGAAAATGGCCTTTGTGTTGAATTCCGGACATCCATTCTTTTTAAACACACGAGTTCTAACAGTAGTCTCCTCACACTTGATCACAGCATATACATCTGGAGCTGGAAAAGAGATGAAAAGTGAAATGAGTATTAAATAATAATCAGAAGTTGGATTTGTAGGCAATAAAATCCTTTGAAAAGTATAATTTAATAATCCTATGTATAATTCAGTATTATAACACAAACCTGATTGTTTTGGCCTGCCGAGCATAGAAGCTCTGTGCAGATGCACTGTAGTAACTCTACATGGCTGAGACTCACAGCACCCCCACATAGAGGGAATGGGTAACTCATCATTTAACTCCCTGAAAAAGGAGAGATTTATTAGTAAAATCTTTAGATGCTTTGTGGGTAGAAGTTCATAATCCCAATGTTATATCTATAAGGGGTGAGCTGCAATATTCGCTGATTCAACGATTCGATTTGGAGAACCGTAGTCGACTATGAACCTCATAGTCGAATGTACCACTTTGACCACATGGGGGTGCCCATGGCTGCTGCTAAGCATTAGTTTTTACATGAAATGTCTTTGTTTTCATTATATATATAGCCTTTTGTCAAATAAAATTATCCTAATTTCTGTTAATATATTTTTTTAACTGATGTGTGCGCTTTAACAATAGGCTACACATTAATAAAGCTCCCCCTGCAGTTATTCCAAATGAGCAGAAAAACAAGTAAAATATAAAAAAAATCTTTTTTAAAAACCACGCTTATAGCGCCATCTTGTGGTGAAATTTTAACTGATTCGACAATCAGTCGACTATAGAGAAAATCTGACGAATCAGATTCGACTATGAAAATCCTTAGTTGAAGACACCCCTAATATCTATGATGTTTTAGCGGATGGACCTATATTATTTCATTTGGGTTCATTCGTGCACAATAAAAACAACAGTTGCCACTGCTAAACAAAAGTGCTACAAATTTTATACACACTTACAACCAATGCCACAACTACTATGAGTTGTTAGTATTCTTGTAAAGTAATTAAAACAACCACTTGTTGCCTGTAATGTTATATCTTTAGTATATCCTGTGATGGTTTGTATCATTAGTATGTGGTATGTGGACATCCTACAATCCCTTATATATATATCTCTATATATTAACAAGATCTGAACTTTTGATTAAAGTTCATTCATTCATTATCCTATATTAGGGTCGCGGGGGGGTTCCCCATGCCCATCCAGGGGAGAACGTTTCGGGCGCTGGGCAGATACACCCAGGACAAGGCGCCAATCTATCGTTGGGCACACACTCACTCACACAGACACGCACGCATACACACTCTATATGGGGCAATTTGCAGAACTCAATTGACTTGATCCATGTTTTTGGACTGTGGGAGGAAACTGGAGAACCCGGAGGAAACCCACGCAGACACGGGGAGAACATGGAAACTCCACCCAGATGGGGATTCGAACCGGGAATCCCTAGCGCTGAGAGGTGAACGTGCTAACCACTAAGCCACCGTGCCACCCTTTGATTAATGTTCTTAATCAAAAATGAATTTAACACCTACATGCTGGAAATGAGAAGATCTTTTCCAATACTGCGGGGGGGTTTCCCATGCCCATCCAGGGGAGAACGTTTCGGGCACTGAGCAGATACACCCAGCGATTGACTGCGCGCCAATCCATCGCTGGGCACACACAAACGCACTGGGGCAATTTGGAGAATTCGATTGACCTTGATCCATGTTTTTGGACTGTGGGAGAAAACCGGAGAACCCGGAGGAAACCCACACGGACACGGGGAGAACTTGGAAACTCCACCCAGATTGGGATTCGAACCGGGAATCACCAGCACTGAGAGGCGAACATGCTAACCACTAAGCCACCATGCCGCCCCTCTTGGCAATACAATTACTTTTAAATAAAACACTCTACATATACTATAAAAATATGAAATCAAATGGCATATCACCTGAGTTTAATAGGTGTGTTCGAAAAAAGGCGGATTAGGAAACGTCCAGTAGCTCCAGGCTGGAAGGTGGTGGGGAGAAGTACGTAACGGCCTGGATCAAGAATCACACGCAGGGTTATACTGCGGGAGTCCATGTAAACAGAACTGGCTGTCTGTTCAGTAAAACACTGCACCCTGTTTACACGATTCACCTCGACCTAAGGAACAGAGTGAGTGAAATGGCATATAGCAGCAATTATCACTTGATATATTCATTCATTCATTCATTCATTATCTTCCGCTTTATCCTCCATTAGGGTCGCGGGAGGTTCCCCATGCCCATCCAGGGGAGAACGTTTCGGGCGCTGGGCAGATACACCCAGGACAGGGCACCAATCTATCGCTGGGCACACACTCACACACACAAACACACTCTACATGGGGCAGTTTGGAGAACTCAATTGACTTGATCCATGTTTTCGGACTGTGGGAGGAAACCGGAGAACCCGGAGGAAACCCACGCAGACACGAGGAGAACATGGAAACTCCACCCAGATGGGGATTCGAACCGGGAATCCCTAGTGCTGAGAGGCGAACGTGCTAACCACTAAGCCACCGTGCCGCCCACTTGATATATTATTAACTAATATCAGTTCAATTTAAATACATTTTATAAAACACATTTTATAGCTGGACAGAAATTGGTCAAGTAGCTAGTTGCTGTAATAAAGAATTATGATCATCATTAAAGAGTAAAAATAAGATTTATATTTTCAATTACGACTGCTATAAGAAAAACCTTATTTAAATATAATTAATCACCTTTTAGATTAAACTCCAGCCACTTATGTCTCCATTATATGGTTACTTGAGATTAGTCGACTGTTTAATTTTTTTTTTTAAATGTTTCGATTATGTTTGGCATCTCAATCTAAACTACATACACAATATTCACTAGAGCCCATAAACTGTTTAGGATGAAAATAATTGTCTTCAATGCTGTAAATCAAAAGATGTTTTATGGATTTAGATTTTAGGCTGTGAGGGAAATTAAGTGATTTAGAATCTCACCCTTAAAACCTCAAAGCCAATCGGAAGGTTTTCACCTTTTCCCTCCATCCTTTTCATCCTTCTGTCCTCTTGTTGCAGACATATCAAAACCTCATTCCCCTTTCCAGCCAACTCGAACATGAACTGCACAAGTAGAAAAATAAATTCACAAGAATAAAAGACAAAATGTAAAAACAAAAAAAATCTAATAGCATATTCATTCATTCATTATCATCCGCTTTATCCTCTAGTAGGGTCGCGGTGGGGTTCCCCATGCCCATCCAGGGGAGAACATCTCGGGCGCTGGGCAGATAGACCCAGGACAGGGCGCCAATCCATCGCTGGGCACACACTCACTCACACAGACACACTCTATATGGGGCAATTTGGAGAATTCAATTGACTTCATCCATGTTTGTGGACTGTGGGAGGAAACCGGAGAACCCGGAGGAAACCCACACAGACACGGGGAGAACATGGAAACTCCACCCAGATGGGGATTCGAACCGGGAATCCCTAGCGCTGAGAGGCGAACGTGCTAACCACTAAGCCACCATGCCGCCACCTAATAGCATATTGTATTACATATATTTCAAAGACTTCCAAACAAATGTAAAATACAATACAAACAAGAATATTTGCACAAATTACATATTTCAAATATATTTAAATACCAATTAAATTGTATAGATGACCATAAATAAATCAAATTTCATAATATAATTTTTATTTTAAAAAGGTTTAATAAAAACCTTCATAACCCCAGATTGTTTAAGGCAAAAAACTACTAGTGCCAATAACAAACAAATATTATATAGATATTTAGAATACACCTGTAAGAGGTAGCTTTACCTGAGGGTTATGGAGAAATGTCTCCCTGTGGTTAATACATCCCCCACATCTGCTTCTCTTATCCATCTCTCTGTTCCATCGCTTCTCCACTACACCTTTGTCATTTTCCTGACATGTCTTCTCTTTTTTTTGCATCCTTATATCTGCAAGAACTGGCCGAGCCTTCAGGTCGCCAATGTAGATTTTTTCTTCAACTTTACTGGCCATTTTTGAGTGCATCTGCCTTTCTCCCAGCATTTCTTCTTTTTTGCCTCTTCTTGGGGCAATTACGGGTGTCGACCACTGTGCACCAGAGGAAGTCCTTTGGATGTTGAAAAACTGTGAACCAGTTGAGGTTTTTGAATCCACAGGAGCATGAGTCCATTCTCCACTGCAACAAGTTTCTCTCCAGTAATCCCAAGGCCAGAACTGGTGTCTCTCGGTCATTCTGCACACCACCATATCTGTAAAGTGTTGGCAGAAATCCTCAAACTCCATCCTATTACAGAGAAAAAGATATTTTATATATATATATATATATATATATATATATATATATATATATATATATATATATATATATATATATATATATATCCCATAACAGAAAATATTTGAAACCTAATATCTGCAGTTTGCCATGCACAAACATTTATAAAAAAATTAAAAAAAAGGCTACATATCGGATACATTATATGTACATTACCTATACAGTTTGGGGATCCTAATACTATACTGAAATGACATGTTTTTATGAAGCTGGATTCATACAATGTTACAAGATAAGAAAATGGGATTGAATGAAATACTTGAATTTAACACTTAAGAGATGTGTACAAATACTGTTGTCTATATACTAGTGTACAAGATATTAAGCCAATATGTTACTCAGTAGTAATCGCCTATATATGGCCAAATTGTGTTTTCTTAACAATGCATCACTGTCAAAGTGATTGACCAACAATTTATTAAATTACAGCAAATGTTTGTACTACCAGAACTCCCCCACATCTTTGGTAATAAGCCCCATCTTCTCTCTTTCAGTCCGTCCCAGATGTTTCCACTGATGAGACCTGCAGATGAATACATTGAAACACTTAAATTCCAAAGCTAAACAAATTAAACATTTAAAATGTATTAGAATTAATCAACACATTAGATCATTTGGTAAGTGATTACCCTTGACTCCAGGCACCTGTCCAGTCTGCTGTGCCCCATGGGTTCCTAATGCACACCATGTACAGCCTGGATGCTCCACAAAATGCAAGAAGCCCATCTCCAACACGGATTTTCTTGACCGTTGTTATACCATATGCATGACCCTTTACTAACCCACAATCCAGCACTGTCTCTATCTTCTCTCCTTCTGCTGGCTAAAAAAGGAATGAAAACTTTTTGGAAAGTAAAAAAGCAAGTGGCACAAAAAGGACAAGGACTAAAATAAACAAAAAGCAATGTAAAAATTGGAATACTGAGAATTCTGTTAAAAAAGCCAAGTAAGTAGCCTCACAGCCAAACATTCATCATGTCAAACAAATACTTATATTATTATATTATAATTATTATGATTAATATAACAGACCATAGGTGGCTTAGTGGTTAGCACGTTCGCCTCTCAGCACTAGGGATTCCCGGTTCGAATCCCCATTTGGGTGGAATTTCCATGTTCTTCCCGTGTCTGCGTGGGTTTCCTCCGGGTTCTCCGGTTTCCTCCCACAGTCCAAAAACATGGATCAAGTCAATTGAATTCTCAAAATTGCCCCATATAGAGTGTGTCTGTGTCAGTGAGTGTGTGCCCAGCGATGGATTGGCGCCCTGTACTGGGTCTATCTGCCCAGCGCCCGAGATGTTCTCCCCTGGATGGGCATGGGGAACCCCCCTCGACCCTAATAGAGGATAAAGCGGGAGATAATGAATGAATGAATGAATGATTAATATAATAATTTGCTGCTCAATATAACATAAAAACATGGCAAAGGTTTTTTTGTGAATTAAGTGTGTTTGAAAAAGTAAATGTGGTTTATAATCACTTCAGCATTTAAATTTGGTTGCTAATTATTTATATCAGACTATGTTATACTCTAAAAATAGATAAATAATAACAAAAAAAATATGAACAAACCTAGCTGGTCAGGTCTGTTTGTGGATATATACAGTATATGGTCATGGAAAAAAGACAGAATACTTTGTCTGGGTATACTAAATTATCTGATTCTTAGAAGGCACGGAAGGTCTTGTTCGCACAGACTTCTAGAGCAAGGTCCTTTAGACAGACTGCTTGGTATATGATTGCCCCAAACTTTGCAGAACGATGTGAGATTCTGTCATACAAAAAATCATAAGGTTTTACATGTTATTGATTCATGGGATACACTTCGTGTTTCACACATGACTTTTTGGCTTTGCGTTTGTTAAATAAATAATGACACAGTGTAATTTGTCATGTGGTGTTGTTATTCTCAAGTTGTATTTACCTGAACCTAAGACCTTCTAAGGATCAGATGTTTTTTATATCCTGATACATAAACCATGTCTCTAGAGAGAGAGAGTGCGAGAGAGAGAGAGAGGATGATGATAACTGTATTAGTCCCACAATAGGGAAATTAAAAACAATGGGGATATTCATTAGGTGTTTCTGTTTTACCCTTATAGAGCATGTGATGAGAGCTTTCTGATGATGTGCTTTGGCTAGCATTTGGAACAGTGCTTTCCTCCGATCAGCACATTTGGTCAGTGTCTCTCCATCAAGAGTCAGTGGTTCAGAGACGCCACCAGTAAAATCCACCAGAGCTTCTGCAGTATTTCCTCCCTCTAAAGCTTCATAACAGCCATTTAACCTGACAGTCAGAAAGACACAGATGTTACATTTTTGACCTCAAGTATTATTTCATATTACACCAAATCAAAGTGATTTAAAAAAACATGTTTACACACAATCCGATTTTAATCAGTAATACAAATACCAATAAAGAAAACAGCCAAAAATAAAATAAAAATAGTTAAGTATCTTTACTTAGTCAAGTCATACTTGGCATAAGCTTTCTCCAAAAGAGCGCTCCAAAACTCTTGTGGTGTGGCTGAGCGACAGAACAGCAGAGTCCCATCCTCACTTACAGGTAATCGGTCATCCACCACCACATCTATCCACTGACCCAAGCGCCAAAAACGAAAGTGGAAAATTCCAGCGTATAGATCTGGACGCTTGGGGTTCCACTCCTGCTCCATGTGACCTGGAATTACCTGGATATCGGTGGGGGAAAAGGTCAACATTGACAACGAATGTACTTTACAGATTATCACATTTTAATTTGGTCCACTCTTCATCAATCCTCTTCATCAAGTCATAGTTTGTTGTAGTTAAACAGTTTTTGTAGAATCCACAATACTAAAAAATTTAGTATTGTGGATTCTAAACCCACCATCATTGTCTATTTAATATTACCTAGAAGGAAAAAAAGGTATAACCACATATTTTTACGGCTGCACTGTTCCCAGTCTGTGTTTATACTCAACTATAAGTATAGTATAACATTAAGTGAATTAACATTCAAAACTCTGCAGCCCGACTCGTGTTTAACCAGCCCAAGTGAACTCATGTCACTCCATTACTCACTTCCCTCCATTGGCTCCCTGTAGCTGCTCGCATTCAGTACAAGTCACTGACTCTGGCATACAGAACCATTTCTGGATCTTCCCCTTCCTACATTCACTCTATCTTTTCTAAATACACTCCGACTCGTTCACTTCGCTCCAGTGATGATTGCCGCCTGGCGGTTCCACCTCACCGAGGAGCTAATTCTCACTCCGTGGCGTTCACCACTGCAAAATGGTGGAACGATCTTCCCAACTCTGTCCGTAAGGCAGAATCACTAAACAGTTTTAAGAAACTACTTAAGACGCATCTCTTTAACAAATACCTGTTGTTAAAAAAAAAAAAAAAAGGGGGGGGGGGTGGGGGCGCAGCTTCGAATAACGATCAGGTTTGATGAATTTACAGTATAGTTGGTTTTCTCCATGGCTTCTGACTTGTGGTGTTCTCATTTGTAAGTCGCTTTGGATAAAAGCGTCTGCTAAATGACTAAATGTAAAATGTAAATGTAAGTGCTTGATTAACTGTGTTAACTGTTTAACTGAGTGTAATTCTGTGTTAACAGCACATTTCTTCCACTTCTTTGTTTTTCCACTCTTTTCTCCTCTGCTTAAGACAGCTGTACAGCTCTATAAACTGTTTTTTTTATTGTAAGAGCTTAAGATCAAATTACTGAAGATAGAAGTTTTAGCCTATTCTACCATCCTTTCCCTACAATTACAAAGACTCAAACCTTTTTCCATAGTGATGCTTCTGTTGCCAAACAGGAAGTAGCTGCCACCATCCAGCAGTTACCTAGACTGCCTTGATGCAGATCTCTGGTACTGATTCCATTCACAAAAAGTCGAGGATCCTTACACAGCTCCTGAGGTAGGCACAGGCACACGCATACACATATAAATATACATAGATTATATTATTATATTTATTTTGCAGAGACAAAAGGCTGGTCAGAGAAATTGATACAGAGAAATGGTGGAACACTGTTGTAGAATTACCAAATAAATCTTCGGACACCAAGTCTAACTATTTGGCTAATTGAAAGGCTTGCCATGTAAAAATCATACCCATCATCCATCTTTATAAAAGTGCCTGGGGTTGGGACACAGACTGGAACAATGTAAAAAAAAAAAAAACTTTTATCTGTTAACAAACATTAAAGATGTAAATGGAACAAAATGAAATGACTACACTAAAAAGAACCTAATGCCCAGTATGATGTATCCAAACTTCAGACTGGTTCAGCACATATACTATACTTTCATATTCATATTTTTAAAACATATTTTTTGGAAAGTAATGTAAATTCACTGCTCTTACAAATACACATTTATTGTGTGTAACAAAAAGAGGCACTGTGCTCTCACTTATCAAATTACACTTTGACACTGGACCCTCTCTCCAAGGAACACCAAGTGTCAATTTACAGAAGTCCTTCTCTATCTCTCTCTCTGTTGCTCACTACTTAACACAAATACTGTTATACCAAAGCTTAAATAGTTTTTCCTTTTCTCATGTTACCATGAGACCACATATGGTGCGGTAATTAAACTTTATCACAGTTAAGGTTGCTGCATCTCTGTGATTCTTTTATATATTAATATGCATTTTTTCCCTATTTTTTACTAATACATAATACAAATTAAAATACAATTTCATCAGTGACCTAATCTGTTAAAATACATGGAACAAACATAAGGCCTGTGAGGAAAGGCCCCAGACCTTTTTAAATATGTGTGCTGTATGACTCGCTGATATACTTATTACTCAATAAACTATATTAAGTGCAGATATATTTTCCTTGCAATGTGTTAGCAAATTCAAAATCTAATAATAATAATAAATAAATGTCAGTTATTTTTTACAACATAACCAATGTTGAAGCCAACCATGCAACATACACGCGATACCAAGTGTCAAGTAGCAATGAGAATATGCATCTCTAAGTTCAGAAAGACCTTTAATTAAACATATCTGTTATAGTGCTGCTGACTGCGCAGCCATAATTAGACTATCAGTGGTACATGTCCACATGAAAGACAAGAGAACACCCTGAACTTTTCCTTTACCAGCTAGCTTTAGCTGTTTATTAAGCAGTTGAGAAAATAAGTCATCATAATGTGATGGTTATTCCATTTTTACACTTTCTTAAACATTAATAACATTTTACCTTAGAAAAGGCAAAAATTTTGCAGTTCTAAATTTTAAGACGGTAATGCTAACTATATGTGTACGTGATTAGCACTACGCTATGCAGCATCGGTTTGTCCTGGATATAACAGTAAATTCTTTCACCTTTAAAAAAACAACATAATTAAAAAATAATACCAAGACTACATTTCAGTTACCACAACTTTGTTTTAGGTGTACTGGCAAGCTTTTTACTTTGTTGTAAAAAACAGATTTCCTTCTCATGTATACTAGCACTAATCCCACTCATATAACATTAAAGAAAAAGATTTGATTTTACTGACGCAAGCACTATTACTTACACTATGCCTTTTATTATTAATAATTAATAAGTTATTAATAAGTTGTTTATTTGATTGCATTTTATGTGCAGCTAGTAGGTCTATATATTAAAAACTTTTTGTCCAAGAGCAAAAGCAAAAAATTTTAAAAATAAAATAAAAATAATCGCTGGTCACACACTCATTCACTCACACAGACACACACACTCCAAATGGGGCAATTTGGCAATTTGGAGAACTCAATTGACTTGATCCATGTTTTTGGACTGTGGGAGGAAACCGAAGAACCCGGAGGAAGCTCATGCGGCCACGGGGAGAACATGGAAACTCCACCCAGATTGGGATTCGAACCGGGAATCCCTAGCACTGAGAGGCGAACGTGCTAACCACTAAGCCACCGTGCCGCCCCCTTTACACCATTAGCGATTTTGCAAAAGACATTAGAACTAGTTTTATTCTAAAATGGTTACTGTCACTTTACTGTTTAATCCAGCTGTGATTTTTTTCCTTACTCTGGGTCTCTTCCATGTGAGACCTGGGGGTGGTGTTCTTTTGTAGAACAGGGACTGTAAAGAAGCAGGAAAGTAAGGATCTTGAAAGAGAGAGCCTCGCTTCATACAAGCTTTCTTCAGTTTGTAGTAGTTCTGTCCTAGAAACAGACACACATTTTCTGGCATTCTGTAATGCAAAAGAACAAGGAGGGCGAAAATTATAAGAGAACTGTTCAGAACTGCACAGGTTAACTTCATACATCACACTGCCAAAATTACTTCTCTATTTAAACAACTCTTTGGTCGCTGGAAATGTAAAATTGTGCCATTTAAGAAAACATACAGCTTTATGACAGAAAACATCTGTAAACCACAACGAAACATCTCGGCCAGAGTTGCAGGGTTGATTGGGTTACAGGATTTATTTTTACATCAACCCATAGTTGCACTGGTTTAGGGGGTGAAGGGAGGGTGGTTTGTTCTGGCAACTGACGGACCAGAAAAGAAACCATAATGAACAGGCCAATACTCGCCACTACCACAACGCAATGTGCCCAAGCTAAACAGAATGGTAATATCAGATGAATTTGATACAAATTTTAAAAGAAAAAAGAAAATAGTGTTGTTGTTTTTTTGGGGTGTGGGGGGGTACATGTTGTTAAAGGTTTAGGCACACCTAAACTGCAACTAGGCACACAGAGGGTTGCAAGAGAGCATCAGAATGTGATCATGGATAATTTTGTCAGTTAAACAACATTGCATGATAAACTATTGTGCCTCATAAACAAATGGAGAACTTAAAGAAAAGCCATTCAAAAACATAGTTGACTTTTTGCAATAGTTTAGCTTAAATCATTTTAATGTACTTTTTATTTTTGAGAAGTTCTTCCTACCAAAGAGACAATAAAATTGTTATTAAAACTGATGCAAAAGCCAACATTCAATCATTAATTCTAACATGATAAACCTATGCCTTTCCCAGCACTTACAAGGGGAAAGCAGGGAACATTCTACATTGGTCTAAAGTCTATAACAGGTAACACATTCACACCAAGAGGCGATTACATATTTCGAACATGTTTTGGACTATGGGGGGAAAAAAAACTCATGCACAATGTCCAATGCAGGAATTATTTACATATGTGTGAAGCAAAGGGGAACCAACATGGTCCTTTTGGCCTTCAGAAAGAGCCCAAGATGCTCTAAAAACCATATTTCAATCAATGATTAATGATTTTCTTAACTCCTTTAATTATATGAAAATCAACATAGAAAAATAATAATCTAAGCAATGAATCTCTTAAACCTGCTCATTTAGTTTGTGTTAACAGGTAAAATGCCAGGTAACTTTGCCATTTCTACAGGTGGTAGAAATGGTCATTCAGCTGTCATAACAGAAGGCAAAGCAATAATTACATTCATTCATTCATTATCATCCGCTTTATCCTCTATTAGGGTCGCGGTGGGGTTCCCCATGCCCATCCAGGGGAGAACGTCTCGGGTGCTGGGCAGATACACCCAGGACAGGGCGCCAATCCATCGCTGGGCACACAATCACTCACACAAACACACTCTATATGGGGCAATATGGAGAACTCAATTGACTTGATCCATGTTTTTGGACTGTGGGAGGAAACCGGAGAACCCGGAGGAAACCCACGCGGACACGGGGAGAACATGGAAACTCCACCCAGATGGGGATTCGAACCGGGAATCCCTAGCGCTGAGAGGCGAACGTGCTAACCACTAAGCCACCGTGCCGCCCGCAATAATTACATATTGCTAATAATTACTAATTACAAATCACATTAAAAACCTCCCACAGAATAGGCATAATCTCTGATTGTATAATTGGATTCAGCAATTATAGGTTAGCAAAAAATAAATAAATAAGGTTGAGAGATCATCCATTGTACTAAAGCATATACAGAATTTAACCAGGAGCACAAATAGGAAGATCTGACTGTCTTATAAGCATTTTTAAGTAATGAGATTAAAAATGTCAGGTTTCTTTCAAATATAAAAAGGTTTTATTTTTGACCACCACTGCCTCTGTATGGTAAGTCTTCTGCAAGCATGTTAATGTAAAGTTTGTAAAATCAGTTTTATAAATTTAAAGTCTTTTATTTATACAGACAAAAAGAACATTCAATTTATTCACTTCAAAATACAAACGAATATTCATATAAAGTAAAACACCATTTAAACACCACAAAACTCACCTGTTGTTGGATATTCAGGCTTAGGTTTTCTTAAGTTTTAAACCATCATCCTAAATTCCAGCTTTATCCAGTTCCTCTCATCTTGATGTCATCATTTTATAATAAAAGCTGGTTTTAAGAATGCTATTCATGTCCTTTGGTCGTGCTCATCATTAAGGTAAAGTCTCGAGGCACTGTGACAGGAGTCATCTTTCTGTTACCAGTCTGCATCTTGTCACCATGGTGAGGAGGAAATCTTCTGAATGGACCGGTCCCCTGGCAGGGAAATATAAAACTTTGTCCAACAACACCTGAACAACGAAGAATTTTTCATTTCAACCTATAACATCACAACATGAATCACAGGGATCTCTCTTCACATGAAGTATGTAGAGCCAATATGCTTAACCCATCTACACCTTTCTAAATAATTTGCAAAGTGTATAAATCAACACAAAGTAAGATCTTGTGTTATATTGTTATTATTACTATATTATATTTATAAAGGTACAAGTACAAATCAGTAAGCAGTGAAAGTTTTATTTTACTGCATTTGTGTAAATTTTATATAAATTTAAAAAAACCTCAAGAAAGCAATAGCTTAAAATTAAGGATAACACAATTTACTGTTTAACATATTAGAATAATAAATGCATATGTAAACTTAGATTAATAATCAATATAAGTACATGTGCTTTTATTATTTCTATTTTATATGTAGCTGCTCGTCTTTACTTGCTGAGTCAAAAACCACCTGCTGAGAGAGATTCCCTTACTCATTACCTTTTTTAAATCCCATATACATTATAGTTAACATTCTCAAACATTTCTGTCAAACCAGAACTCCTCAGTTAACACAGAAAAAAAAATGTAAAGCCACACTTACACCTTCAGCTTTTCTTCTCTGCCTGTAAAGCCCCACAGTCTGCTTTTTACATCCTTGCTTTCCTGGCAGTCTAACTTGCCATATCTGCTGTCATTAAGCGCGCGGCAGTGACACCTGAATCCTCTAGAGGCCTCATGTGCACACACACTCACACACACATGCACATGAACACACATACACACACTGCAAAAACTAATTTGTTGAAGGAACAGCTTTTTTTTCTTCTTTTTTTTTTTAACCCATCCTGTGTTGAGGTGTAATAATTGTGAATAAAACAATTCAAATTCACCAATTTTAATAATATATTTATTTTAAAATTAGATCATCATTATAGTCTTTTGTACTTTAATATTTAAAATAAAATCTAATAGGATAAACAGTAAAGTGCTAAAAATTAACAAGAGTGTCATATTGACAAATTGTCACTTTTGTATATATTTGTATATAAACCTATATGACAAATGCACTGCAACTATACTCATTCATTCATTATCTCCCGCTTTTATCTTCTATTAGGGTCGCGGTGCGGTTCCCCAAGCCCATCCAGGGGAGAACATCTCGGGCGCTGGGCAGATACACCCAGGACAGGGTGCCAATCCATCGCTGGGCACACTCACTCACACACACAGACACACTCTATATGGGACAATTTTGAGAATTCAATTGATTGAACCCAGAGGAAACCCACGCAGACACGGGGAGAACATGGAAACTCCACCCAGATGGGGATTCGAACCGGGAATCCCTAGCGCTGCAACTATACTATTTATTCTATTAATAACAAAGGCAAGTGTATTATTACATAATATTATTTCAGCTCATTTTATTATCTTCCACTTAATCCTATAATAGGGACTAGGTTTGCAGGGTGGTTCCCCATGCACATCCAGGGAGAACGTTTCAGGCTGTGGGCAGATACACCTGGGACAGGGCGCCAATCCATCACTGGTCACACACACACTCAGACACACACACTAATAGGGGCAATGTAGAGCAGCCAGTTTACCTTAAATTCATGTTTTTGGACTGTTGGAGAAAACTGGAGAACCTGGAAATCCACATGGAAATGGGGAGAACATGGAAACTCCTCGCAGATTGGGATTCGAACATGGACCCCCAGCATTGAGAAGCGAACATGCAAACCACTGTTAATCAGATACTTTCAATCAAAAGACCAACAAAGACCATTATAATTAGGCTTTATGCATAACTATGCACAATACATTAATTATGATCAGTTAAGAACAGTGGATAACATTTTCAGTTGAACAAAGGCTTAATGACTTTCATTTTATGTATAATATTTTAATTAATTAAACCTAATCCAAATGTTAACAAGTGAACAGCAGGTCTGACTAAACAGCATTGTAAGCAAGTATTCTTCATCACAGTACATTTTTGCTAAGTTATGAGAATAAATAGATTCTCTGACTCATTAAAAAGAAAGAAAGAAAAAAAAAATCACAATATAGGTTAAAACACAGTATATTATTGGACAGCACATGAACCACCAGGAAGAAAGTCTTGGACATAGGTAGCCACTGCCTTGGTGAGGTAAGTCATGGTACCAAAACGGCCACTGGGTGCACTGTCGAAAAGCAGCCTGCAGATTCCTGTGGATGGGTCTCTTTCAAGAATGTGTTCTTCAGCATTAAGGGCTTTCTGTTTACAAAAATAAATAAATATAAATAATAAGGGGTTTTACTGAGCAGTGCTCAAAATCCACACAAATATTTCCCAATTTAAATAATCAGCTGTTCAGTTCATCCATACTGAAAGTTTTAAAAAAAAATTTCACAATGTACTTGTAAGAACAAAATATGGCCACTAAATATTTTGTAAAGAAAATAATTAAAATGTAAAAAACTTTAAAAACAATGACTCTATCAAAATTTAAGCTTTCATTTTCTGAAAAACCCAGCTGACGAATAAAACTCCTAACCTGCTACTTAATAATTCAGTAAATGGCTCTATAATAAAGTAACAGTAAGATAAATAGTGAGAAACAAATGGGGCAGATATCTCTGCCCCATTTGAGTGTATTTTATTAAGTCACACCAATTTTGGTGTAATTTGTGTGTTGAGAATTCGGCATTCTGGTATATTTGTAAAAATCTAAACATTACCCTAAAACCAATACCAATGTTGATGTTTTTGCTTGTTATGGCTTACAACTTCTCATTGTCACTGGGTTTGACAAAGTTGCCAATGTGAATGCCCAGAGGATGCCCATTATGGCTGACCCTGTGTTCTGATCTGGTTGAAATACATGCATGTTATTTTGTATAAAAGCTTTTTTAAGATGACAACATTTGGGCTGAAAAAAAATGTTTTAGAAATGTAGTAAAAACGTAAATTGAATACATTATACCCAAATAAACAAATGTATTTACATAAAAAATTGTAACCAAGTTAACAAATACAATTCAGAAAAAAAAGAATGAAAAAAATGTCTGCATTAAACCAAGTGCTGTTTAAAGGGGAATTATTTTTAGGGCATTTGTTGCCTTCATCAAACCCATTTTTTAACACATCTTATATGTGCATGCACATACGTACCTGCTCCTGATAGAACATGTCATTAGCAATGTGAACGATTCTTTCTACATGGATGATGCTGCCGATACTATGGAGATCAACATCAGCCAGCATGGTAAGCACCAGAATCGCCTCCACCAGCAGCTGCCTGTACTCAGGCTGAGGAACACGGTTCAGCACAGTCTCCACATGCACAGCGAACTTAATCTCACCAGGAGTCATCTGTAAACGATATACAAGCAAAAACATGTTCAGGAGGCAGGAGTGAGGAGATAAGTTCAAGATATATGATCAGACATTATTTGCACTTGAATCTGAGGTTGACTTGGTGTGGCAACACACCTCAACACCAGCCTCAAAGCACAAGAATCGGCAGAAAGCTTTATAATCATTTAAATCTGATATGAAATGTGTTTTGATGAAACTAATGAGCTTTATGGTCTAACAAAACCAAAAACTGATTAGCAAAATTTGTTGCTGAGAGAGTGTGAGTTGAAGAGTTTATGAAAGGCAGAGAGCAGCCAATTTTTTTTCTGCAGTGTTGTCACCCTCTGCAGTCTACTTCTGTCAGCCTCTGTGCAGCTAGAGTGCCACACTGACACAGCATGGGTCAACAGGCTCTCAATGGCTGTTTTGACCAGTGCAGAGGTGTTGACTGTCCAGGAGAAGTCTGCAGAGAGGTCTACTGACTCTTCCTTCTTTATAACATAAGGAAGATCAGACCCTTTCTGACTGAACATGCTACCCAACTGCTTGTTCAAGCCCTAGTCTTATCCCGGCTTGATTATTGTAATGCACTTCTTGCCGGTATCCCAAATTCCACCATCAGACCTCTTCAATTAATTCAAAACTCTGCAGCCCGACTCGTGTTTAACCAGCCCAAGCGAACTCACGTCACTCCATTACTCACTTCCCTCCATTGGCTTCCTGTAGCTGCTCGCATTCAGTACAAGTCGCTGACTCTGGCATACAGAACCATTTCTGGATCTTCCCCCTCCTACCTTCACTCTATCTTTTCAAAATACACTCCGACTCGTTCACTTCGCTCCAGTGAGGATTGTCGCCTGGCGATTCCACCTCACCGAGGAGCTAATTCTCATTCTGTGGCGTTCACCACTGCAAAATGGTGGAACGATCTTCCCAACTCTGTCCGTAAGGCAGAATCTCTAAACAGTTTTAAGAAACTACTTAAGACGCATCTATTTACCAAATACCTGTTATAAAAAAAATAAAAAAAAATAAAAAAAGGGGGGGGGGGGAGGGCGCAGCTTCGAATAACAATCAGGTTGATGAACTTACAGTATAGTTGGTTTTCTCCATGGCTTCTGACTTGTGGTGTTCTCATTTGTAAGTCGCTTTGGATAAAAGCATCTGCTAAATGACTAAATGTAAATGTAAATGTAAATGTACACATTCGCTATTAATGAACAGGGGGGCAAGGGCAGCCCTGTTTTGCCAGAAGTCCAGGATGAGTTCTTTAGCCTTGGTGATTTTATTGTAATTTAATATATGTTAACTTGGCCAAAAATATAATAACTGCATTATAATATGCAAAAAGTTCCACGACAAAAAAAATGCAATATTCAAGCTACATATAGTGTTTGTATAGTATATTACTGCAGTAAGAACTTTAACAGGAAAGTCAAACCTCTCTTGTAGTTGATGATGGGAGAACGAAGCCCTCGATTGACAACCCGTGACACTAATTGATAGAAATGAAAAGCTTGCTTTTATATACACTTTTAAACGAACTGTTATTTTTAATTCAATAACAATTAAGTTTTTTAGATGCAGTCAAACATTGTGCATATTACATCCAGAAAGAATCTATTTAGCACTACTCACCTTCTCTAGAATTTTCCACACCTTCTGATAGAAGCCCACTGGGACTCTGTTAAGGGCTCCATCCAGCCTCCTGCGGCGCAACCACTGGCCTTGCCGGCTGTCTGAGGCTGCAGGAATACTCACCGAAAAATCAAAAGACTCAAATGAACTGAGACGCCGTTTCTGCAGACACAAAGAAAAAAAAAAAAAAAAACATAACTTGGCAGACATACAGTATATACCTTAATTGTGAAATTAGAATAAAATGTTTAAGATCTTACACTGGGCTCCATGTAGTCCAAATCGATAGAGGTCTATGAAAACAAAACATGGTGCTCAGAGTCACTTTTACAAAGTCGATTATATGATCGAAGCAACATTGTTAATGAGCATTCTTTTATGATTGCATATAGATTAGCCATACAAGTATCTCCCAGTGCACTTTTGTGACACAGTGCTGTAAGTAGAAGCAAATAAAATTAACCATTGTGTGGAACTGTGTTTCAGATGTTGTCCAGCATTTTGCTTATTAATTAAGAATTGCATATATTGCAGTGTACGATTAGAACATGCAACATTTCGTAGAAAAAAAACCCCATAAATGTGAAAGTCTACTGATTGATCAGTGGTAGGTTAAACGAGATTGAAGCAGACGAATTTTGACAAATCACCTTACTCTGAGATGACCAACATTCCTCCAGCTGCAAATGCAAACAAAGCTTATTTACATCAGTTTCATAAATAAGTGCTGAAGCAGTATATATTTTTTTTATTTCCCCCATCATCATTTAGGAACTGTACTTGTTCATTTTAATGTGCATTACACATTTAAATTTGTGCAGTTTGCACATTGTTTAAATTAAAGATTGTGAACTCGGTAGTAAATTAAATATACAGCAAATTCCAATGGCGTTATTGTATTTGACACAAAACAGTGGCCTAAAAAATACAAGATGTTGCTCGGTGAGTAGCGCTGTTGTCCAACATGATGGAGGTTTGAGTCCCAGTTAGAGTAGTAGGATACATTTTTTGTGAAGTTTAAATATTCTCCTCATGTTTCCTAGTGGTGCTCGAGGTTCCTTCCACTGTCCAAAGACATGAAAGGTAAAATGTAAAGACTAAATAGTCAAAGGTTTAAGAGCATGGGTGAATGAGTTTGTCTGGGTTTGCTGTAATGGACTAGTTATTTATCCAGGGTGTTTCTTGCCATTGAACAATGAGTGATGTTTATGTTTATAACTCTACAGTGTAGCTGGTTTTCTTCATAACTACTAACTTGTGTTGTTCTCATTTTTAAGTTGCTTTGGATAATCTGCTAAATTACTAAATGTAATGTAATGGAAATGTTATAAATAAATGACAGCTTGCATTTATTTTAGAATGCATGAATCAAAGGAAGATGTAAACAACAGCAAAACACTTGATATAAAAGGAATAAAATTTTGGATTGGTCATAATTTCAGGATGGCTTACTACTTTTCTCAGTTACTTTAAATGAGATCCTTCTTTGTATAATAAAGATTTAATTTGCCTTTTTTAATGCATTATGTAATTAAGTTGGGCACATTTTTTTTTTAAAACAAGAGCTTAAACTTTTGACATGCATTTACACAATATTTAACTATAATTTTCCAGCATTTATTCCTTTTTATTTTATAATGTCCTTACATTTTGGAAAATTTAGTTAGGTTTGTTTAATTTAGGTATTTATTACATGCCTGGTTCATATCAATGTCGTTTATGCATGTATGTATAGGACATTGTTAATAGGCTAAAGAATTAATTAATTGTTCAATAACTCTTGTGACAGTCAATTCAGAAAAACTCTTTAACAACAAAATCTGTACACATTTATAAAAAACAAAAACAAAATGTGATATTGGACAAACTAAAATCAAATTTGTTATGTCCATACTTTTGAATAAGAACTTTAGATACTAACCAGTCGCATGTCACTTTTTAATTTGCTGATGCCTGCACGTTCACTCTTGGTGGCTCCCACATGACCAACCTCATGAATTGAGATAGCTGGACTTACACCTATCTCCACTAAATACAGAAAGAGAAGATAATATCAGGTCTATGTCCAATCTAAAAATCATGCACAAAACTGAAATCATTTTAAATATTAAATTGAATTAATTAGTACCATTCCGCTGCACACCAAACTCTTTGCCACTGAGAATGTGGTGAAGCAGATTCTTCAACTCAGACGGACTCAAACTCATTAAACTTTCTGTGGCCTCTTCATCTAAAACAAAGAAATGCATGCCACCTGAATTAGTAATATGCTTTTACACACATAAATGCGTATGTGGACACTCACCCAATTCACCCAATGCATGCCACCTGAATTAGTAATATGCTTTTACACACATAAATGCTTATGTGGACACTCACCCAATTCACAATGTGTCGTTTTCTTGATTAAGTACAAACTGTTTAGTTTAACAAGCATAAAAAAGTCCTCTGCAAAGTTACTGTGTTTCATAATATAAAAAATGTAATAAAATAATTAGTCTGGATGGTGCAAAATTAGAATTTCGGTTGTCCAAAACTTTATTTTAAGAACAGATTGAGCTCAGCCATGTGGTCTGTTCACTAGGGGTGTCTTCAACTAAAGATTTTCATAGTCGAATCTGATTCGTCAGATTTTCCCTATAGTCGACTGATAGTCGAATCAGTTAAAATTTCACCACAAGATGGCGCTATAAGCGTAGTTTTTAAAAAAGATTTTTTTTTTTTATATATATACATTTTACTTGTTTTTCTAACAAAAGAAAAACTTTTTTTTTGTTTTTCTTTTTTTTTCTAGAAATTAGGATGATTTTATTTGACAAAAGGCTATATATATAACGAAAACAAAGACATTTCATGTAAAAACTAATGTTTAGCAGCAGCCATGGGCACCCCCATGTGGTCAAAATGGTACATTCGACTATGAGGTTCATAGTCGACTACGGTTCTCCGAATCGAATCGTCGAATCAGCAAATATTGCAGCTCACCCCTACTGTTCACTATTATTTTACAATGAATTAAATACATTTCCATTCGTTCATTTAGCAAATGTTTTTATCCAAAGCATAGTATACAGATGAACTGTAGTATTATTAATCAAAAATCATGGTACCAATTTTGTGTGTGTGCTATAGCAAGTGCTTCTGGGAAAGATGTCTCTTTGTTACTTAAAAAATGCTGAAGGTCTTAGCATAATGGACAGAGTTAGGAAGCTTATTCCACCATTTAGCAATGGTGAAGAATACAGAGTAAGAGTTGGCCCGGCGCTGAGGTAAAAAATAAAATAAAAATGGTAGTTGTCACTAGAGAGCAGTAAAACATGCCTGTGCAACAATGTAGGCAGGGAGCAGGCCATAGTGCCTTGTAATGAATGTGGGCAGCTACAGTAAGCCTTTTGAAAGAGACGTGTTGTGGAGCACCAAAGGCTCAGTTAACTTGATTAAACATAGAGCATAAGAGATTCCTACAACAGGACATTATATTAAATTAGATGTTTAAAAAAAAAAAAAACTATGGTTTATAACAATGATATTTTTAAAAAAGCAAGCCAATATGAGTAACAGGAAATTACTAACACAAAAAAAAATTATATTAGGTATATGGCACAAATTAATAGGCTGAAATAGGATGGATACTAAAAATACAATCTTAAAATAACCTGAGCAGTTGAGAGACTGGGCCAACTCAGTTGCCATGACTTGAATGATGAGGCCAATTCTCAGCCTAAACATCTCACTGAACAGTCCAGGTTGAGTCCTGATGTTCATAGCCAAGTAAACCATGATCTCCTTTTACACACAACAGCAAACAAAGCAAATGAACAGATAGCAGTTGCTTATTTTATAACAGCAAGGCAGTAATCAGAAACGTATCAAATTACACACATTAACTTCTCAAAAAGTTTGTTAAAAACATCAATGTGGTTGTGAGTAGGGCTGACCTGAGTGAGGATGGAAATGGTTATGTTGTCCTCACTAGCTTGGTCAATTAATTTAGCTAGCTCATCAGGTGGCATGGGTCTGGAGAACACATTACCATATCTTTTATAGCTGTAGTTATGAGTTTAAAAAAATCTAGCAAAGAAACTAATTAGAGGTACAAGCACAACTGTAACATATAACATTATTTACTGAAATAGGTATTATTTAACTCACGCGGTGATGGTTTTCTCCCTTGGTTCTGGAGGTAAGCCCACTGTTAAATGTTTTTGATGAGCCAGTAAATCAGAGCAAGCCTAAAAGTACACAAGCAACGTAATCACACACTGGTTATGTTTTACCAACATTATTTGACTTCTTCTTTGCAAAGTTTTAAAAAAGTTGCAAAACTGATCGATAAGAGCATTTTCTGCTTATGTGTATAGTTGCTTTCAGACATTAGACCTGACCAGTCCAAAAACAAACAAGTTTGGTTAAAGAAAATTCTACTGTAATTCAATGACCTAGCATCGTCAATGACCGTTATTGTCAATGAGAGCTTTCATATTCGGATCACTCTTTTGAGGCAGTGCGTGTTAATTGAAATTAGTTATAATACATCACTATGCTCTGCAAGCCTGAAATTCCCTGGTCATAAGCAAACAGAAATGTACATGTGAACACAAATGTCTTCTAGCATTACATTGTTCCCTATAGAAACTTGTACTTGGTTTAAGTGATATGTTTATACTGTAATTATATATACAGTATTTGTAAATTGAGTGTTGTAATGTGATCTAATGGAATGGAATGTTGTGTAAATCAGCTCTCTCTTGTAAATGAGTCCCTGAGTCACAAGAGATTATCTTGTCTAAATTAATGTTTAATAATAAAACTCTCTGATAAAGGTCATGTCTAAATGTAGCAAAAGTGTTAAAATGGTAGATTTTGTTTGTCAAATTTAACAAAAGCCAATAACCTTGATGGTTCATGACCAAAATAAGAATAGTAATGAGATGGAAATTGTTCATAACCCCCAATAGAAAATAAAAAAGGCTAAAACTAAAAGTATAGCAGCATAAGGTACATCCTGACACTTCTGAATAAATAACATCAAACTTAATAAAGCAAAGCTGCTCACCCAGTCGAGTTCTTCCACTTTTTTGCGCAGCATGCCATAGATCATTCGGATGAGGCCCCAACAGCGCAAGTCTCCTGCTTTCTCATACAGCTCCATAAGCAGCCGGCGCACTGTGGTACCAGTTCCATATAGCTGAGTGTCCCATTCCATACCTCTGCAAATATGCACACCAACACAAGTGCTAAATATCAAGTAATAATTAAAAATAATAATAAAATAAATAAAATGTATGTCTAAGAGTAGGTCTAACAGATTTTATGACGACGCTGATTTCGTCTTTTTCTTACCATGAATTTATTTTATACTAATAAACTGGCCTCAAACTACTGTGGGAGTGTAACAGGCCTCATCCATAAACTGTACTAAATGAGTCATTTCTTTAAAAAAAAAAACCTAAAAACCTATTTGCACATTTTTATGAACATTCTGAAAATCATCTCAATTCAGTTTAGTTATTATAAGTTTGTAAAATCTCACAGACTCTACACTTGTGATCTGATCAGTTGGGTCAACCATTCAGTCATAATTTAATATGGACTGATGTAAAGGCATGTGGGTAAAAAAAAAATGTCAGTGCTAACTTTTCTTTAAAGAGGATATATAAAATGTCTGCTTGGTCTTGGAGACCCTGTGTTTCTTTGAGCAGTTGGACGAGAGCCTTGCAATCTATAGATCCATCAGCATCACGGGGCAGATCAATATCCGAAGACACAAACAGCTCTGGAACCTAATGTAAAAGACAAAAAATTAATATAAGAATTAAAATCATGTGAATATATGTGGCAGTAAATGAACAAGTGTGAGAATACCAGGCCAGTTTCCTGTCCAGTGGAACTTTTTAAATTAAGAGATGGTTGAGGAGATCTGAAGAGCTTAGTGGGCAGATACATTTGCACATCTGGAAAAAACATTAAAATACGAAAAGTAAAAAATATCCAGAAAAAGATTTCCAAGCAAGTTATGATTTTTTTTCATGATAGCAAATATTCAAGCCAAATATTAATAAAATACAATAAAAAAAAAAAAAAAATACTCACTATGAAGCTGAAGGTCTTTAGCCTTGTTTACTAGTGACACCATTTCTCTGGTTTTATTAGCAACATCTTTGAAACGAACAAGACCAGTAGTCCTACGCGCTACACGATCCTCGCACTGAGACACAGATGTAGCCAACAGCTGATCCAGATACTGAGCCAGATCATCTTTGGTTGGAACAGGAATATTTTTGGTTAAAACTCCTAGATGGTCAAAGTTTTCAAATATATGCAATAGCTAGAGTACAGTATAAATGGGTAAGGACAACCGTTTTAAAATCTAGGATATAAAAACATCTGATTCATTGAAGGTCTAACAATAAGGTAAAAAGAACCTCGGATAAACAACATAATTATTAATTTAACTGAAACTAGAACAAATGCAAAAGTAGTGTACAAAAGTACATGTATAAGTACATTTTTTATTGTTTCCAAAGCAGCTGAGTAGCAATCAAACCATGGCAATTTATAATTTGGTTACTATAAATGTATCATTTTATTCAAAAAGAAAATTTGTCACATTACAAAATATAAAAAATGTATCAATTACATTAATAAAATGCTTGAAACTCTGCTAATGACTACACTAAATTTCATATGTATGTAATGTAACTTCATATATATGCTATATTGTCTCTTTGCTGCTGTTGACAAAGTAAATTTCACCAGTCGTACTAACAAAGGGTTATTCTACATTTACATTTATTCATTTAGCAGACGCTTTCATCCAAAGTGAATTAAAAATGAGAGAACAATTCTTATCATATTCAGCAGTGAATACTCAAAATTATATAATTTTGCCCAAAGATTTAGATAAATGTTAAAAATAACATATTTTAAAATGTTATTGCTTATGGTAAAAAATAAAATCTACCACTCAACACTTAACAAAACGATTGAAAAACTGTACTATTAGAACGATTTCAATTGGCATCTTGGAGTGGACGAAGGATCTGCATTTCTATACTTACCATCAAAGCCTTCACTCACATTTTCATCCTCATCATCTTCACTGCTTGAACTCTTTGAGGGAGGTTTACCACCATCCAAAAAACTCAAATGAGCAAAACTTGAGGTGGTCAAGAATTCTGACAATTTTCCTGTCTGTATTCTAAAGAAAGATGAAAATGTTCAAAGTCTCAAGCACTATTTTAAAAGACACAACCAAAAATATTTATGGCTTAAAATAGTATGGCTTCACCTTGCCCCTCCATAGTAACCATCCTGGAGTTTCTTCAGAGTGGCCAGTACAGCAGGATCCAGGTCTGTGTGGTCCTCATCTGAAAAAGAATTTCACATCCCACAAAATCTCTTTTTAAGGTGTTTCATTAATGTTATTAAGTTCCGTTCAGCAGAATGTAGTTTCTGGCTCATTATGTGAGTCAATCAGAACATAAATCAGCTAATTCATTAAAAAAAAAACAGCTGATGATTGAAACAGAAGTTGGATGATTCTGATATTGAATCTATAGCTTACTGCACATTGATATATTTCATTAAGCATGCTTTGGTTTACTGGTCACATGCATTAATAAGCTTTACATATTATTCATCTGATTGCTAAGTCCTACATTACAGCTGTGAATGCACATGTACAGTACATTCATTCATTTATTCATTATCTCCCGCTTTATCCTCTATTAGGGTCGCGGTGGGGTTCCCCATGCCCATCCAGGGGAGAACGTCTCGAGCGCTGGGCAGATAGACCCAGGACAGGGTGCCAATCCATCGCTGGGCACACACTCACTCACACAGACACACTCTATATGGGGCAATTTTGAGAATTCAATTGACTTCAACCATGTTTTTGGACAGTGGGAGGAAACCGGAGAACCCGGAGGAAACCCACGCAGACACGGGGAGAACATGGAAACTCCACCCAGATGGGGATTCGAACCGGGAATCCCTAGCGCTGAGAGGCGAACGTGCTAACCACTAAGCTACCGTGCCGCCTTGCACATTTACAGTCCTCAAAAAAAATAACATGATTAGAAAATATTTGTGACCTGCAATAACATGATCACTATGAGTCTCATGACTCTATGGAATGACCAGGAGGGTTGTGGCCATTGACCATTTATTGTAATCGCTGTATGTCTAAAAACTTAACAAGCACACAAATGTTTTTTTTTTGTTTTTTTGGGGGGGGGGATTTTTGAGTTGTGCTTTAATTTTGGTCCAGGATTAACACATACTACATACTCATCTTCACTCTACATGTTTACAGCCTCTGCACAGTTAATTGCTATTACTATTCATTTATGACACTGAATTTCTTTGGTGGGGGGGGGGTTGAAATGTTTATAACATTCCAACATGTTGCACTATAAATGTAACGGCTGCTTACTGAGCATGGTCTGGGAAACTGGAAATGTGACTGTTGGGCGGCCGGTCATCCTCCAACGAGAGGACAAGTATGACAGGTCAGTGCGCAACATCTCTACAATCATTCGGTTATCAAGGGCCAGGTAGAACTGCTGGTGATCAATAAACTGAAAAAAACAGACCAACAATGAAAGTCTAGGGAAAACAAAGGACACGAGGAAAAGTAAAAATGACAAATGTTTCAAATGAAGACAGGCTTACAGTGATGATGATGATGATGATAAAAAGTCAAATCAAATACAGTGGCATGCAGACATTTTGACATCCAAGTGCTAAAATTATTGCACAGTTAATAATGCACATTCTTGTTTCTGGCTTTTCCTGCACACCATTTCGCCATGTTCATAATCCATCAACACTTCTAAAATTTTTACCTTGATCTCCACTTTTTAATATATGTCTATTTGTATATTTTAATAAATCCAATTTACTACATCTACTTCCAAAGTTTTCTGATATTTAAAGAAATAATTTTTTAACGGCGGCACGGTGGCTTATTGGTTAGCACGTTCGCCTCTCAGCACTAGGGATTCCCGGTTCGAATCCCCATCTGGGTGGAGTTTCCATGTTCTCCCCGTGTCTGCATGGGTTTCCTCCGGGTTCTCCGGTTTCCTCCCACAGTCCAAAAACATGGATCAAGTCAATTGAATTCTCAAAATTGCCCCATATAGAGTGTGTTTGTGTGAGTGAGTGTGTGCCCAGCGATGGATTGGCGCCCTGTCCTAGGTCTATCTGCCCAGCGCCCGAGATGTTCTCCCCTGGATGGGCATGGGGAACCCCACCGCGACCCTAATTTAGGATAAAGCAGGAGATAATGAATGAATGAATGAATGAATAATTTTTTAACCTATATTATACACTGTACTGGAAAACCTACATATTACAGGTCTTTTTAAAAATCTTGTGGGATATGCCTGTTAAAATGTTTGCATCTTCATACAGAAGAGCATTTGTGGCTCACAATGTTTACATCAGGGATCTGTGCTGATCAAACTATTTTACACCAAACTCCCTCAGCCATGGACCATGCTTTGTACTGGAGCAGAAGGTGGTCATGTGTGTGTGTGTGTGTGGGGGGGGATTTCCCCATGCCCATCAGGGAAAGAACGTTTCAGGTACCCAGGACAGGGCCCCAATCCATTGCTGGGTCACTCACACACACTATACAGGGGTCAATATATAGTCAATTTACCTTAATTCCATGTTTTTGGACTGTGGGAGAAAACACACACACAGACACAGGGTGAAGATGTAAACACATTGAGATATGAATCTGGATCCCCAGTGCTGAGAGACGAATGTGTTAGCCACCATGCCACCCATATGAAATAAATGCTTTTTAAATTTTTTAACTTTCAAAAGAGGTCAATTAACACTTATAATTTGGCTAAAAGTCTCCAAAATGTACATATTTCAATAGGAATTTTAAAATTACCTGAGGTGTAAAGGTAAAGATTGTGTTGCGGATAATATACAGCTTCGAAGTTCCTAACACACCAATCCTGCGACACGGTCTCCCAGTTAGCCCCAACCTCTGATTGCGTCCTGCATTACGAGGGAAAAACAACATTTTACAATGAATAAGCTTTATAAAGTTGTTTACTGAAGTCTTATTTATGTGATGAGATTGTTTCCTACCAAGTCTGGCATAAATGTGGCTGAGCACTCTAGAGGGCTGCACCCTAATCGGGTGAATATCTGCCACGGTCTCCACATCTATACCATTCCTTAACAGCAATGCCTTAATGTCATCATTCTCTGCCAAAAAACACACTGCCAAGGACAAATAACCCAGCACTTCAAACATCTTATTACAGACAAATGTAGAAAAGCAAGCATGTGTAGTCACTTGTCTGACCTTGGACAACCACATCAGGTTTAGAGATGGTGGAGAATCTGCGGTTAAGTGGATCTATTTCTCCAGGAGCTAGGAACCCCTGCATTTTATTTTTTTAGAACATTACTTTCTCTTAATGATGATGCTGTGGCTTTATTTGAAATATAATGTAACATTAGAAACTTAGATAAAATAAAAACAAATAAAATGAGCCAAGTGGGTTCTCACCTCTGCCAGCAGGCTTCCTAGGATGTAGAGTGACTGGCCCCACTTCAGAGGGCACTTACCCATAGGGATCCTCTCCACAGAGTGAGGGTTCATATACTCCTCTTCCACCTGTAATAACAGCCTTTCAGTCAAAACCAAAACATATTCCACCCAGTGCTTGCAATTAAAAAAAATACTTTACTATGTTGTAAAATCCTTTCATTATAATATGTGTACCCGCTCAGGAGGCACACTATAGAGTTCAGGCAGGAGACGTATTCCATCTTTCTGCTTTATCAGTATCGCTTCCAGTGCTTCTCTGTACTCCTGAACCTGAAAATACCCATTCAAATAATGTCTTTCGGACGTTTGTATCTTTTAATATTAATCAAACAATACGATAAACAAAAACTTTTTTGGTTCATTTCCAAATATAATATAATATAGATCATGTCCATTATAAGGGTGGAATTATAGGTTAGGAGTTGGGTTTTGTCCCAACATTTTAAAAAGGTATATTAATTAGCCCCTAAATGTGAATGCGTGTGTAAATTTATTTGTGCATGGGAACGTTTCCAGGGTTTTTTTTTTTTTTCCTTGCCTGATGGGTTAATCTCTAGCACCCCCCTGTGACCACACATGATTGTGGATGAAGGGAAAGCTTAAGTTTTTTTTTGGCTGTGCATATTTATAGTATGCTTTAAAAGCAAATAGAGACATTTGAAACATTCAAAAAAACATTGAATAACATAGGGTTATTAAATAACACAGGTTGGTCAAAGCAGGGTCACCTTTGACTGAATAATTATAATTTTTGGAATCCTTAAAATAAATAAATTGCATAAACTGTAATCATGGACTGAACAAGATTATACACCACCAGAAATCAGGGCAGATCCAGTTTATATAAGAGGATTAAACATCTGCTGCAGAGCACTAATACACATCTCTATCACTAATAACACATCACATTTAGAAAAGGACTCTCTAACCTGCTCTGGACTGTTAATAAATATGCCATCCAGGATCAGATAAGTCCAGAAAAGAGGCCATTCACATTCAATGTTCTCAAATAGCTTTAGCTCAGCTGATTCATAATACAGTCTACTGGGATCCTGAAGAGAGAGAGACAAAAGATAAATTATAGGGATAAAATAGATGGTATAATTCCAGACCGGCGGAACGGTGGCTTAGTGGTTAGCACGTTCGCCTCTCAGCACTAGGGATTCCCGGTTCGAATCCCCATCTGGGTGGAGTTTCCATGTTCTCCCCGTGTCTGCGTGGGTTTCCTCCGGGTTCTCCGGTTTCCTCCCACAGTCCAAAACATGGATCAAGTCAATTGAATTCTCAAAAATTGTCCCATATAGAGTGTGTTTGTGTGAGTGAGTGTGTGCCCAGCGATGGATTGGCGATCTGTCCTGGGTCTATCTGCTCAGCGCCCGAGATGTTCTCCCCTGGATGGGCATGGGGAACCCCACCGCGACCCTAATAGAGGATAAAGCGGAGATAATGAATGAATGAATGAATAATTCCAGACCTGGCAAACTCCATGATTGAATAAATTATAAAGTATTTTATAAGGTGAGACACAGGCGGAAAGAGATGCACTATAGAGTTCATAAGACTAACTTTTTTTTCTCGTACTTTATACAAAATTCAGGGCGACACGGTGACTTAGTGGTTAGCACGTTCGCCTCTCAGCACTAGGGATTCCCGGTTCAAATCCCCATCTGGGTTTCCATGTTCTCCCCGTGTCCGCATGGGTTTCCTCCGGGTTCTCCGGTTTCCTCCCACTGTCCAAAAACATGGATCAAGTCAATTGAGTTCTCCAAATTGCCCCATATAGTGTGTTTGTGTGTGTGTCTGTGTGAGTGAGTGTGTGCCCAGCGATATATTGTCGCCCTGTCCTGGGTGTATCTGCCCAGCGCCCGAAACATTCTCCCCTGGATGGGATGGGGAACCCCCCACGCGACCCTAATAGAGGATAAAGCGGAAGATAATGGATGGATATACAAAATTCATTCCCAGATAATAACACACAACCACTTCTCTGCACCTTCTGTACCATATGCACTTTATATCTTTATATCATGTTCATACTATGTATATATTATGCTCATATCATATTATATGTATCTACATTTAAATACTTCACCTCTCCATGCACCAGTCACTGTTACTACGGCACTTTATATAAATAATGTATATATTGCACTTCTGGTTAGATGCCATCTACATTTCATTGGCCCTGTACTTGTACTCTGCACAATGACAATAAAGTGGAATCTAATCTAATAATGCATCATTGGTGTCATACTCTTAACATCAATACTAAATTTATTAGCAATTTTTAAATGAATCCATTTTCATTTCCAGACTGAACCAATTCACCTCTGATGGATACAAAGTATAAGCTTTTACCTCTTTAGGTGTTTTGTGTCC
The DNA here is from genome assembly GCA_019802505.1 of Corydoras sp. C115. Taxonomy (NCBI): domain Eukaryota; kingdom Metazoa; phylum Chordata; class Actinopteri; order Siluriformes; family Callichthyidae; genus Corydoras; species Corydoras sp. C115. The sequence continues at coordinate 1,656,396 of JAFMOC010000083.1, read as the reverse complement.
ATCTCGTAAAAACCTACAGCAGCCATAGCGCCCCTTCAAGTAATAAAGAGCCATGTTAGATTTAGCAACGCAGCAAAAATAAGAATCATGTATAAACTTAAAGAACCACAAAGGACCTGTAGCTTGGAAATAATCTCTTCCTTGGTGATGTTGACTAATTCAATGTCCTCCACAGCAAATGCTGGATAAGAGATTATAGCAAGAACACCAGCATCTACTTCTTTTGATGTTGATGCTCTGGGCAACAAGGAGTTCAGGATAGACTATAAATAAAACAGCAGTGATGTTACTTTCGAGCACAAAACAAGTTAATGCTTCTGTGATTTTCAAAATTTAATTCCATACATTTTTTCATAAATGTACATGTGGAAACATGTAAAACTCTGACAATAAGCTATACAAGTTGTATTGAACATCCCACTTGTGATGGGGATTTGATTTATAACCCTTAACCTGCATTTACAACGTCATATTAAAATAAACACGAAATAAAAACGAAGTCTGCATACACTCTTCCAACTTTGTGGCTATAACAGTATATTTATAACTGAAACAGTACAGTGGCTTAGTGGTTCACACGTTTGCTTCTCATCCATGTTTGGGGATCCATGTTTCCATGTTCTCCCTGTATCCATGTGGGTTTTCTCCGGGTCCTTCCACAGTCCGAAAACATGGATTTAAGGTACATCGGCTGCTCTAAATAAATTGCCGCATAGAGTGAATGTGTGTCTGTGTGAGTGAGAATTTGCCCAGTGATGGTTTAGCGCACTGTCCTTGGTGTATCTGATGAGATAATATATAATGAATTGAATACTGTATTAATATAATCAATTCTGAAATAAAGGGCAGCACTTGCTGTAGTGGTTAGCACATTCTCCTCTTAGCATTAGGGATTCCCAGTTCAAATCCAAATCTGGGTGGAGTTCCATGTTCTCCCCATTGGTTTTCCTCCAGGTTTTCCAGGTTTCTCCCACAGTCCAACAACATGGATCAAGGTAAACTGAATGCTCTAAACTGCCCCATATAGAGTGTGTTTTTGTGAGTGTGTCTGAGTGTGTCTATGTGTGCCCTGTGCTGGGTGTATCTGCCCAGCACCGGAATTGTTCTCCCCTGGATGGGCATGGGGAATCCCCCCAATACCCTAGACGGAATTCTGGTTGAATAAAGACAATTGGGTTTGTCTGTTTCCTTGAAACATTGGTGATTAAAAAGAAAATGTGTTGGAAAAAGAACATAATTGCTTCTGTTAATTAACTTATGATTCCTTATGCAATAAAGTAAGTTAGAGTAAATAAGTAAGTAAGTAAGTTAGTAAAGTGAGTTAATAAAGTAAGTTCCTACACCATTCTACAGTCACCAGGTGTATTATTGAAAATAAAGTACATTCTCTTCTGCTGTGCCTCTACCGGATAAACATTCATCAGAGAATGATTGCTTTATTAGAAACATCTACTTTTACCTGACAATGCTGAATATCATCTGGCAAGCATGAACCACAGAGCTGGGTCCTCCTTTAGCACCAAACAGATTCAACTCATCCAAGGCTTCCAATGCTGCCTACAATCACCAAGGCTCAATATTATTCAGGTTTTATTTATTATTATTTGAAATACAAAGCCAACATTCATTGTGTATATCCTTTTATTTAACTTGCAACAAAGACATAGTGATATTTTATTACAACAGGATATCAACTTAGCACCACTATTTCATATATGAAAGAAAGTAACAATCACATTGTCCAACAGCATACAGAATCCCTTTTTACTGCACATGGCTGGAGTTCACGAGAAGGTTAAAATGTTTCAGACTGTAAGAGCAAAGGAGTCAGGTTGGGGTTATATTTGGTCAAACACATCAGCAACCATGTCAGGGGTTTTGTAAGCATTAGGACCTTAAAGGAAACGTGTCAAGATTCTGATCTGCTTAAAGGCAGGGATAAAGAATATGTAGTTGTGTATGTTAGGGGAAAAAATTATAAAAGATCTAATTTAGGGGAAACAATGAACTATCAACACATTTATCATTCAAATTAACCAAAGACTATATGCAACAGTCTTATATGAGCACTTTCATTTATAAGAAGCCATACATCATAAACCAATATTGCAATTTAGGCAAATCCTAAAAAATAATTTAGATTGATCTGTAGGACAACAAGACCTACTTAAAGACCTACAAACTTTACAATACAAGTATAATATTTGTAAGTCGCTTTGGATAAAAGCGTCTGCTAAATGACTAAATGTAAATAATATTCTTGTTTGTATTAAAGACGTTTACTGACTTTAATATGGTTAAATCCTTCACTATTACATAAAAAGGTATTCAAATGCATTAAGGAGGACCTTACAATCTTACTTTTGCCATTCCGATTGAGCTGGCATTAAGCTCAGGGATCCCCTGATTGGTCTTGTCACCTCGTTCCCACATCCCATAGTCCTAAGCAACAAAAATTGGTAATGCAAACATATCAGGCTAATACATACATGGTTAGGCAATGAAGAGCTACAAATATAGTTACTTGGTCTGACTTACTGCAACTTTGTAAGCAGCCTCAATGTAAAACATCAGATTCTGGATCACATCAACTTCATCCTGTGTGTATACAATATGCAAACCTAGAAGCATACATCATAAATTAGTGTTGCTATATTTTTTCATTAAGCTTTTTTTAACCTAAGCCCAATGACTGCATTAGTGCCAAACATACCCGACGCAGTCATCTGTGCCAGAAAGAGAAGGTAGAGTGATGTGGCATCCATCTGTAGGTGACCCCAATCGGCATCTCCCACCACTGTTGCACATGTGTGGGTGTTATACTTGGCGTGAAGGCAATCCATTGTGCTTGTCGTGAACTTGAATTTCTCTACTTTAACCAACTAAACAGAAAAGGCCAGTCAGCCATGCAACCTGTTCCTCTATAGCTAGTAAACATACTAGCTTGCATCTAATGCACCTATTTAAAAGAATAAGCTGGTCCTTTTAAACAAGCAGGCATTCGGCTGATTGTGATGCTGCTGAGCCATTACATGGCCAATTGATGTAACCCCTGAGCAGAACACTCATGTCTCCTAACTTTTTTGGCCAGCAGTCTATAAAACAATGGGTCTGAATACATTCATTTCATAAGTATTCACAAGTCGTTCTATGTCCAGAAGGAAATAGAATGGCATGTCATCATCAGAACATGGGGTCCTGTGTGCTGCCAGCTCAAGGCCCTGGCATCTGCTATAAAGTAAACAGTTCTAAATGCCACCAAGTCTCCTGTCTTGTACATGACAACATGATAGAACAGAACTAGATAGGTCATGCTGGATTACCTGCCGCATAATGCACTGCAATAAGCCTCGCATGAGTTTCACAACACTCTAAAATAAAGAGAAAAAAAATCTGATTAAGCAGAACAGTGGTAAAACTCATAAAATAATAATAGTTAAATTAAGAGTTAACAATTAAGTGACCTACAACAGTGATCCATCTAAGTACCAGCACATGGTACACTTTCAACTCTGACATTTCAAAATGTAACATGAGTAGCTGAAGGTTCAGACACCAAACTGTACACATATAGACACACAGCCATATTGCTTCTGAGACCAGAATTCAGTGCAGAAAGAATACTAGCCTTAAATCTTTAGAATTTTTGTAAATTACATTTTGAATCAATAAAATTGTTATTAAATTCATTACTCAACAAATAATCTCCCATAATGTCAAAGTTGTGAAAAATTATTGTTAAAATACAAAATAAAATCTTTAATTAAAATTTATTTTGACTTTTTATTCAAAATCCTGTAAATCCCCAGTGGAGGCAATTTACAGATGCTAAAAATCTCATGCATCACTACAAGCTTACCATTTTTTATATTTATGGGTCTGCTATAAAGTAAACCAGATTGAACCTGTGTGTAGTAGCTCTGGGGTTAATGTGTTGGACTATCAATCTGATGGCTGTGGATTCAAACCCAAGTTGAACCCACTGAAGTTACCAATTTGGTTATTGATAAAAATCCTTAACCCCTTTTTACTTCTCAACTATCAAGTTGGGATACTTGTATCATAAACATGAATTTGAACAGTGTGGTACCTGCTCCAGCTCATAGGCTTTAGCCTTGTCCTCATCCCTGTCAGCATTCTTCCTGTAGGCCAGACTCAGAGCCCAAACTGAGATGATGCTGTATACATTATCCCTGACCCATGCATCTGGCTGCTCAGCACTAGCAGGTAGAAGACCCAGTCACAGGGTCCTACAAAAACACACATACAGTTATGGAAACAAAGTACCAGCAATCTTTATACATGCATACTTTTTTTTTACATTAATAAAAATGTCTATGCTTTGTAAGGTGCAATGGTTATCAAAATGAATTGTCAATGAAAATGCCAATGGCCAGATGATGAGCTCTTTTAATTAGGTACATAATTTAAAATATAGAATATCACAACAAAAATTTTACATAACAGCTGTACAATGCATAATCAATAACAAAATTGTGAATTGCCACTTGTCTTTTAGTACCCAGGTAAAATAAAGCACTACTACTCAAATGCATATTAAGAGTAACCTCAAGTCAGAATCTATAATATTCTTTAGTAGACATCTTCGAGCTTATTAAAAAAAAAAAAAAAAAAAAAAAAAGTAGGCAAAAGCTCTTTCCCCTGTGTTACACCAGCTTCAGATATTATAATGGAAGTTAGTGTGGCTGGCATCCCATGAGTGAGAGGAAGCACAAGACAGCCCTCCTTGCCCCTGTATTATGTCACATAATACAGGGGATAGCTGATGGGTTGGAATTGAATATCACAGAATGAAGGAGAAAAGGGGAAAAATCCAAAAAGGTACAAAATAAAAAAATAGATGGTAATACATAAGCTAAATTATATTAAGTTTACATCAGTAAAAATAAATGAAAATAGTTCAGGAAACAAGCATCTATTAAAAGAAAATGATTCAGAAAATGTGTAGAAACGTTTTTTTGGACTACAATAGAAGTCGGAATTTGGAGCACAGCATAAAGTGAATTTAAGCACTAAAAAAAAAAAATCTACAGTGATCTGTAACTAATGCATCTTCCAATGCTGTCAGTCTTTGAATTATGTTCTGGGCTGTTTATCCTGGTGAGGAGCCAATTATTCATAGCACAGAGGGACACCCTGAATAGGTCACGGGTCCATTGCAGGGCAAACACAGTCAACCTTCATACAGACATTCACACAAACGATTCACCACTAATTCACTTACTACAATATTTTAGAATCATGGTAGGAAACCGGAGCACTCAGACAACATATAAAACATGTGGAGAGCATGCAAGTCTTACAAACAACACAGAAAGGACCTTGTACACCTCATTCTCCTGATCCGAGACAATCACACAAACCACTGCGCGACAGTGTCATCCTCATCCTCATCCTCATCCTCAATTACTATTAACGTTAGCAATTTAACAAATAACTCAAATCCCTTTTCACACAATGTATTAGTAAAGCTGCCAATGTAGACCATATTTTGAAAAGAAAACTTTTAATTACTTAGCACTGAGGGGTTAATAAATCAAATTTAAATGATCTTACAGATTTGTTCATATCTCCAGGCTTTAATTTTTTTTACTTTTAAAGATCACATTACAAATAGAGTATTCATATAAATATTATATGATTATAATCTTCAGATGAGCCAGTTATAGGTAGAAGACATAAACAAGTTCTAACAATAGTTTAACAGTATGGAAGTGATTCATGTTAAATGTATAGATCTCTTGCTATTACGTAATGAAATCCTGGTACAGGATTAACATTAAAGAAGTCACCAGAGAAACCGTATGTTAATAAAATAAGTAAGTTTTGTGAGAACTAACACTTTAACAGAGAGGAGGAGCAGGTTTGTACTCACTTGGTGCTGCAGGATAGTTTGGTGAACTATTCGTGCATAGTTATCGAGCTTAACTCCAGAGTTACTGCGACTCCTCATTGTTTTCTCCTCCGATGTCCTTAATTAATCAGCTCCATCAACGTTGTCGTCGAGTTTACAAACATTCAGCCTTTAATTGTTTAACAACATGAAAAACCTTGACAAGCCGGAGCTGCGCCACGCGTTTGCAGGTGAAACTGTCAGACCGAGGCTCCGTCCTCCGTCCAGCGGGCAGCGTCCTCAACTGCACAACAGCCTCAACGTGCCTTCAAACAGATCCTCTACAGCACAAGCATGTTTATCCTCTAAAACTACAACTTATTTACTCCATTAAACTTATTCTCACGATCGAGTAACACGTCGATCTGAATCACATTCGGAGCAGGCTTATATTTTGATAGGTAGTTTTAGTGTTCCGTACAGCAGAATTCACACCATGCGCGGCGTTGTCAAAATAGTAGAGCTGTGCGATACCAAGAATTTTGGTATCGATCTGATACCAAGTAAATACAGGGCCAATATCGCGATATTCGATACCGATACCGATATTTTTTAATATTTAAGCTTCATTGATCCAAAAGAGGGGCGGCACGGTGGCTTAGTGGTTAGCACGTTCGCCTCTCAGCGCTAGGGATTCCCGGTTCGAATCCCCATCTGGGTGGAGTTTCCATGTTCTCCCCGTGTCCGCGTGGGTTTCCTCCGGGTTCTCCGGTTTCCTCCCACAGTCCAAAAACATGGATCAAGTTAATTGAGTTCTCCAAATTGCCCCATATAGAGTGTGTCTGTGTGAGTGAGTGTGTGCCCAGCGATGGATTGGCGCCCTGTCCTGGGTCTATCTGCCCAGCACCCGAGACGTTCTCCCCTGGATGGGCATGGGGAACCCCACCGCGACCCTAATAGAGGATAAAGCGGGAGATAATGAATGAATGAATGATCCAAAAGAGGGGCGACACGGTGGCTTACTGGTTAGCACGTTCGCCTCTCAGCGCTAGGGATTCCCGGTTCGAATCCCCATCTGGGTGGAGTTTCCATGTTCTCCCCGTGTCCGCGTGGGTTTCCTCCGGGTTCTCGGGTTTCCTCCCACAGTCCAAAAACATGGATCAAGTTAATTGAGTTCTCTAAATTGCCCCATATAGAGTGTGTTTGAGTGTGTGAGTGAGTGTGTGCCCAGCGATGGATTGGCGCCCTGTCCTGGGTGTATCTGCCCAGCGCCCGAGCTCTCCCCTGAATGGGCATGAGGAACCCCACCGCGACCCTAATAGAGGATAAAGCGGGAGATAATGAATGAATGAATGATCCATAAGACCTAGTATAGAATTTCGCCAAACATTGTAGGTGACAACAAAATAATGTATCCCAATCAACATCTTTGTTTAGAAACAATGGAACAGAAAATAAAACAAAGTTTGCTTTAACGTGAGGAAAATATATATTTTTGAGGTACAAAAGGAGAAACGACAATACAAATATAAAGTCAAAATGCTCCCCTCACTAGACAGTTTTTTCTTTCTTTGTTTCTTTTTTTCAAATAGAATTTTGGGTGTGGTTTTGGGTGTGCTGTGTGCTTTTTCATGTGCTTAAATAGGTTTGTTGTGTTTCCTGTGTACCTAATAGACTTTTTGCAAACTGAACAGGTTGCCGATGTCGAATTTCCGGCTGTAAAATACAGCCAAACTGCGCTTCTCTTTCTTTCAGACATCTTTTTTTATCTCCCACTCCGAGTCTCTCTCTGTACTGTGACGTGTCGACTTGGGCGGGTCAGGCTGAGCCCACGTGGCCGCTGTCTTGAGTATCGATCTTTTTACGCAAGTATTGTTCAATACCGATACCAGCGTTGGTATCGATATTATCGATATTTGTATCGATCCGCACAGCTCTACAAAATAGTAGACGACGCCATTTACCTAAACTCGATCTGTACAGACTGCTATAGAGGAGAGATTTTCATAAGTCTATAGTGGAAAAGTGTTGGAAATTTAAAGTTAATAAGGTAAAGGTCTTATGGTGTATGGCAGGTAATTGAAAGCCTGGGTTGTAGAGGTGTACTCAGACCTAATTGCCAATTAAGGGCACTGCGTCACTCTTTCAGAATGCTGGAGCCATTTCATCCATCCATCCATCATCTTCCACTTTATTCTGCACTGGGGGGGGGGTTCCCCATGCCCATCCAGTGGAGAATGTTTCGGGCGCTGGGCAGATACACCCAGGACAGGGTGCCAGTTTATCACTGGGCACACTCACACAGACACACTATATGGGGCAATTTGGAGAATTCAATTGACCTTGATCCATAGTTTTGGACTGTGGGAGGAAACCGGAGGACCCGGAGCAAACCCACGAGGACACGGGGAGAACATGGAAACTCAACCCAGATTGGGATTCAAACCGGGAATCCCTAGCGCTGAGAGGCGAACGTGCTGACCACTAAGCCACCATGTCGCCCCATTTGATTCCATCCATCCATTATTTTCCACTTAATCCTCTACTAGGGTGGCGGGGGTGTTCCCCATGCCCATCCAGGGGAGAAGATTTCGGGCGCAGGGCAGATACACCGAGGACAGGGTGCCAATGTATCGCTGGGCACACACACTCACTCAAACACACTGGGAATTCCTAGCGCTGAGAGGCAAACGTGCTAACCACTAAGCCACCGTGCCGCCCCATCTGATTCATATGGTGCAATTTATATGGAAAACTAATTCATATGGATAGATTTATATAAGCACACCATTCATCACAATTTCATATATTCAACAACATATTACATGTACACGCTTGGAGTTTCCATGTTCTGTGGGTTTCCTTTGGCTTCCCTGGTCTCCTCCCAGCACACACAAAAAAAACATGGATTCAAGGTAAATTGAATGCTCTAAATTGCCCCATATAGTGTGTCTGTGTGTGTGTGTCTGTTTGAGTGAGTGTATGACCAGCTATAGATTGGTGCCTGTCCTGTCCTCTATGTATCTGCCCAGAGCAAAAATGTTCTCCCATGGGTATGATTAAGTGGAAGATGAGTGATGTAAAAAGTGGTATAATCATGACTCATACAATGTGTTAAATATTACAATTTGATTGATCTATACCCAAATTTTTACATGCACTGTATTAAAACTTTTGGAGAAATGATGCAGGATGTGCAAACGCATGCATTGACATGTGCATGCATGCATACACACCAATCTTATTCTTTTTTTCCAGTGTTTTTACCCTTTATTATTCAGGGTTCGTCACAGTGATGAACTCGCATTTAAGAAACCGGAGAACCCGCAGGAAAATCCACCCAAATCAGGATTCGAACTGGGAATCCCCAGTGCTGAGAGCATGCCCATGCATACACACTAATTATCAACTTTACATTGGAAAATAAATATAAATACAAGAAGTAACTAATAAAGCAGCCAGTGAGTATATATTACCATACAAAGTGCATCTAGCATTGGAAGGTTTAAACACAAGTACCAATTAGAGTAAGAATGAAAGAAAACCCAAATGCACACAAATCTGAAAGAAAATTACTGCTGAAAACATTACGACTTAAATTTCTAAACCTTCCTGGAGCATTATACATTAGAGAATGAAAGAGATGGGTCATGTAATGGAACAACATCTTTTCAGCCTACAACGTTTCCCCACTGGAGGAATAAAAACATACTGTTTTTTTACAAGCACTAATATATTTAGCATTTTAAACATGCAATGTATTAAGACTTTTGGGTAAATGATACAGGATGCACAATCACATGCATGGGCATGTGCACACACACACACACACACACACACACACACACACACACACACACTAATAATCAGCTTATGAAATCCATCCATAAATTATTTTCCGCTTAATCCTGTACTAGGGTCACAGGGGGTTCCCCATGCCGATCCAGGGGAGAATGTTTCGGACGCTGGGCCGATACACCCAGGACAGGACGCCAATCTTTCACTGGGAACACACTCACTCACACAAACACACCATATGGGGAAATTTAGAGCATTCAATTTAACTTGATCCATGTTTGTGGACTGTGGGAGGAAACCTACATGGACACGGGGAGAACCTGGAAACTCAACCCAGATTGGGATTCGAACCTGGAATCCCAAGCGCTGAGAGGCAAACGTGCTAACCACTAAGCCAACGTGCAGTCCTCACCTTATGAAATGGAAAATAAATTTAAATATAAGGAGATGTAACTAATTAAACAGTGAGTATAATTACCATGCCAATTACATCTAGCATTGGAAGGTTTAAACACAATTAGAGTAAGAATGAAAGAAAACCCAAATGCACACAAATCTGAAAGAAAATTACTGATGAAAACTACTTACATTTTTTATGCACACCTTCCTATGATTTTTGGCATTTTAAGCAGGATACACAATCGCATGCACACAGCTTTCAATACCTTCCATCATCAAATGTACTGTGTTTTAGCACAACAGAAAATAATCAGGACGTGATATAATATTTTCTGTCCCTATAAAAAGCCACACTGTGGGAAAAATAATATTAAACGGGGACAATAGACAATACAGAATTTTATTCCACAATACAAATAGTACTGTTGCTCTCCCACCTGTTCTTGTGCTAAAAAAAAAAAAAAAACTGTTTGGGAAAGACCATTTCCTGTTCCTGTAATACAATTTCCCCACATATCCAGGGAGAGGTTTGTGAAGAAAAAACTAGTTAAAACCACTTTTTAAAAAAACAATGGAACACTATTTATTTAAAGATTAAAAAAAGCAATGATTTTAACAAATCAACTTATGTAACTGCAATCTGAAACATAATATACTTCTATTTCTTTTAGCTTGATCTTTCAAACTTGGGAAAATTTGTTGGTATCCACCGAGTGGCAGCACTAGCATACAAATGGTTGTTCTCCACCAACACTTTTTGGATTTTGTTTTGTGAAAATCTGTCTGTTTACAGCACTCGAGCAAGATTAATGAGCAGACCTCACATTCCAAATAATGTCTGTACTAGGGTGGAGGTTAAGGCTTACCAGACCAATGGATGCCCTTCATACCAAATTCAGCACATCATCACTTCATGCATCACACTTTGTGCCAAGGAATTCCGGAGGAAACCCACGCGGACACGGGGAGAACATGGAAACTCCACCCAGATGGGGATTCGAACCGGGAATCTAAGCCACTAAGCCACGTGTCGCTGTATATATATACTGTATATATATTATATATATATATATATATATATATATATATATATATATATATATATATATATATATATAAAAACTTACTTTACACTGCCACTTTACTTTTAATTGTACTGTGCTTATTGTTAATTCCTAACTTTTTGTTAACACGACAAGCATCTGTAAAAAATGCAATTTCCCCCCGGAGATATAAGTATTATAAGTATTCTGATTGAGACTATAAGACACATACTCTTACTGGCCACTTTATTAAATACACCTTCTTGTTTATTCAATTATTGTCTAGGTGCATTTTTTTACTGTTAGGTGCATTTTCCTTAAAGATTCCCTTTGTAATTCTAAAAAAAATCATATAATTCTGAAACACTGGTGTGTCTAATTTACTCATATCACTACAACACATACCAAAACACCACCACATCTGTGTTACAGCAGTGCTAAGAACAACTCACCACCCAAAAAATCTGTAGTGGTCTTTTAGAAGTCCTGAACACCATAGAACAGAGTAAAGGGAAAAAAATACAGTATGAAACTATAGAAATACAAAGTGCGTCCACATTGAAGCTTATAAAATGGAAAAGAAATATAAACAAAAGAGGGTGTAACTAATAATTCAATAAAAAAACAACCATACAGACAAACCACAGAAAAAAGCAAAAGGGTGCTATAAATAAATATAAAAGTATAAATAAATTGAGTATAAATAAAGTTAGCCAACAGAAATGGACCAAATTTAACAAATTGTAGCAAAAAGCATTTAAATCATGTTGACATCTGACATAAAAGTTGCTATAACATAGTAGCTATAAAAAAATCAATAAATATTGATTTATAAATATTCAATCTTAATTTCCAGTACATTTATATATATATTTTATTGTGCTAAATATGTCTGCTGTTAAACCAGTGTATTAGTGGAAATAAAAATAATATTAGAGTGGGGGGGCGGCACGGTGGCTTAGTGGTTAGCACGTTTCGAATCCCCATCTGGGTGGAGTTTCCATGTTCTCCCCGTGTCTGCGTGGGTTTCCTCCGGGTTCTCCGGTTTCCTCCCACAGTACAAAAACATGGATCAAGTCAATTGAATTCTCAAAATTGCCCCATATAGAGTGTGTCTGTGTGAGTGAGTGTGTGCCCAGCGATGGATTGGCGCACTGTCCTGGGTCTATCTGCCCAGCGCCCGAGACGCTCTCCCCTGGATGGGCATGGGGAACCCCACCGTGACCCTAATAGAGGATAAAGCGGGAAATAATGAATGAATGAATGAATTAGAGTGGGGGAAAAAACATTTTCTTCAAGTTTAATATAGCGTTTTATTTTATTTTTTTACAATAGTGCATCGTCACAAATCAGTTTACAGTGTTATGAGTCGGAACCCCCAAGGAGCAACCCAAAGCGACAGTGCCAAACAAAAATGTCCATAATACATTGTTTTGTTTTGTTTTTTAGGAAGAAACATTGGGAGGGCCAAGGCACTGAGAGGGACTCATTCTCATTGAGTGGCTGGGCAGCATTAACAGTGTAAGACACCCATGTAAAGATTATATAGTGATGAGGCGACTGTATACACATGATTAATAATATAATTATCACATTTTACACATTTCATTTTAATATAATAAAGCCATTACCCTTCATATTAGCTAGTAGCAAAATGTATACATCTCACAATACCTAATGATGGTTATTATAATGTTAAAATTTAAATAGTTATTTGTGACCCACTCCTCACATCAGTTTGTCTCCATATTCCTTATTTTATACCTGCAATTAATTCAGTCATCTTATCCCCCAATTTATTTTTTAAACTTAATTTTTCTTTTATTCAGCTCTTGCAAAAAAAAAATCTTGCTTTTCATATTCAAAATTATTTTAACATGTATTTGTAAATGTTGCAGTCATTTGTTCAGTTATTATCAGAAATCTCAAGTCTCATGTGTACTTGTAAAAATGGCATCAGGACTTAAAATCATTTACTTATGTTTTTAAAGTCACTTATCTTCATTATTGTAGAGGGTCGGGGATTGCTCAAACCTTTCCTGGCACATATTGGGTGACAAGAATGATAACGCATTTATACAGTGGGTTGCAAAAGTATTCATACCCCTTGAACTTTTTCATATTTTGTCACATTACAACCACAAACATAAATATATTTCACTGGAATTTAATGTGAAAGACCAACACAAAGTGGTATACAATTGTGAAGTGGAAGGAAAATTATACATGAATCAACATTTTTTTTACAAATAAAAAACTGAAAAGTGCGACGTGCAAAAGTATTCAGCCCCCCTGAGTCAATACTTTGTGGAGCCACCTTTTGCTGTAATTACAGCTGCAAGTCTTTTAGGGTATGTCTCCACCAGCTTTGCACATCTAGTGACTGAAATTCTTGCCCATTCCTCCTTGCAAAACAGCTCAAGCTCAGTCAGATTGGATGGAGAGCGTTTGTGAACAGCAGTTTTGAGATCTTGCCACAAATTCTCAATTGGGTTTAGGTCTGGACTTTGACTGGGCCATTCTAACACATGAATATTCTTTTTTTTAAACCACTCCATTGTAGCTCTGGCTTTATGTTTAGGGTCGTTGTCCTGCTGGAAGGTGAACCTCCGCCCCAGTCTCAAATCTTTTGCTGACTCCAACAGGTTTTCTTCAAGATTGCCCTGTATTTGGCTCCATCCATCTTCCCATCAACTTTGACCAACTTCCCGGTCCCTGCTGAAGAGAAGCACCCCCAGAGCATGATGCTGCCACCACCATATTTGACAGTGGGGATGGTGTTTTCAGAGTGATGTGCAGTGTTATTTCTCCGCCACACATAGCGTTTTACATTGTGGCCAAAAAGTTCAATTTTGGTCTCGTCTGACCAAAGCACCTTCTTCCACATGTTTGCTGTGTCCTCAACATGGCTTCTGGCAAACTGCAAACGGGACTTCTTATGGTTTTCTTTTAACAATGGCTTTCTCCTTGCCACTCTTCCATAAAGACCACATTTGTGTAGTGCACGACTAATTGTTGTCCTGTGGACAGTTTCCCCCACCTGAGCTGTGGCTCTCTGCATTTCATCCAGAGTCACCATGAGCCTCTTGGCTGCCTCTCTGATCAGTGATCTCCTTGTTCGGCCTGTAAGTTTAGGTGGACGGCCTTGTCTTGGCAGGTTTACTGTGGTGCCATACTCTTTCCATTTCCGGATGATGGATTGAACAGTGCTCCGTGAGATGTTCAAAGCTTTGGAAATCTTTTTATAACCTAAGCCTGCTTTAAACTTCTCCAAAACCATATTCCTAACCTGTCTGGTGTGTTCTTTGGACTTCATGATGCTGTTTGCTCCCCAATATTCTCTTAACCAACATCTGAGGCCGTCACGGAGCAGCTGTATTTGTACTGAGATTAGATTACACACAGGAGGACCCTTTTGAGTCATTAGCACTCATCAGGCAACTTCTGAATGCAATTGGTTGCACTCAGGGAAAAGGGGGCTGAATACTTTTGCACGTCGCACTTTTCAGTTTTTTATTTGTAAAAAAAATGTTGATTCATGTATAATTTTCCTTCCACTTCACAATTGTATACCACTTTGTGTTGGTCTTTCACATTAAATTCCAGTGAAATATATTTGTTTGTGGTTGGTTGTAATGTGACAAAATATGGAAAAGTTCAAGGGGTATGAATACTTTTGCAACCCACTGTACCTATGGTCAAGCCAGTATCTCTAATTCACCTGATTTCAGTTCTTTAAACTGTGGAGCGAACGTCAATAAGACACAATGGAGAACATGCAAATTCCACAGAAAGACCCCAGATTGCCAAAAACTCAAAAACAAAATCAAGAATCAGGATTTCTCTTCTGTAATGCGACTTAGTCATTGTGCCATCTGTACTCTCGTTAAGAGGCTATTATAAACTATAAACATTGTTGCAGCTTTTGAAGCCGACAACACCAAAACCTTCAGTAAGAGGTCACAAAGATAAAACAGAAACTGCTTTAAATAGAAAGTATCTGGTTTATTTGACCTTGCGCAAAGTTCTGTCTTACTATCTTTAAATAATCAACAATACCTTTTACATGGAACATTCATTCTGATAAGGGGTTGACTGTCTGCTTGGATTTTTTACGAAAACAGTGACACAAAGACACATCAGAATATAAACAAAAAATAAATGAATCTGTATTTGATTTAACATACATTTTCTCACTTTTGTAATATTATATAGACAACACAAATTAAACAGTAATTAAATGAATCAGAGTTAGTATAGTGAGTTCATTACATGTCTGCTGTCAAAGAAGTGTATCAAAGAAGCGGCACGGTGGCTTAGTGGTTAGCACGTTCGCCTCTCAGTGCTAGGGATTCCCGGTTCGAATCCCCATCTGGGTGGAGTTTCCATGTTCTCCCCGTGTCTGCGTGGGTTTCCTCCGGGTTCTCCGGTTTCCTCCCACAGTCCAAAAACATGGATCAAGTCAATTGAGTTCTCCAAATTGCTCCATATAGAGTGTGTCTGTGTGAGTGAGTGTGTGCCCAGCGATGGATTGGCGCCCTGTCCTGGGTCTATCTGCCCAGCGCCCGAGACGTTCTCCCCTGGATGGGCATGGGGAACCCCACTGCGACCCTAATAGAGGATAAAGCGGGAGATAATGAATGAATGAGTATACTGAGCTGATGACAAGGATGCTGCATAATTGGTATTGTAAGAACATTACATATTTAACTAAATATTAACACTAAATATTTAACATCATGTTTATTTCATTTTTATTACCAGAAGATCTTTATTTAAGCAGGCATCCAACCTTTTGAACAGGACTGTTTGTATACAAACATACATATACATACTGATACATTCTCATTCAAAGGTATTTGAATGGCAGGAACAATAGATTTTTTTTGTTGTACATTAAATTCATTCATTCATTATCTCCTGCTTTATCCTCTATTAGGGTCGCGGTGGGGTTCCCCATGCCCATCCAGGGGAGAACGTCTCGGGCACTGGGCAGATACACCCAGGTACACCTATCGCTGGGCACACACACACTCACACAGACATGCAAGCATACACACTCTATATGGGGCAATTTGGAAAACTCAACTGACTTGTTCCATGTTTTTGGACTGTGGGAGGAAACCGGAGAACCCGGAGGAAACCCACGCAGACACAGGAAGAACATGGAAACTCCACCCAGATGGGGATTCGAACCGGGAATCCCTAGAGCTGAGAGGCGAACGTGCTAACCACTAAACCACCTGTACATTAAATTAATTAAATTACTTAAATTCAATTAATATGGTCTTGTTATTCATATTATATTCATTCATTCATTCATTATCTCCCGCTTTATCCTCTAATAGGGTCGCGGTGGGGTTCCCCATGCCCATCCAGGGGAGAACGTCTCGGGCGCTGGGCAGATAGACCCAGGACAGGGCGCCAATCCATCGCTGGGCACACACTCACTCACACAGACACACTCTATATGGGGCAATTTGGAGAACTCAATTAACTTGATCTATGTTTTTGGACTGTGGGAGGAAACCGGAGAACCCGGAGGAAACCCACGCGGACACGGGGAGAACATGGAAACTCCACCCTGATGGGGATTCGAACCGGGAATCCCTAGTGCTGAGAGGAGAACGTGCTAACCACTAAGCCACCCCCATATTATATTAATATGTCTTATAATTATAAACTGCAGCGATGTGGTAACAGGAGCTGGACAATGGGTGTAAAAACAAGATGTACTTAAAGTGACCATTGAGTATATCCAGGATGTAAGTAAATATTTAACTGGTGTCCAACAGTGCTGTATGAACAAAGTATGAATGCATTTGTGTTTTATAACAGTATTGCAGGTTTATTTCAGGTTAGTATGTAGAAAGCAAATTAATTTCTGACAGTCCGCTGGGGTTTGATGGATTTTTCACTTGTTAAGAACAGTGATTTATTGGTCCCTTATCACTCATTTTTTCATGGAGTTACACAAGTTTTGGCAGCCAGACCAGTGTAGACAGAGGCATGACCAGCACACTGCTTTTGCTCCTATATTCATGATCAACACAACTCTTTGGACATTCATGGGGATATTATAGTTGTCATAGTGTATGCTTAATGAAGACCATATGTCCCTTTATTACCTTTTTTTTAAAGATTTAAAAATATTTTAAATTGTGTTACACGGTGATGTTCAAATCAAATATGAGAGAGAATAGGTTTTAAAATACTTAATGCGTATTAAAGTAATAAAAGAAACAATACACTTCTAATTAGGACTATTGTTCAAGTTCAGAATCCCAAATGAGCAATATAAAAGCAATGCACATTAGTATGTATTGCAATAAATGTGTTTATTCGATTAATAATGCTAGTATATTAATAAACCACATATATAGTACACTCATTCATTCATGTAGTAAACAATACAGTAACAAGGACTAACTTTCTCAACAGTTCTCATTCAAACCTTACAACTGGATACATTACAACGGCATACAAATTGTGCAAAGAAAAAGGAAAATAAATAGATTACTGGATAAAGGAAAATCTTTTGACAGTCTTGCGTGAAAAACTACATGACCAAGGTTCTGTATCAGCAGTAACAAATAGAAAATCAATCCAAGCAGATCTGCAAACATTGAAGTGATGAGCAAGCACAATATTTAGATCTTCAGTCTGTTAAACGTGGCCACATCTGCACCTTTGATCATACATTCTCTATCTTTCTGATGAAGTATATCTGTAGTTCAACGACACTCAGGTTGAAAGTCTGCACAGGCTGTATCGACAAACTGCCGCCAGCACTACTCGTACAGCATCTAGGCATAGAGCGATCTAATACCAACTGTGCCCTGGACTTTACATTACTGTCCTAACAGTATTTTATCTGTCACAACTCTACCACATGCACCACCTGAAATCCCTAGAAATCAGATACGTTAAGCATTATTGCTGAATGGAAGACTGAAAATAATAGTATCAAGAGTATAACACTGGTATATGAGGTCAACGTTGGTAAACTTTAAAGAACATGCATGATATTAATTTGGTTATTATTAGACATACTGTAGCTTAATGATCGATATAATATGGTTTTCAGAAAGAGCAGTTCATGCACTTTTCTGCATCATTCATAACAGTCATAGTTCATTGTCTGAATTTTACATTGTACATTGCATTTTTCTTAATACTATCCATCACACAGTTACATTCATCTGATTCCACTGGGTAGATGCAGGCAGAACAAGTCAGTTGTACTTGGGGTGAAACTTCTTACTTCTAGGAATTTATAGTTTCGATTAAGGAACAGTGACCATTTCTGTGAGACAAAAACAAAGTAAACAATACAATTAACAGAACACCTGGTTCTCAGTTTAAAATATTGAAGTAACCACATCCTATTATAGTGTAGTATGCTATTGTTTTCTGCCACTAGTGCTGAGGTAGTCTCAAATTTAGAGCGTTTTTCACTAAACATATTACAAATTATGACCCAACAATACCTGCATATCACTGTGGAGCACTCATGGTTGTTCTGGCAATAAGCACCAAGAGGTTTAGCACCCATGATTCTCCAAAGTGGAGTCATGCGGGCTGTTCGTCTGAGCACCTTCTCAACCTTTTTCACAGTGCCGAGATTGGGCTCCAGTTCAGATGCTGGTCTGCATGTTACCTAAAAATCAAAACATCCAAATAATGCAGATTATCTCAATATATACACGAAGTTTTCAAATAGATGTATTTAAAATGGACACTTGATGTATGCGCAATTTTATAATTAAAGAGCATTTTGAACCAAATTATTGAAAATCTGTTATAAAGTACAATACATTACCTGTTGGATGGTCAACACAAGCATCAGGCACCAAGCCACAGCAGCTTTTCTGTTAAGATGACTTTGCTCCAGCATGTTGCGTTTGTGGATTTTTATCACAGCTCTCAGAACTTTGTGAGCTTAGGTAAGACTGGCTATCTCTACCTTATACTTCGTAAACCCTGTCACCAGTAAGACATCCAGTCTGCGTATCTCGCCTATATAGCCGTATCTCTTTGCATCTCGTGCTGCCTGCCTGTCTGCCTTTTTGTACCCGGCTGTGACATCACATGTTTGCTTAATATTTGCAATGATGGATAAGCATTCCTCTGAGGGCCTGGGTGAGCATGCAGTCAGGGTTATGGGAAGTGGGAGATGAACCAGAACAAATGAAAGTAACAGTAAGACAGAACATCACATGCCTGTCAAGGGTGAGGGCAAGGGTTGTTCCAACCAGGCAAAAAGGTACTGGTAAATACAGGTAAAACCGTTCTCCCTTTTATTTCAAGTTGAGTAACTACTGTGAACAGTCAGGATACATCTTTTATAATGTTTTTTTTTCTACTTCCAATTACCATATATAATTATTCTACTAATTAAAACTAAAAGCATCTGGCTCATGCAACCTTTTACCTCTTTCTTTGAGTCCTCCCTCTTTTGTAAGAGTATTCTTAAGGGCTTTTAGCAGTTGTCCTCAAATGTGTAGCCTAAAAAAGTCTGCATTTGAATATATTTAGGGTTTCATCTTAACTATTATGCTGTATGCAAAAAGGTTAGATTAATAAAGGTCAGATCACTTGTCAAATATCAAATTTCTTTATGGCTGCAAGTCTTGATCCCAAACAGCAGGAATTCCCTGGTTTTCATCTAGGTACAGTTTATTTAAACTATAACCCACACTCATTATGTTAATATGACAATCTCCTGAACCAGATCATAACATTTTATGGTTTTACCTTAACTACAGACTTGTTTTGTTATTTTATTTGTAGGTCACTACAATAAAAAAAAAAGCATCTGGATAAGCATATGTGACTAAATGTAAATGTATAATATTATCAGTTGTAACCATTCATTTATTATCTCCCGCTTTATCCTCTAGTAGGGTCACGGTGGGGTTCCCCCATCCAGGGGAGAACGTTTCTCGCTGGGCAGATAGACCCAGGACAGGGCGCCAATACATCGCTGGGCACACACTCACTCACACACACACACAAACATGGATGAAGTCAATTGAACTCTCCAAAATTGCCCCGTATGAATTCAATTGAGTTCATACATGTTTTTGGACTGTGGGAGGAAACCGGAGAACCCGCAGGAAACCCACGCGGACATGGGGAGAACATGTAAACTCCATCCAGATGGGAATTTGTACCGGGAATCCCTAGCGCTGAGAGGTGAACGTGCTTACCACTAAGCCACCGTGCCGCCCCCAGTTGTAACCAAATTAATTCAAATAGTGAGTAGAGTATTAAAGTCCTGAAGTATTTTTGTCAAAAGGTTGTCCAAAGTCTCAGCATTTCAATCCTGCCTGCTTCAAAGCTGCTCAACAAATTCAGCATTAAAGAATCCGGGTAACAAAAACGTCCATACAGATCGATCCTGATTCGTGCTCACTCTGTGACTGGTAAGACATCCTGTAATCAACCTTAAAATCCTGTAATCAACCTTAAAATCAATAACTCACTTGAACCTTAATTCCAGCCTGTGGAGCATGTTGTGGGAAACATTAATACTCCTACAGATTCCAACCAATGAGGTAATGATGATATCTTCATCATATTCGTATGTCCGTCATTTCAATTGCTCACCCAAAAAAAATTAAAATGTTGATTTAAGACAAATGCATGCCAACTTCATGCTGGATTTTACTGTGCAGTGGATCAAAACTATTCCTCTTCATGTGGACTACTTGGGTGCTTGTTTAAATACTCATAACCTTGAGGTTTCACTACATCCGAAAGATTTTGGCTAGGATTCCCTCTGTCCACTCTTAGGCCTTTGATACAGAGTCCAACTTCTCCAATTAGATAATCCATGTCATTGCACTGTTAACACTACTGACATTTCTAATACATTTCACACACATTACATTTAGCCATTTAGCTGACGCTTTGTATCCAAAATTACTTACAAATGAGAGAACACCACAGGTCAGTAGTTAAGTACTGAATGAAGTACTGAATTTATTTTTTATTGGACTGTTACAAGCAGGGGCGGCACGGTGGCTTAGTGGTTAGCACGTTCGCCTCTCAGCGCTAGGGATTCCCGGTTCGAATCCCCATCTGGGTGGAGTTTCCATGTTCTCCCCGTGTCCGCGTGGGTTTCCTCCGGGTTCTCCGGTTTCCTCCCACAGTCCAAAAACATGGATCAAGTTAATTGAGTTCTCTAAATTGCCCCATATATAGAGTGTGTTTGAGTGTGTGAGTGTGTACCCAGCGATGGATTGGCGCCCTGTCCTGGGTGTATCTGCCCAGCGCCCGAGATGTTCTCCCCTGGATGGGCATGGGGAACCCCACCACGACCCTAATAGAGGATAAAGCGGGAGATAATGAATGAATGAATGAATGAATGTTACAAGCAGGCAGGTGGCTTAGCACGTTCGCCTCTCAGCGCTAGGGATTCCCGGTTCGAATCCCCATCTGGGTGGAGTTTCCATGTTCTCCCCGTGTCCGTGTGGGTTTTCTCCGGGTTCTCCGGTTTCCTCCCACAGTCCAAAAACATGGATCAAGTCAATTGAATGCTCAAAAAATTGCCCCATATAGAGTGTGTCTGTGTGAGTGAGTGTGTGCCCAGCGATGGATTGGCACCCTGTCCTGGGTGTATCTGCCCAGCGCCTGAAACGTTCTCCCCTGGATGGGCATGGGGGACCCCACCGCAACCCTAATAGAGGATAAAGCGGGAGATAATGAATGAATGAATGAATGTTACAAGCAACATGGTCAAAAAGTCAAATCAGTGTCGCCAATTTACTTATCAGCATGTTTTTGAACCGTGAGGAAAAACCTGGTCTCCAGGAGTGAACACACTTCGCATGGGGAGAACATGCAAATTCTACACAAAAACAACTGCCACCCCTTCTGCCCCCAGGTGATTATATGTTAATCAAGCTTTGTGCTAGGAACATTTGTTAACTCCTATTTTAATATGTTTAAACTCACACAAACACAGGGAGGACATGCAAACTCCATACAGTAAGAACATTGTAGCAGTGAGGTTGACGTTAACTCCACGTCAACCAGAAAAAGCTCTTTTGTATCATTTTCTTATTTTCATATTGACAAAATAAGAATTTCTGTACTGAAATTTTACTTTTTTTGTAGTTTGCATATTTAAACATTTTAATTGGGTGGAAATTTCTCAAAAAGTAAGGGGCTCAGGAGAAAAACAGCTACCTTTAATCCAGTTTGTGGCAGTTTGACACATTGTTAGTTTGGTAATGCAGAATGACCAGACTGGTTCAATCTGATAGCATTGCAGCTTGGATAAAACGAGCTGTACCATTGTGGTTCTATGAACAATCTGGAATTCACAACAAGTCTAACCTTGGGGCTATTTTGAGAGCAAAGGGAATAACATTTTTAATAAAATTCTCCAGGGTATAAACACAGCAAACTTCTGGCTAAAAACAAGTACAATAAAATAAAAGGAAATGAAGCACTTTGACCTTGGATTTAACATTCATTTAACATACCACATCCTCAGCTTAAACGTATTCCACAGTAAATCACCTCATTCAAGTTTCTTTAAATACATGTACCTCAAACAGCAAAGTTTGAAATTAGACTACAAGTGTTGTGGTTGAATATCAGATGAAGAAAAAGGAGGGGTACTGGGGAGACGGTCACACTTTAACCCATAACAAAGGTCTAAAGGGACACAGTGTTTACTGGATATCTCATGTTTTAACTCTCAATCTAGTGGTTATTAACATTAGTCATTTTGTTCAGTGGATCTTTTTGTATGTTCCTGCTAGAAGTTCTAAAACCGACCCATTTGTAGTATTTCTCTTGAAGAGGGATTCGGACTTAAATGGTTCTTGTATTTCATGAGACAATAAAAATGTACCCTATTAACTTTCCCAGAGCATCTTATGAAAAAAAACAAGCATTACAAAACCTCTCCATGAGACTTAACAATAAGCATGGCATAGTTTAAGTACTCATCTGTATTTTACACTAAGCCTGGGTTATTTTTTCTCTAAGTTCAAACTATAATACATATAGCGGGTCAAAATACATTTTTAAAAAGTAGATTTAGCCATTGAACTAGATCAGGAAGGATAATACAGCTGTTTAGCTTTTTTTTTTTTTTTTTTTTTTTTTTTTTTTAAAAAGGGGAGGGGCCGCAGCATCGAATAACAATCAGGTTTGATGAACTTACAGTATAGTTGGTTTTCTCCATGGCTTCTGACTTGTGGTGTTCTCATTTGTAAGTCGCTTTGGATAAAAGCGTCTGCTAAATGACTAAATGTAAATGTATGTAAATGTAATGTACTCCATAACTTACTAACTTGTTGTTCTTTTCATTTTGGATAATTATCTACAAAATGATTCAATGTTTATGTAATGTATATATTTTTATATAAATGTAAATACAGGCAGGGCGGCACGGTGTCTTAGTGGTTAACATGTTCGCCTCTCAGCGCTAGGGATTCCTGGTTCGAATTCCCATCTGAGTGGAGTTTCCATGTTCTCCCCGTGTCTGCGTGGGTTTCCTCCTGGTTCTCCAGTTTCCTCCCACAGTCCAAAAACATGGATCAAGTCAATTGAGTTCTCCAAATTGCCCCATATAGAGTGTGTATGTGTGAGTGAGTGTGTGCCCAGCGATGGATTGGCACCCTGTCCTGGGTGTATCTGCCCAGCGCCCGAGACGCTCTCCCCTGGATGGGCATGGGGAACCCCACCGCGACCCTAATAGAGGATAAAGCGGGAGATAATGAATGAATGAATAAATACAGGCCTGTCACTGTTACAAAAAAAAAAGAAAAGTTTTAGAACATGTTGACAGGGACATTAAAATTAACATAATTAACCAAAAGTATAATATATAATCCTTATTCCTCTTTATTAAAGGTACCATTAATTGTCAGACAACACACGTGTATGCGTGTTGGCGATTTAAAATAATATTTATTAATTTGAACTTAAATACACTCGAAATTAAAATTCTCAAATTTGTTATTAACAGAATAGCATGTGCCTAAATAACTTAAAAGCCTTGATATTAAGAAGGGTGTCTAAATAACGTGTGTACATTAAATATGTATTAATGTATATTTCATATCTATTTGAGCAAACAAATTCTTCGATTCTTCCTATATTATTGTTTTAATTAACAAGCATTATTTTCTATTGAAAGATATAAAACTTGTATTTTTAGACACTTCCCGAACATTGAAATTGGACCTTTTACATGTCTATCCGCAGTCCACTGATAATTATTTTACATATTAAGGTCATGAACACCAGGGATTTTGCGAGTTTTGGCAGGAATTCATCGGATTGCAGGAAGAAAAGTACACTGTCCCGACGGGAACTGGAACAGCTGCCAAAGAAAAGAAAAGGGCCACACGGATTCACTAGTTCAGAGAAATGATTTTTTTTTTCAATGCTGGTATAAAGAACAAAATGATTTAAGTGGTTTCCCCTGGAGAGCAATAGCTAAAATATTTAAAGATAAAATGTTGCCAGAAAGA
The DNA here is from genome assembly GCA_019802505.1 of Corydoras sp. C115. Taxonomy (NCBI): domain Eukaryota; kingdom Metazoa; phylum Chordata; class Actinopteri; order Siluriformes; family Callichthyidae; genus Corydoras; species Corydoras sp. C115. The sequence continues at coordinate 1,631,803 of JAFMOC010000083.1, read as the reverse complement.
CAACAGAATTTAGCAGACAAGTCTGTCTGTCCACTCACAAACAATTAAGTAATTAAAATTTTTATTTTATTTTAAGTAGAGCGTAAAAATATTTTGAAGTAACATGAGAAAAGTTAGCCTTCACTTTTGAAGTCGTAAGCTTGTGGTTAAGGAACCAACCTTGCAACCTAAAGGTCTCCGGTTCGATTCCCGGTCCCACTAAGGACTATGGCTGAAGTGTCCTTGGGCAAGGCACCTAACCCCAATTGCTCCCTGGGTGCCTTAAACGAGGCTGCTCACCGCGCCGGGGACATGTGCTCATTCACTAGTGTCTGTATATGTATGCCTCACTGCACAGATGGGTTAAATGTGATCGACAAATTCCACTGTGTGCGTTACATTTGCTAGATATATCACAAAGTTACAAATTTAAGGACAAGGTTAAGAGCATGTATGTGCAGTGGTCAAAACTATTACACAAGGCAAAGACAAATCTCTACGGTATTTGGGAATGAGCTGTTCAGAAAACATTGCAGAGGATGCCAAGTATCAACACGGTGTTCCTTTTATTTTTGTCAGTAAGTGAAATTTATGGTCATTTAGCCAAAAGTATGTGAAATCCTCATAATTTACAAGCCATCAGAAGGCTTAACTCACTTCATTAAAACAGATTTTTGATTCTAGAGTCTAAACAGATTGTAAATGCTAATGCAAGAAGCTACCAAAAATGAATTGGTTCAACAGTGAAGTTTGGAGGAGATGATCTAGATTTGGCCCTTTGGTTCTAGTGGTACAAATTTATTTAGGGGGATGTCTTACATATTTCAGAATGTGTACCTATGGACAAAATAACACCAATAAAAACACTATGTTAGGAGTTTATTGTGAAGAAACCTCTGTATAATGCACATAGTGCTGATTGACCTACAACTTTCGGTATAGTCTGAAATATCTCTTGCAATACAGGTCTTCATGCTTTCCTTCTGTAACTGTGTATGAAACTCAATGAATCCATATTATAGGCAAAATCTGAAAAAGTAAAAAAAAAAAAGTGAATACTATTATAACTTGAGGGCCTGTCCTGTTCACTTAAGGCCATTTTTGGAATAGAATATTAAAAAGATCATGCAAGTGTAATAGTTGAGCCCACACAGTTTTATATTGCACACATGTATGAACTCACAGTTTTGTGACAATCCTCATGAACACCTTATTACAAAGGTATTTAGTGCCCTCTACTGCCCAAAACCTCCCTTCAGAAATCTAATTTGAGCCAAGCCCTTGCAGAGAAATTTGTCTATTCGCACCACATGACAACCCCAAAGTGAGCAATTAAAGCAAAAAGGATGCATTTTAAAATGAGTTTAAATCAATAAAGTTAATAAGATAAAATCTATAAAACATCCTGCATTTTTACATTATCTTTAAATTAAACCCCAGATTATTAGGGGGAAAAAAATACAACTGTACAAAACATGCTCTTTATTTCATTTATCAGGCTTATAAAACAATCATTTCATTCCGCATGGCTAAACTATCTTCATACACTCCTTAAGAAACATGTCTATGAAAGTCTTTCATAAACAGTAGACACATCGTTCACACGGATTCAGACACCCAAAAGGAGAGTAGGGTCCCTCCTTTTTTTTCTCTGTGGTGACCAAAACCCATGACTAGAAATGGCATGCAATATTTCCAGTAGTCCTACTTTCCAAAAGAGGTCCCAATAGCAGCGTCAGAAACAGCAGCAACATTATTAAATTCAATGAGCCATACACACAAATTATCTACTTACACTCAGCAAGTTCTGTCCTCAGATTTTTTTTTTTCTTTTTGATTTTTTTTCTTTTTATGTGGACTTTTCCAAAGTTCAATCATGTGCAAACACTTATTATACACAATACTTTTCCCCAACATCACTGTTATATCAAAGACATGACATAAATAGCATACACAGACAAGCACAAAAAAGCAACAACCACAAATCTGAATAAAAAGGAAAAGAGTTGAGCAGCATGTAACGCGTCTGCATGTTAGTCACCACTTCCAATATATGCAGAGTATATGGTCATCTTTATTTGTAAGCGGTGGCAACAGTAGCACAATGGTGATGCTGTATGAAAACTGCATGACGGTTCAGCTTTATCAACTCTTTGCTTGTCTAAGTTCAGTCATCTACAGGTGCACGACTCTGCAATCATGTCCTCATACTCTTTATAAGCAATACTTCCGTTCTTTTCCATCATCAGCACACTGATAGGCTTGTATTTGTGAGGCACACATGAAGGCAAAGGAATGTCAGCAACGCCCAGCTCATTGATGAAGGTCTGAACGATGGCATGGTTGGGTGAGTTGTACCCATAATGGAGGATACGTGGACAGTCTCCCATGCAGTATCGAGGGTTATACATGGGTGGTGCAATGATCCAGTGGTCCCAGCCCAGGTCACGAAAGGTCACACTGTAGGAGTGCAGTTTGCACTGGTTCTTGCCCACACTGCCCTTGGCCCGTTTGTAATTAGGAATGTCCGACACGATACTGCCAGTCTCTTTGGACCGGCGCAACCTTGAGCCAGTGTGAGAAGGGGCTTTGACGTATTTTGCCCATTCCACTGGATGTCCCTCTTCTTCCAAGAAGAGAAGCAAGGCAGGAGCTCTCAAATGGTTTTGGGGTGGAAAGGGTCTCTGCCGCGTCCTCCGCTTTATGACTGAATGACCTCGGCCAGATTCCCAGCACTTGTACTGAACATAGACAACAAACTGGCTGCCTTTAAACAGAGACAATTGGGGTGTGATATCAGATGTAGTCCACAAGCTCTGAGGGCCCAGAATAACAACACTGGTGTCGGCGTCATGTTCTGAAGAAGAGACTTTGGCCTCACACATAACTGGAGGATACGGTGTTACAGGAGACCTCAGATGAATGAACGATGCCCTAATCAGTCTGTTCAGTGGGAGATTTTCCAATTCATACTGCACAGTGTAAGTATACAGCAGATCTGGCAAGAGCCACATTTAGGGAAGAGAGGGGAAAAAAAAAGAAAGGCACACTAAGAGGTCTAGTTCTTTATAGCATATTATTCTAAACAATTAGGGCTGTGATTACTAAATTAAATTAATATTATTGGACATTTTGTCACCTTCAAAATGACTAACCTGCATCATCAACACTAATTATACCTCATTTAATTACAAACCATTTTGTTTTTCACCTCTGATAAATCAAAATGAAAAATTTAATTACCAACCAAGTTAATGCATCCTATGTAATGTGGACATGTACACCCTCATATATATAAATATATATGGGAGCATGGCGACATAATGGTTAACATGTCCATCTCTCCGCACTGCAGATCTAGGTTCAATTCCCAATCTGGTGGAGTTTCCATACTCTCCATGTGAGTTTCCCCCGGGGTTCTCTGGTTTTCTCCCACAGTCCAAAACATGCATCAAGGTGAATTGGCTTCTCTGAATTGCACCCATTTAAATTACTACCATGTAGCTCGTGTCTGTGAGGGTAAGTGTGTGATTGGAGCGCAATTGCACCCATCTAAATTACTACCATGTAGCTTGTGTCTGTGAGGGTAAGTGTGTGATTGAGCACGAGCATGAGAAACAACGCTGAAAATTAGATAGATAGATAGACAGATTAGATAGATCCAGGTCAGGGAGCCAATCTATCGCTTGGCACGCACTCACTCATTCTATATGGGGGTAATTTGGAGAATTCAATTGACCTTGATCCATATTTTTGGACTGTGGGAGGTAACCGGAGAACACGGACGAGACCCACACGGACACAGGGAGAACATGGAAACTCCCCCCAGAATGAGATTCGAACCTGGAATCCGTAATGCTGAGAGGTGAACACACTAACCACTAAGCCATCATGCCACCCTGTATGTATATAGGTATATGTGTATGTATATATATATATGTATTTTACCATTTTTAATAGCATTAATGACATTACCTTTACCTTCAAATTTTCAAAATTGTAATGGATGAAAATCTGTACATACTTTTCCTATTCACTGTACCTGAACCACATGTGATAACACATCTTTTAGAGCCTAGCCTGGACACAGATCTTGCTTCTGATGGTGGTGTGAAATGAAAAGCTGAATTCTCTGTTACCATAAGGTGAGGAGTGGAAGCGTTTGGCGGTGGCGGATGCACGGATCAGCCTGACCGTGTTCGACCCGAACAGTTTGCGTTGCTTCGGCCTGCCGTCTGAATCCGCCGCTTTATTATACAAACTCCACATGAACTGGAGACTCTGGTCCTCCGTGGCTTTTTCTAAAAGCGCGTTACTGTCCGGGTTTCTCTGTTTCGGGTGGCTTTTGCGGCGGCTTTGCTCAGTCGCCAACACACCGAGATGGGAGTGAGAAAAGGCCATGTTATCGGCCCACGACGCGGGAAACACCAAACACAAACACGACAGCGCGCAAAGTCTCAGAAAACTGTGAATACTGGCAGCCGTCATGTTCAGCTTCTGGCAAAGATAAGTGCAACCAAGAAGGCCACCATTGTTCACGAAAGCCAGAAGGCAGAATTAGGGCCGAACATCACCTGAAAAATGTGCGCTCCTCTGCGGCCTGGCCATTTCTGCAAACACTCAATTAACCTGCGCGGCGTGGGAGCGTGCGTGCGTGACGTCACTGCCGCGCTTCCAGATCCGACGATACGATACGATACGATACGATACGATACGATAAGAGGAGAATTCAATTGACTTGATCCATATCTTTGGACTGTGGGAGGAACATGGAAACTCCACCCAGATGGGGATTTGAACCAGGAATCCCTAGCGCTGAGAGGTGAACGTGCTAACCACTAAGCCACCGTGCCGCCCCATTCATTCATATTGGATCAAATTAAATAACATATGAAATATGCCTGTCAGCAGTGGATAGGACATTTATCCATCCATCCATTATCTTCCGCTTTATCCTATATTAGGGTCACAAGGGGGGTTCCCCATGGCCATCCAGGGGAGAACATTTCGGGCGCTGGGCAGATACACCCAGGACAGGGCGCCAATCCATCGCTGAGCACACACTCACTCACACAGACACACTCTATATGGGGCAATTTGGAGAACTCAATTGACTTGATCCATGTTTTTGGACTGTGGGAGGAAACCGGAGAACACGGAGGAAACCCACGCGGACACGGGGAGAACATGGAAACTCCACCCAGATGGGGATTCGAACCGGGAATCCCTAGTGCTGAGAGGCGAACGTGCTAACCACTAAGCCACTGTGCCGCCCTTGGATAGCACATTCAGTTTTAATAAATTATGGTTTTGGCTGAGAATGTTTGAATAAACGAACCTGAGTTTCGGCAGAAAAGCATGAATCTGTTTTACGAGTCAGTTGCAGATGAGACAGATTAACAAGATTTTGCTTTGAAATACCGTAACTTTGCGACAGTTTGTGCCTTCAGAAAAATTCTGACGGTTTATGAAAGCTAAGAAGCTGCTCTTTACAGCCAACATACAGTTATTACGGTAACTTTACTCCCGATACTGGGGGGAAAAATATCTCCCTCAAACACACACACACACACAGAGTTTGGAAGCACAAACAGCTGACAGTGACTCCATCGTTCGGTCCCGCTGCTGGAGAAGAGACTGCAGAGAAAGCTGCTCTCATTTGATCCGGGGCTACTGACAAAACATCCGGCGCTATAGCCCCGAATGCCTAGGTCTAACGACGCCCCTGCCTTTATTTGTCCCACAGTGGAAATTCACTCATTCATTCATTACAAGAAAGGTGAAAAGGTATTGAGTCATTAGAAAGAAATTTAAAATACTAGGAAACATTTAAATAGAGTTAGAAACCTATATACACATGACAAATTCTAAAGTTTTAATTTCCAGTTATGTACAGTCATATAATATCCATCCATTATCCTATATTAGGGTCGCGGGTTCCTCATGTCCATCCAGGGGAGAACTTTTTCAGGCGCAGGGCAGATACACCCAGGACAGGGCGCCAATCCATCGCTGGGCACACACTCACACTCTATATGGGGCAATTTGGAGAACTTAATTGACTTGATCCATGTTTTTGGACTGTGAGAGGAAACCGGAGAACCCGGAGGAAACCCACGCGGGCACGGGGAGAACATGGAAACTCCACCCAGATGGGGATTCGAACCGGGAATCCCTAGCGCTGAGAGGCGAACGTGCTAACCACTAAGCCACCGTGCCGCCCTGGAATCATTTAGATCTTTATTTTTTTATTTTTTTATAAGTGCATTTAAATTCGAACCTATCAGTAACAAGGCTTTAAAGGCTGCAAAAATCTGTCACACCTCCTAATTTGGATTATATTATTATTATTCTATAATTGGTATAGCATATGTCTGAGTAACAAACGTTAGGATGTTAATGTCTGTAAATGAAACACCATGTAGCTAAAAGCCTTTAGTTTACATCAATACATCTATTTACATCTATATGAAAAGTGGTCAACTACACAATCATCTGCATTGATATTTTAGCTATCTACATTGCGATTCACTAATCAAAATAGCCCCCTTATCAAATATATGCAATAAAATATACAATAACATGTTAATGTTTTTATAAGAAATAATGTTATTTAAAAAATCTACATTTAAAAATAAAAGACATTTTAAGTGTCTTAACTCCCATTTTAGATATGTCAGTAGTGGTAGATATCAAAATGACAAATAATTAGTTTTTTTTTTTAAGCTTTTTATATATTTTATGTCCAAAAATGTGTCTTGAATAGTTATATTTTCAACAGTTGGCATTATCAATACCTAAAATTTAATTTTAAATACATTTTGATATCCAGTAACAATTAGATGGTGAATATCAAAATTGGAAGTTTTTGATGACAGAACTATGTGAACACGTACTGTTTGACATTTTAAAACCATGTATACTAATGAACATAAAGTAACTGCTCCACCTTAATTATAATAACCTTTATCTTTTATGTGACAAAGAACTTAAGTGTGTTGGAATTAACACTTAAAGACACTATAGAAATTATCTGATGTGTGTTTGAAAGACTATTATTTTTATTGTTTTTTACATGACACATACTACAGATTAAAAACACCTGATTAAAAAAATTTTTACCTATCAATTATTTTCTAATCCTAAAAGCTAATATATTATATTTGGTTCTCTTTATCAAATTTAAGGACATGAATGAAAGTCAAATTTCTTCACAAATTATAAAAAATCAAAAGGTCTTAACACATCAAAACAACAATATCATATAAGTTACAGTATTTTACAATTTATTTAACAAACATGATGGTAAAATGCAGCGGTTGAGTGTGAAAATAATTGTACACCCTTACATTATAGTATAGAGCAAAGCAGAGCAGTCAAGTACTGTTAATCATATGATCAATCATTAGCAAGTGTGACAACTTCTATAAAGCAGAGGTTTGTGCTGATTTTGCTGATCTGGAGCAATCAGGAGTGTTAACACATTGCTAAGGAGGAATGAGATCAGCAATCATCTTAGAGAAGCAATTGTTGCTACCTATCAATCTGGGAGATGTTACAGAACCATTGTCAAATAATGTAAAGTCCATCATTTCACAGTGGCAAAGATCAATCACAAGTGGAAAACAATGTTATAATTGTTTTAGCTAAATAGGTCTTCTAAGAAATAAATATTTTATTATATATTTCTGATATGATACTTAAAATTGTTTAATTAAATGTGGGTGTACTTTAATTTTCATATTATAATGACATACACCCTCTTTGAATTTTATAGTTTGAAGTATCAGGACAAAATCAGGACCTGATCCTTAGGCCTTAAAATAAGGTAAACCAACCATTTGCCTAGGGCCCAGAGCTCGCCTGGGGCCCCCAGACAATGACCGGTTATGGATTAAATGCAACAACTAACTGGGAGCACCTTTTTACATTTTGTGATGGTAAATACAGTAAAGTCCAAAGACATTGGTTTTGGAAACTCCCACTTATTGCTTAAAACTTGCACTCTTTATGTTCCATCCATTATTTCCCGCTTTATCCTATATTAGGGTCGCGGGGGGGGGGGGGGGGGGGGTCCCATGCCCATCCAGGGGAGAAAGTCTCGGGCGTTGGGCAGTTACACCCAGGACAGGGCACCAATCTATCACTGGGCACACACTCACACAGACACATACACACTCTATATGGGGCAATTTGGAGAACTCAATTAACTTGATCCATGTTTTTGGACTGTGGGAGGAAACCGGAGAACCCGGAGGAAACCCACCCGGACACGGGGAGAATATGGAAACTCCACTCAGATGGGGATTCGAACCGGGAATCCCTAACGCTGAGAGGCGAACGTGCTAACCACTAAGCCACCGTGCCGCCCCACTCTTTATGTTGTTTGTGAAAAATGTGTTTTGTTTTAAAAGTGTAGATTTAAATATTTATTTAATCTCATTATCTTCCACTTAATCCTATACTAGGGACTAGCATCATTGGGGGTTTCCTTCATGCCCATCCCGGGGAGAGCGCTGGGCAGATATACCGAGGACAGGGCACACACTCACACTCTATTTGGGGCAATTTGAAGAATTCAATTGACCTTAATCCATGTTTTTTGGACTGTGGGAGGAGAACATGGAAACTCCACCCAGATTGGGATTCGAACCGGGAATCCCTAGTGCTGAAAGATGAACGTGCTAACCACTACGCCATCGTGCCGCCCAGTTTAATACTATCCATCCATCCATCAATTATCTTCCGCTTTATCCTCTATAATGGTCACGGGGGGTTCCCCATACCCATCCAGTGGAGAACGTTTCAGGCGCAGGGCAGATACACCCAGGACAGTGCGCCAATCCATCGCTGGGCACACACTCACTCACACAGACACGCACACATACACACTCTATATGGGGCAATTTGGAGAACTCAATTAACTTGATCCATGTTTTTGGACTGTGGGAGGAAACCGGAGACCCCGGAGGAAACCCACACGGGCACGGGGAGAACATGGAAACTCCACCCAGATGGGGATTCGAACCGGGAATCCCTAGCGCTGAGAGGCAAACGTGCTAACCACTAAGCCACCATTTGCCGCCTTTGTACAGACATATAGAGGAATAAAATGAAACAAATGATAAAAAACTGCTACAAGGTCCCTAATGTTATGGGGTGGGTTGCACATGTTCTTACTGTATGGAGTTTGCATGTCCTCCCTGTGTTTGTGAGTTTAAACATATTAAAATAGGAGTTAACAAATGTTCCTAGCACAAAGCTTGATTAACATATAACCACCTGGGGGCAGAAGGGGTGGCAGTTGTTTTTGTGTAGAATTTGCATGTTCTCCCCATGCGAAGTGTGTTCACTCCTGAGACCAGGTTTTTCCTCACGGTTCAAAAACATGCTGATAAGTAAATTGGCGACACTGATTTGACTTTTTGACCATATTGCTTGTAACATTCATTCATTCATTCATTATCTCCCGCTTTATCCTCTATTAGGGTCGCGGTGGGGTTCCCCATGCCCATCCAGGGGAGAACGTCTTGGGCACTGGGCAGATACACCCAGGACAGGGCGCCAATCTATCGCTGGGCACACTGACTCACACAGACACACTCTATATGGGGCAATTTGGAGAACTCAATTGACTTGATCCATGTTTTTGGACTGTGGGAGGAAACCGGAGAACCCGGAGGAAACCCACGCGGACACGGGGAGGATATTCGAACCGGGAACCACTACGCCGGTTTAATATCAATGATAAGTAAAACAAGACAAACCCAGAGCGCAAAATTGACACATTTTGATGTAGCTCTGTGGGATTTGCGTAGGTGGAGGCGCTCCGGTATTCGCACTAAGGCCTAGAGCTGTGCGGATCGATACAAATATCGATAATATCGATACCAACGCTGGTATCGGTATTGAACAATACTTGCGTAAAAAGATCGATACTCAAGACAGCAGCCACGTGGGCTCAGCCTGACCCGCCCAAGTCGACACGTCACAGTACGGAGAGAGAGACTCGGAGTGGGAGATAAAAAAAGATGTCTGAAAGAAAAAGAAGCTCTGTTTGTCTCTATTTTACAGCCGAAAATGCGACATCGGCAACCTGTTCAGTTTGCAAAAAGTCTATTAGGTACACAGGAATCACAACAAACTTATTTAAGCACATGAAAAAGCACACAGCACACCCAAAACCACACCCAAAATTCTATTTGAAAAAAGAAACAAAGAAAGAAAAAACTGTCTAGGGAGGGGAGCATTTTTACTTTATTGTCGTTGTGTATTGTCGTTTCTTACCTCAAAAATATATATTTTCCTCACGTTAAAGCAAACTTTGTTTATTACTGTTCCATTGTTTCTAAACTGGCTTAGTGGCTTAGTGGTTAGCACGTTCGCCTCTCAGCACTAGGGGTTCCCGGTTCGAATCCCCATCTGGGTGGAGTTTCCATGTTCTCCCCGTGTCTGCGTGGGTTTCCTCCGGGTTCTCCGGTTTCCTCCCACAGTCCAAAAACATGGATCAAGTCAATTGAATTCTCAAAATTGCCCCATACAGAGTGTGTCTGTGTGAGTGAGTGTGTGCCCAGCGATGGATTGGCGCCCCGTCCTGGGTCTATCTGCCCAGCGCCCGAGACGTTCTCCCCTGGATGGGCATGGGGAACCCCACCGCGGCCCTAATAGAGGATAAAGCGGGAGATAATGAATGAATGAATGTTTCTAAACTAAGATGTTGATTGGGATACATTATTTTGTTGTCACCTACAATGTTTGGCGAAATTCTATACTAGGTCTTTTGGATAAATGAAGCTTAAATATTAAAAAGTATTGGTATCGGTATTGAATATCGCGATATTGGCCCTGTATTTACTTGGTATCGGATCGATACCAAAATTCTTGGTATCGCACAGCTCTACTAAGCCGAATATTAAGACAACGGAAAAAGCGGCAAGTTGCGGTTGTCCCGCCCTCTCAGCGACGTCACATTGGCCAAGGCCGCTGAAACTCGATCCTAAACGGCCGGCTCACCTGTCAATCACGTTGAGTCCTCAGCTTGAAGCGCTTCCTTAGAATGGCCGGAGTGATCGGCGGAGTCCCTCCCTCTCGAGCTGAGCTCAGTGATGGAGAGCGGAGTCTCCGCTGTGTGAGCAGCGCGATCAGCGAGTGGAAAACTCCCGGAATCCAGCATGGAGACCGTGGAACAGCTAGTCACCTTCAATCACATCCACGTCGAGCTGAGCGGAGGCGCTCCGTGGGGTTTCACGCTGAAAGGAGGACTGGAGCACGGAGAGCCGCTTATCATAACCAAGGTAAGTTTAGAGGCGCAGCCGCGTGAGAAAAGTGCAAACTCAGGCGTTCGCACGCTTTGTGCGCTTTTTTTCTTCATTCCGCTTTTGTAAACACAGCCAGAAACGGCAGGATCGGACTTTGCATGACTCCACAAATGATTTAATGTTAGACGGTGCCACCGATCGAACTTTGCAGAACTTCAGAAAAGTATGCTGGAGTCGAATTTCAAACAAAAGGCACTTGGTGTCTTTTAACTTTGTACACACACACATGTATATATTCATTTATATATGTATATATGCATAAAAAGAAAGAGATCTTCGATGATTTTGTGCAAGAGCAGTTTTTCAACAACGACAATCTGTCAATCAGTGTAATAGTAGACTACATATCAATTGGTTGTTGCAGTTTAGCTTATGTTTATATAACTGTATGCAATTTTTGATAATGAACATGTGTTGCCCAGATCTGTGCCTGTGATCAGTTTAACATTTAAAACATTTCTAATGTATAATAAGCAATTACATTTTTAAAATCGTTTAAATTTAAACTCATATGTAATTTCTTTTCCAAAAATGGCCATCATTCAGTCATCAAATGCCCACTGGGAAGAAAGAGCATTTTGTTTGAGCAAGGTTAGGAAAGGGTACGAGGTCATATCTCACACATTGCATCCTTAAAGCACACTATGGTTCTATTCACTACCAGCGTGATAATTAATATCTTTTATAAATAATTACTTTTGTAAACACAGCCAGAAACGGCAGGATCGGGCTTTGCATGACTCCTGTTTTGAACACAAATGATTTAATGTTAGACGGTGCCACCGATCGAACTTTGCAGAACTTCAGAAAAGTATGCTGGAGTCGAATTTCAAACAAAAGGCACTTTGTGTCTTTTAACTTTGTACACACACGTATATATTCATTTATATATGTATATATGCATAAAAAGAAAGAGCTCTTCGATGATTTTGTGCAAGAGCAGTTTTTCAACAACGACAATCTGAAGAATGGTCCTCTGTGATTCCAGAGAGAACATTTCCAATTACAAAGAATTGTTTTTATTTAAACGTCCTTCTTCTTTACTTTGCCAACAAATCCATCCATCCATCCAACATGTTCTAAAACTTTAGTTTTTTTGTAACAGTGACAGGCCTGTATTTACATTTAAAAAAAATATACATTACATTAACATTGAATCATTTTGTAGATATCCATCCATCCATTATCTTCCGCTTTATCCTATATTAGAGTCGCGGCGGGTTCCCCATGCCCATCCTGGGGAGAACGTTTCAGGCGCTGGGCAATTACACCCAGGACAGGGCACCAATCTATCGCTGGGCACACAGACACGCACACAAACACACTCTATATGGGGCAATTTGGAGAACTCAATTGACTTGATCCATGTTTTTGGACTGTGGGAGGAAACCGGAGAACCCGGTGGAAACTCACGTGGACACGGGGAGAACATGGAAACTCCACCAAGATGGGGATTCGAACGGAAAATCCCTAGTGCTGAAAGGCGGACGTATTAACCACTAAGCCACCGTGCAGCCGCGCCAACAAATCATAAAAAAATACTCCTCTGATGATGGTGCGTCCTGTTCATTAAATGTTTATGTATTTTATAGATCATGTGACAGATTAACTCTGTTGTAATGAGCTTGTTTTTTCTTCGATTGTTCATCCAGTATGTCATAAAGGAGAAACTTGAATGGTTCCAAGCCAATAGCCGCCGGTGGTTGTGGGATGTGTGTGTATCACAGACAGGATTGTGCATCCTTTACTGGAGCTTCTCTCAGCAGGTTAACAATGCCTAAACTGTGCACACACTTCCTTGCACACTTGTTGTTTTTTAGTTTGTTAAGTCTTAGGCAGGGCTGAGCAATTTATTTTTACAACAGATCAAATGCGAACCTGGGGCTTTTGTGCAGGTCCAAACCAATAGGCTGAACACATTTCAAAATCAATGCAAAATAAAATGATTGTACTCTGTGCATGACATGGCACTGTCATAGGCTTGTGGTTAAGGAACCAGCCTTGTAACCTGAAGATTCCTGGTTTGATTTCCGGTCCTTACAAGTACTATTATAGTACTACTGAAGTGCCTTTGGGGGCGGCACGGTGGCTTAGTAGTTAGCACGTTCGCCTCTCAGCGCTAGGGATTCCCGGTTTGAATCCCCATCTGGGTGGAGTTTCCATGTTCTCCCCGTGTCTGCGTGGGTTTCCTCCGGGTTCTCCGGTTTCCTCCCACAGTCCAAAAACATGGGTCAAGGTGAATTGAATTCTCAAAATTGCCCCAAATAGAGAGTGTCTGTGTGAGTGAGTGTGTGCCCAGCGATGGATTGGCGCCCTGTCCTGGGTCTATCTGCCCAGCGCCCGAGACGTTCTCCCCTGGATGGGCATGGGGAACCCCACCGCGACCCTAATAGAGGATAAAGCGGGAGATAATGAATGAATGAATGAAGTGCCTTTGGGCCAACCTAATTGCTCCCCGGGTGCCGTATATAGGACTGCCCACCTCACCGGGCATGTGTTCTCACTTCACTCAGTGTGTGTATATGTGTGTGTTTCACTGCACTGATGGGTTAAATTTGGAGGTCAAATTCCTCTGTATAAAAAAAAAACACAGTAGGTAAAATAGATCACTATCACATGCTGGTAAAAACTGCCTTGCCCTCCTTTTGCTGACAACCCTTTATATGTTTTAATTGGTTATGTTTGTGACCTATAATCTACATGTCAAATGGTTGATCTTCCATTTGATCTCATATGCGCCAGACAGGGACAGCCAAAGGGCTGGATAATTCCCAGGTCTGTTCTCACTCAGAAGGGATCTGAATTTCTGACTACAAACTTGGCAGATGGATGGACTGAATGAAATGCAACATTTGGACTGACCATGAAACCCATCATCCACTTCATTCAGTTCACCTCCTTGTTTCTACACTCATTGTCTATTTTATCAATACCTCTTATCGTATTACACTTGGATGGACAAGGGAAATGGAATAAAGTATGTAGAAAATGATTACATTCTGTGATTGAAGAACTACATCAGTTTCTACATACTTTGTTCATCTGGTTTCTTTAATTAGGATCACCAAAGAATTACTATTATTTTTATAATGATTATTATTTAGGTGGAAAATTGTGCAGTATTAGAGACATTGTGGTGTAATACAGTATGCAATATGTTGGGCAATGTGATAATTGATGTCATTGAATCTCAGCATGTATTTAACAAACCACAATGTTACGTTTGGCTGCAAATGAACTAATTTGAAGTAAATTCAAATTAAAAACCTCAGCAGGTGTAAAATTTGAATATATTTCAACATTGTTCACTGAAGAAATGGGAGTGTTGGGATTAATAAATGATTAATTAATTTTTAAATAAATATATTTTACCATTTGAAGTTTTAAGAACTTGATTTGTTATGTTACAGATAAAAGAACCAAGCATAACTTTCTGTACCAGGCTCTGGTTAGTAATTAATGTATTAATATGGCTTTTTGTTTGTATTGTTCTGTTTTTGTTTGGTGTGTGTTGTGCTGACATGAATGGAGAAGATGTAGTAGTGCTTCTGGAATTATATATACACCTCAGGGTCACTGCTAGACTGACAATAATCTACCCTAAAATGTTCAGTCATCAGCATTCTGATAAAGGATTAGAGGATGAACAACTTAATTCCTCAGCAGACGAGCTACTGCCTTTTGATTTTACATTTGCAAGGTAGAGCAATAAGGTAGATCTGTTTAACAGAGTTCAGAAACACAGTGGCGTCTGTTCTCCTCACCATAGCACAACACATAGCACAAAACACAATTATCCACCATCCAATTACCATATACTTTGTTGGGGCCCTGACCATTAGAGCATAGGGTAAAGGGGGTTAACAAAGCAACTTCTTTTTTTCCCTTCTTTTTTTATACTCCGTGCGAGCTAATGCAACGAAATTTCTTTCTGCATACACTAAGTGTATAACGAATGACAATAAAGGTTATCTAAGTCTAAGCAGAGAAACAGATGAACTACAGTCTATAACTATTAAATCACAAAGTGCATCTAAATGGTGTGTGTTATGAATAAATCGAGATGTAGCTTATTCCAGTACACACACACACACACACACACACACAGAATGTCTATAGATAAAAAAAGCCCCATGTTATAGACTGGCTGTTGGGTGAAGTATTGCAGTATGCAATATGTTAGGCAACATGATGATTGATGTCCATGACTCTCAGCATGTCTTTAACAAACCACAATGTTATGTTTGGCTGCAAATGAACTACTCAAATTAAACTAAATTCAAATTAAGTAATTATTCACTGAAGAAATGAGTGTGTCGGGATGAATAAATTATTGATTAAATTTTCACAAATATTATATATTATTATTTTTTTTCCTTTGAAGTTTTAAGAACTTGATTGGTTCTTTTATCTGTAACATAACAGAACATAACTTTCTGATCCAGGCTCTGGTTAGTAATTAATGTATTAAGATGACTTTTTGTTTGCATTGTTCTGGGTTTTTTTTAATCAGAGAAGTGTTTGCATGTTAATGAATGAGGTCTGTTGATCTGAGTGCAGCAAGCGGTCAGGGACTGGTGTTTGATTTCACCTCAGTTGGTTTCGACACCACTGCATTCCTTCAAAAAGTGTTAAATTGTTTTTCTTGAATGAAGATGTTTTGGGGTATAAGAGCCCCAGAGACCACATTCCCAGACTCACTCTCTGAGCTGTTTAAGGGGAGGGGAGGGCTCATAGAGAAAGGGAAATGGTAAAAAGGTGGGGGTGTGGCTTGTTTTAGCCAGAGTGCAAGAAGTCTAGATATTTGGCTCTTCTAATTGAGAATGCTATGGATGAAATCGGGAGTTCATTAAGGGATACATTCTTTTTCTGGTTCGGTGTCTTTCTGTGTGAAAATTACAACTTGAAATGCTGATTAAGGTTTTCTGCTCATACTGCAGAATGTTCACAGAACTTCAATTGCCCTTTAATCCCCAAGTGAAGTGCTGACAGTATTGGATGAATTAGAGATGAACATCATTTTGTATTAGTAATATAGCTTGTAAGAGAGGATTTTTGTGTGTCTTTGTACACAGTCCTTGTGGGAATTGTATGGCTTTCTTCAGAGAACACTGATGTTGTGTGTCCCTCCTCTTCCAGATGGTATCATGTACTCCATGAGTGGTACCCCACCCAGAGGTTCAATTCCAGACATGGCCTATGACCTCAGGGCTTTCATCCTGACCTGATCTTGTACTGAAATGATAAAATCTGTTTTAGATTCTCAGCATAACTCCATGTCCATCTCTTATTTTGTCAGGCCCTACCAAATCCTAACTGCTTGTGGTGCATACTCAGTAAAGCAGGATTAATATTTTTACTTGCATAATAAGCTGTCATTTGTCATGCATCCACCTGGGATTGAAAGTAAAGAACAACAGATCACATATATTACAGGTACAGTTTATATCCCGTATACTGTACAGGGATTTGTGGTACTGATTTCATCCTGGTAATATGAAGCCTAGTTGTAACCTGTGATGTCTTACATAATACAATTCTATTAAATATTAAGATAAATATGGCTAGTTGTAATTTTTTTGGATGGTGTGATATAACTTTTCGATGTCTTTAAGGGAAGGGACAGCTTTAACTTGCATATTAATTATCAGTGTCTTGAAGATAATTTGGTGGTTTAACCATTATTATTAGTCTGCTGCTGCTGATTTTAATACTTTGTGTTTTTCATAGATATCATTTGCTGTCTTGTTGCATCTCTGTATATAGATTCTTACCTGTAGCCTAGGGGGCACTCTATATCAATTAATTAGATTTTAAATTAATAGAATCTCCCTGCTTCTCTTTCTGCTTGTGGTCTTTTTTCTGCTATGTGCTTCCCACCTAGTAATCATCTCCAGATCTTGGCACTGACAGAAAAATCTAGCAAAACTTGGTGGGTAAAGAACTTAATGCATCTACCTCCAGCTCTATATAGTGCTCAGATGAAAGGTCCATTAACAGAACTGGGCCACATGAGATGTACTAAAGTGACTGTGCTGAGATGTGAACATGCTTCCTACTAATGACACCTGAAGGACTTGTGGTGTTCTGGATGAAATGGAAACTAAAAGCAGTCAAATGGAACGTTTACTTTAGTAATGGCTCCAGTCGTAAAACTCAGTGTAATGTTGTGAGGCCACATGGGCTTCACCATACCCTTTTAGCAAGCCCACTGCAGCTCTGACTTGAATATGACTAAATAGCAAAAGGTGTCCAGAAAAAAAATGTTGCTATCCAGAACTAACTGTAGATTGATGTAAAGCAGACTCTAGTGGCATACTGGATGGAGTTCATCAGCTCAGTGCTTACTGGTGGAACTTGCTTATGCCAAACCAGCTAAATAAACCCCAACAATTCCCAAAGACCTTTCGATGGTGTCTTAGTCATACTTTGAGGTTGAATGGAAACACTTTGTTTTTCTATATGCATTTCTAATTTTCTGCTGTGACGTTTATAGGCCACAGGGCACTTAGTCATTCTTTCTCCACTCTTTTTTAATTGGTCATTTAAACCTGTTTCCATACTGGGATAAAGGAGGGGTCCTCAATAATGCAACTATTGCTGAGACATGTTTTTGAGTGTGAGTCAGCACAGTATGGACATTTTCAGCCACTTTCATCATTTAGTTTTGTAATATAATTTGTCAGCACTCTATGAAGATCTGCTTTTTCCTGTCCTGTAACTTTATACTTTAGTTAATGGGATGTTTAAATTCCATTTCTGTCCTTCCTGTTGTATGGGACATATTGGAATGAACTACTGGACACTTGTTAGTACGTATTTTATAGCCTCAAAGAGGAACTGAATGAAACAATGTGTCAACTGTGTTCTTCTGTATTGGTTTTGCTTGTGGGAAGAATCTGATATCTCTGAGGAATGTCAGTTTGGCTCCTGTAACATTTGCTTTGGGTGGATTTTGATGGAAAGAGAGATATAGGGGGCTTATTATTTTAACTATGTCTCCCACACTTAATTTTCTACATGCCTTGTAGTATGTGATTTCATTTTTGCAGTGTGTACCAAGTAAAATATATTGGCTGTTAGTCTATGATTTCATTAAAAAAATAATCTAAATATCTTGGTGTTAAGGCTAATTAATTGTTTGGGCTGGACAAAATAACCCACATCTGTGTATTTAGATATTGTTGTTTTTTTTCCCACAAAGATGTGAAAAATATCACATGAGCAATGTGAACTTTAAATTGATTTACGGTCAATACATTTGTGTTTTTTTCTTAAAAATATATTTAAATTGTGAAATGGATTATAAAAATAGTTGTCAATCAGTGTAATAGTAGACTACATATCAATTGGTTGTTGCAGTTTAGCTTATGTTTATATAACTGTATGCAATTTTTGATAATGAACATGTGTTGCCCAGATCTGTGTCTGTGATCAGTTTAACATTTAAAACATTTCTAATGTATAATAAGCAATTACATTTTTAAAATAGTTTAAATTTAAACTCATATGTAATTTCTTTTCCAAAAATGGCCATCATTCAGTCATCAAATGCCCACTGGGACCAAGACAGCAACCAAAAAAGCTTGAACAAGAAAGAGCATTTTGTTTGAGCAAGGTTAGGAAAGGGTAAGAGGTCATATCTCACACATTGCATCCTTAAAGCACACTATGGTTCTATTCACTACCAGCGGGAAACCAAGAGTCTTGTATTGCGGTATTTATGGTTCTGCCCTCCCTGCTGCACACACCCACGTCTAATATGACATTGATAGATCAATCATTTTTTGCATTGGACCAAAGGGTTAACGACATTGGACGGTTTTTGGAATGAGGACCTGTTCTTGTTTTAAGATTGAAATTAAGTTTATTAATCAGATTTCTTTGTAATGGTGTCATCAGGAGCAGCTGTGAAATAAGCTGTTTTTATGAGTATTAATATGAACCTGATCTCTTATTTAGTGGATTCAAGTGTGATGCCAAAGAATGGTCTAACCTTTAAATTTGACTTCACATTCAAATGAAGTACGATGGATTGAACTCATCAGGAGTTTTCTTTTCATAGTTTCAAAGGTATCATCTCAACTCTTATTGAGGAAAATGACATTTTGAAAACACATAATGCTGCCTTTGGAAAGACTTCATAAGCTGTGCATATGTTCTGTGCATTCCTGAATTATGATGAATCACTAAGGGATGGAGAATATGCACCAATCTGCCAACCATGTCAAACCACACTCAGTTAAACATATCCTAATATAATGCCCAATATCGAACAATGAAAGACAAAATATTCTTGGAGGAATTAATCCGTAAAGCCAGTTTGAATCTGAAAGAATACTGATTTTCTTTTTTTAATCTTATATAACTTGATCAAAACAATGTACACGACACAACCCATGTACCGCAATTAAATAGCCTAGATGTGCAAATATAGCATTAAACACAAACAAACACTAAGGATGTTTGTGTATATGTTGGCCAGGGGTGATGTGTTTTTTTTTTTTATTTTTATTTTTTATAATTCTCTAACTGAATACTTTAGTACCCAAAATACAATAGTTTATTAATTAATTTAAGCAATTAATTTTACTTTAGCAGAATTGTTATTGCTAATGGACAAAATGAAATGTTATTTATGTATTTGAATCATTACATTCAGTACTGGTCAAAAGACTGGACACACCTCCTTCATGCTCCATTGTCCATTTTCTCCACTTAGCATATTTGGAATTTGTAGTTTTACTATGGTACATCTGTTTACTATGTTTTGTTAGTCCCCTGCTGGCTCTCTGTTGTCTATTGATCAGGAACATCACAGAACAAGTATCCATTTGGGTGATGGAATGTTTATTGTGAGTTCTGCAGTGACACTGGTGTGGTGATGGGGTTTTTAGTGCAGCAGTGCTGCTGTAGTTTCATTTAAACACCACAGTGACACTGCTGGGATGGGAATCTTATTTATTAACCAAATAGTCCCTGCTCTGTGGTGGTACTACTTGGGTCCTAACAATTAGAAAACAGAGTAAAGGGGACAATCACAGTATGTACTGTTTTCCACAAACAGATGGACTACAGTCTGTAATTGGACTAAAAAGTCCATCTTCATGGTAGGTGAAACTGACACCATGGAGAATAAGTAGAGCAAAAATGAGCTGTATGGCACATTAAATTTAGCTTAATGTGGTCCCATGATCAATTATCAAAACAAAGTCCTTTGTTTTGTAGTCTGTATTTTCTTGTCTGTGTGGGTTTACTCCCAATTTGTTTATTGAAGACCCTAAATTGCTCCTTGACTGAATTGCTTGTCAGAGCAATCATCACTGATGCTGTTTAGATGTTAAATTTGTAAATATCTGAAAAAAATATTCAACCAGCTGGGTAGCTTCTTGCCATAATGGCAATGTGAGTGTATTTACACTTACATTGAATGATTTGTTTACATTTACATTCGGTCATTTAGCAGACGCTTTTATCCAAAGCGACTTACACAACAACCCTAGAGCAATGAGGGGTTAAGGGTCTTGCTCAAGGACCCACACTGGTAACTTCAGGGGACCTGGCATTTGAACCGCCAACCTTCATATTGATAGCCCAATGCCTTGACCACTGAGCTATCGCTGTTTCTCTGTCAAGCTAATGTGTTTGGCTAGAACATGGAAACAAGTCAAGCTAAAAGTTATTTGATAATTCTGATTTCTTTTATAAAAGACAGTAAGTTTGTTTCATATCTGATTTATTTATTGAGTACCAGAGTCTTTGTTCTAATTATTTGCTGCAGTTGTCTGGCTAAAAGCAATATTTAAATAAATATGCGTGTTCGCACTAATCCCAGGTGATCCACCATGTCTGTGTTTGGACTAAATAGGAATAGCTGTGTATTGTGTCTGATGTTTCATAATATTCGAATGCAGTAGCAGCAGTAATTTGGAATGAAATGTATGTTTTACATGTGTGCTTAAAAGACCTGCATTGTAAATTATCTTAATACAGTATTAACCATATTTAAGAAATACCCACTGTATATTATTTTTGGACTAGAAATGGCTGTACTATTTCACTGTTGTATCCAAAGTCAAAATGTTGGTGGTTAGTTGCTTTTTTTTAGTTAGATTTATAGTCTCTGTTCCAAAAGTTATCGGTTCTTGGTCGACATAGAATCAACAGTTAGAATTAACTGAAGTTTGAGCTGGCCATCTATACACTTTTGCCAGTGCAGTTTTTACGCTTGGAAGCCTCCTCGTAAGTCTTCCTTTGTGACCCACTTTATAGCAGTGAGTGCACATTTGTCTTCCAGTGATGCGTGATGAGAGCCCTTCATGGACTTCTTAATTTTGAGAACGAAGGAAAAGTCACAGGATCAGGTGAATAAGGAGGGTGTTCAACTTAAGGGATGTTGAATTTTGAGAGAAACTGTTTAACAGACAGAGTTATGACATGGTGTGTTATAGTGATGAAAAATCCAGTCAGACTTCCACTAATCAGACTTCTTTCGACTGGCTCATATAAACGTCAACAGTTTTAGTACGTCTCCATTTCAGACGGTGGATTTGTTCGTCATCATTTACATCATCTCAAAGGTGTAATGAAAAAAACCTTGCACCGTACAATTCATATTGACCAATTGTATTCTTCCATTAAAAAAAAATAGGGAAGGCCCTATCCTGTTTCAGCATGACTGTTCCCTTATTTACAAACAATGTCAATGTTAGAACAATGAGAGATTGAGATGTAGGTTATTTTACATAATGTATGGACAAGTGGCAATGTTCTGGTAATTAAACAACATAATGACTTATATTTAAGGCACAGTAAAAACACTGACCACTGGCATCATCGAAACTCAATAAGGCCATTATTATTATCTGATTCCACTGTTCAGGTTCATTGCTAATAAATACAACAAAACTAATTACTATTTCAATTTAGATTGTTATTTAGTTGAAATATGAATTCATCTGCTGCTCTTAGAACAAAAACTTTTTCTGGTTTGGTCTTACTTGCAGGCAAATGTGGTGTAAGTATTAATGGCGGTTTAAAGGGTTGTGTGTGTTTCTTTCCTGTAGCCTTCTTCCAGTATAATAGGTCATTAAAAGTAATGCCTTTAACTCAGTTTCTGCAGCCCCAGAGTTGTGCGTTTCACCTATGAGAGACCGGCGACACAATGGAACTTAAGTTTCGGCCTGGCTGCTACACCACTCTGCTCACTGAGGTATACCGCACACCCATTTTTTTTTTTCCCAGCCTCGGACCTCAATAAAGCCTTTGTCACCCTTTCTCGCACTGCCTCTGCCTTTCAACCTCCCTTTTTCTCTCATCTCAGCTCGCACCCTCTTTGTCCCAAAGATCTACTAACTGCCACTGCTTCCACACTTCGCTCCATTTACTTTTAATGCTTTCCTGTACTCATAAACGAGGTGCATGCCAATAACAGGATTTTCACTCTAAATGGCACCTATGTGTATATCTGTAGCCAAATGCATATTATATTACTGCTTTTCATGCCCAACAAGTTACTGTCTGAGAAACAAGGGCTTACAATTTGCAACACTGGCATAAGAAATGAGAAAACACTGATTAGTGCTGCTGGGGAGAAAGGAGATTAAAGAAATGTGTGCATTAGGAGAAGTGGGAGGTTATTAGTTGGCTGAAAGGGGATAAAGGATTTTTTTGGAAGCTCTTGGCATAATGCAGATGGATGTCAGTGTGGGTTTTTGGATGTGGTGCAGCCCAGTTCTTGTCAGTTTATAAGGAGCATGATAATAATGTAGAAGAAGTTTTGCCTGTGCACTTAATTTAACACTGGAAAATTCTATAATTCTTATAATGGGTGTCTTGACATCTATAATAATTAACCTATCAACTAGTCAACTTTTTTTTTAATCCATTACTCAGGGATAGACCACAGTATTGCACACATTCCATAAGTATAAAGAGACTTCTGAACTTTTTGTCAGTTTATGTCATACTAACCAGTTCTTAGATTTTTAGGTTCATATCAATAATACCGGAAAACCAAAGATATTTATATATATACACCTACATACATACATACAATTCAAAAATGTTATTTGAACACTGAACATAGGCAAACCACAGTTTTGCTTTCTACTTTCAAGCAATTTGTTGCTTGTGTTCTTCTGATGGTGAACTAAAAGTATATTTAACATATGATGTGAAAGACCTTGAATAGAAGACACATAGAAGTTACCTTTGTTACTATTGCACACATTCCTATTGGTCTAATTTTCTTTATTGGGTTTTCTTTATTGTTTGAAAATCTGTTTTATGTCTTATGTAGAAATATCCAAAAATATTAAAGGATTACTTTTAAGCACTACTGTATGTACTCTGTATGTACTTCTCTCCAGTTAATGTTCAGTCTTGCTCTGTTAGGAGGTTGTCCATCACTTGTGGCTTTATGCTTAGCAGGAGCCCTAATGAGGCAGACAAACCCCAATGGCACCTCATTAATTCACATCACTGAGCTTACTTTTTTCTAATAGTGAGACTGACTGAGAAATTTTCTTTGTATTACATAGAAGCGCTAATACTCTTTTGTAAATTAAGTTTTAAAGATAAAAATTCTGATTATTTCTCCTTAAGGTATCAATGCTTTAAAACTTTGTGCTACCATTTTTCCAACATGTCGGTGTGGCACAAACTAGTTTCCAGTGACTAAATTGGAAGCCACACTAAATGGAGCAGCTGAGAGTCTGTATTGCTCAGACATCCTGGGATGTCTTCATTTTACTTGCTGAATTCCTTTGGGGATTCCCCCACTTACCCACGCCCTTTGGTTTCGGTTGTGAACAATAAAAGGTTTTGGTTACTAAACATGGATCTTCTTACTTTAAGTCAAAGTTTTCAACAAAACATTTTTTTTACCTAGTTTTATTTTCAAACTGCGTTAAATTAGTGCATTCCAAAGCTTGTGAATGAATAATTGAATAGCTGTCAGCTGTTGGAGAAAAAGAGGACAGAATACATGAAGGCAAAACTGAGAGAGCTGTGCCTTTGCTTACAGTGAACATGCTGTTAAATGGGAACAGATGTTGCTTGCGTTAATCATTGACTGTCATAAGACATATCCACATTCAAAAAAAGACAAACCAAGCTTTTATACAGTTTGTACATAGCTTGCTGACTATACCCTAGTTCTCCACTTATTTTAGAAAATGAAACCATGCCAATATTATCACTTGGTTACTTTTAAAGTTTATTGATATATAAGCTTAGTTTAACTGCACACATGAAGACGTGAACTGAAGCACAGCTGTTTAATAAAAAACCTGGCCACCTGTAACAACAAATATTAAATGCAGTAAACTTTAAAAAATGTTGTTGCCAGACCTTTGCACATAAATAATATACCCGTTTCCCTTATTTATCTTTTATTTAAATATCTGCATCTGTTAAATTTAACACAAAGCTATTGTATAGATGTATTTACCTTGTTATATTCAACATACTAGCTAAATAAAGTTGTTCAGCACATTGCTTTGGTACCAAAATTATATACACCAGAGTCCACTCAGTCTGTCATCACAGTAGCACCCTTTCTGTTCTGCGGGTCAAAGGAGGTATTATTGTTTAAAACTTGAGTGACTGATAATGGAGATTTTTTTTCCTCATAGCTATGACAAAGCAAAGCACAACCTAAACATATATTGTGGGAACAGCATTATATAGTTGTGTTTTTGTTTTTCTTCTCTTAGAAATAATGTCGACCAATAACATTGAGTTAATATATTCATTCATTCATTCATTCATTATCTTCCGCTTTATCCTATATTAGGGTCGCGGTAGGGTTCCCCATGCCCATCCAGGGGAGAACGTTTCGGGCGCTGGGCAGATACACCCAGGACAGCGCGCCAATCTATCGCTGGGCACGCACTCACACACACTATATGGGGCAATTTGGAGAACTCAATTGACTTGATCCATGTTTTTGGACTGTGGGAGGAAACCCACGCGGACACGGGGAGAACATGGAAACTCCACCCAGATGGGGATTCGAACCGGGAATCCCTAGTGCTGAGAGGCGAAGGTGCTAACCACTAAGCCGCCTGAGTTAATATAAACAGATTAAGTACAGTGTCATGAAGGTACGTGTATAATTCAAAGTTTTAACATCCCACTGAAAATGTCTGTGACTTTGTTCCTTTAATAATTTGGTATTTGTGGAACGTGAAATAAAATAATGTTTGTGATGGATCGTGTCATAGGCCATAATTGTTCAGTATGGTTTAGTACCATATTTATTGTTAGGCTAGATGTAGAATATTTTCATTTGAATGAATGTGGATTTATATTTCATTCTGTAATGTGTATTTATTTTTTTTATTGACAGATGATCGACTGATTGATCAAAGTTTTTAATGAGACGCATTCATGGTTACAAATAACATGGTCATGAGAGGATAGTATTAACTCTGCATAAAACATCATTAATATATCCTGAATCATTTCCACACCACATACAATCCAAAGCCTTACTTTGTTGCAAGATTATTAAGATTGTAATGAACTGTCAGCTCAAGCCAGTGTTTTGGATTTTGTAAATTTTGTTTCTTTAAACCAGGGGTGCTCAATATGTCGATCACGATCGATCGCAAAGGGGTGTCCGGTAGATCGCGATGGAGGTTTGAAGAAAAAAAAATCACGTGTCAGCTCTTTTTTTTTATAGCACAGTATCTGAAGCACTTATACAAACACGCACACACACATTCACACACACAATGTGATTCATTCTGAATCTCGATCTCTATCCCTGTGCAAGCGATCAGTATGCCCCCCCCCCTCGCTGTTCCCCGTGCCTAAATCCGAAGCACTACCTCGCGAATCATCTACATGTGTTTTTGCAATTTATTTGACTGACAAGATGAGTGAAGGACTTCGATACAAAAGAACTAAAATGTTCCACTTTCATTTATAGAGAGAGAGGATGAATATTTTTTTACAATGTCAAACTCAAAGTGCCTTTGCTTGATTTGCCAAGTAGCTATTGCACTTCCATTGTGTTTGGGTGTACTAAAACCAAGTTTTCACCATGCTATTTGCTATTTGGAATGTGCTTAATAAAAGAGCAATTTCTGTGAATGGCAATCTGAAGCCGTCTTTTTTATGCTGATTTGACAATACTAACATCCGTCTATCCAGCCATTATCTTCTACTTTATCCTCTATTAGGGTCACGGAGGGGGAGGACACGCACACACACACTCTACATGGGGCAATTTGGAGAACTCAATTGACTTGATCCATGTTTTTGGACTGTGGGAGAGAACCGGAGAACCCTGGACACGGGGAAAACATGATAATTTCACCCAGATGGGGATTCGAACCAGGAATCCCTAGTGCTGAGAAGCCAATGTGCCCCCCAAATACTAACATGATGTGTGGAAACAGGTTTCAATATAAAAGCCTAAAAGAATTATTAACTCTGGTAGATCTCGATGACCTGTCCAATGGAAAAGTAGATCTCGGGATATATATATATATATATATATATATATATATATATATATATATATATATATATATATATATATATATATATATATATATATATATATATATATGTGTGTGTGTGTGTACTTATTATTAGAAAACTAAACGTTTTCTTTGTGATGTTTCTACATTAATGGGTGTGAAAATTAGGTAGTTGAAAGGCAATCAAACCCCATATATGGATTTTTGTGCACCATGTTATGGCAGCAAGAAGACATTCGATATAGGATTGCGCGATAATGACAAAAAATTATACCTTGAATTTTTCTATAATCTTGTCTAACAATAATGAAACAATACTTTGCATTATTTAAAAATGTGTTTTTCACTGTCTTATATTTTAATAGCATGCACTTCTTTATCCATCCATTATGGGGGCACTAAGTGGCACACAGCGTGGGAGAGGAGAAAATGCACGCACATGAATAAAAAATGTAGAAAAAAATTCGTAGCTTTAGACAAATAAGTTAAAAAGTTTTTGGAAGCCATCTCTCTCAATCGCTTATACGGGCCATGTCTTTTGCGTTGTTATTAGTGACCGTGTTTGTCATCTCTTGCCATCTGCTGTTTATTTTGTCGTAAGGAAACTTTTTAGCGAATGTGATGTCCGAAGTTGCTGAGTGTGGGTTTTGGCAGACACGTTTGGGTTTGTTTTGGACAGTGGGCTACTGAGGCTTTTCAGATTTTAATTCCTCTCTGTGCGGTGATTTGTTCGGAGATGATGGAACTTGTTAGTTGTCGACTTATCTTTAACGGCAACAAAGTCTGCAATCTGCCGTCTTTTGAACGAAGTCAGGCTTTCTAAATCCAAACCACCTTGATTTCTGTAAAGGTGATCCTCGCCTATGGATTAAAACTATGGCGGTAGACTGTGCTAGGCTGGAATTTCTTCCCCTGGTGCAGTGTGTTCACTCTTTTCCAGCTTTGTGTGTTGTGTATGCAGCTATTCTAGCACACAGGATGGGCACTCTCAATGAACAATAAATTAACTACAAGAATTAAAACATTTTGCTGGATACAGGATGCAAGCTATATATTCTGGCGTAGAAAACATTAAGTTTTATTTATTTACTTATTTGTTTTTTTTTTTTTGTTTTGAGACACTGTTAAACTGTGCATTCAGGTTTGTTTAAAATATTGTTTTACACTTGGATTAGCTAAAGTAATTCTGTCTGTCGCTTGATTTCTGCCAAGATGTTTTTAAGACTGTTTTTGTGTATAATATTTGGTATAATGGATTGCAAAACTTTAGTAAGAGTAAGATCTGTCCTCAAGCATTTATAGAACATGGCCTTTTCTCATGCACAGTCCCAAAATACCCACAGTTCGAGACTTTTTCCTGTCTGTCTGTTGTCTGTTCATGAGCAACTATCAGCTGTACAGATATTGATAATGAATTCTTCTCACCATTGTGAATGTGATTGACCGTGATCGTGTATTTTTCATAGAAATTCAAGTTTTTTTTACTTCAAGTCATATTACTAAACCCTGTTTTGTGCCATGAATTAAAGGCAGTCAGGTGACTGGGCAGCTGGACAGTGCCCTCATGTGCCCAGCTGTGGCACAATAGCGGGCAGTTAGCCAGACAGGCGGAGTTGGGTGTGCCCTGTTATTTATAGGCAAGAAGAAGCAATGACTTCATCCAGCCAGGCCTCTGTGGGCTTAGATTGAGAGACAGCAAGCTCATTCTTTTTTTATTTCCTCATACAGGAGCATTGTGGCAGCTCTGCTACTGAATACAGATCATCTTGTTTATTAGAATGCGTGAGAAATACTGTTGGAAATGTTGTTTACAAAAAAAAAAAAAAAAAAATGCTGCAGCATTTTCTCATTAAAATAGCATTAAAAAACGTTTGTTTTAACTTTATTATGGCCATGTAGAATATTTATTTTAATAGTTATTTTTTAGTGTCTTATGTATATATGAGATTAAATTCGGTTTTATGTGAAAATCTAAACTGACACCACCTTTTTAATATATGTATAATATTATATATTCAACAAATAACAATTAGTTCTGTTTTTTAATATTAATTTATTAGAATTTTATTACGTTTCTAATTGGTTTACTATCATGTATTAACTGGAAATGTAAAAAAATATAATATTCTAACATTTACTAATATATTTAATGAAATATTAAGTTATTACTTTGATGAAAAGAAAACAATTAATGTTTTACTCATGTGTTCCATGCCATAGTTTTGTATGTCTCACTAGAATTGTGTACCATCACTGTAATTTTTATGAGTATGTTCTACGGAGATTTACTAGAGAACTTTATTATTGGCAAGTTTTTTTCCCTGCAGACATGTTTAACTGAAGTACAATCAACTGCAAATGTTTGAACACCTGCTTATATTATGTTTTGTTTTGAAGGACCTTATGTTAAAATATTTTTTCTGCTACATTTTATATATTGAAATTCAGATAAATTAACAAAGTGTGTTCTAACATTTTCACAACTTTTATTTTATAAATGTTATTTAGAATGTGATTAGTAACTACATTTTAATTTGTTCTTCATGCAAATAGCACATTCATTTATTTTATCATAGTGTCGCTTACATGGTTTAGCCTGAGGAAAGGTAGGCAGAAAACACACACATACACACACACACACACACACACACACACACAGTTGGGGATTGTGCACACTCCCCTGTAGAGTAGAAGCACCGCTAAAAATGGCTTCTCAAAGCCACTTATTGTATTACACCTATTCCCACCATGGGACTTATAATTTTCTGCTCTTATTTGGGTAATTTGAGATGGCTTTCACCTCCCTAAGCTGAAATGGATCGTGTATTTTATCTTGCTGAGGAGGGGCAGGAAAGGAGGTACAGTGATGCCATTTGTTTCCTTTCCTTCTCACCCACTACCTCTCCCTCATTCCTCCCAAACGTTTGTTTCCACAAATAAAAAAAAGGTTAATTAAAAGCTAGCAAACAGTATTCTCCCACCAGTGCTAGCTGCCTTCCCAACACTGTAGTCATCTAGCTCGTGTTTGAGAAATGGAGCAATGTTTCTTTCATGGTTCATAATAAATGACTGGTGATTCCTAAGGAGGTGATGAAAAATGGGTGGTAGGAAAGGGGGGGAGGCTGATGGAGAACTGTTCCAGACTTTACAAAGGCCTCCTTTGTAAAAACGTTTCCTTAATGTCACTGGGGTGTGTGGAACAAACTAGCTGGTGCCCATGCCCAAGCCAAACACACATACAAATACAGCAAAAGAGGCCCAGTGGAACATAGGTGTGGTGCGTGCAGTGCACAGCACTAGTTATTTTTATCGCCAAACCTCCAAGGAGAGCATGACCTCAAGGGAGAAGGAAAGAAAAAACGCAAGAAAGGTGGTGGTTGTGGGTGGACACTGTGAAGAGAGGTGAAGCACAAGGGTGGAGATGTAGCAGATTTCTGAGCCTTTTGCGCTGAGCATCAGTGGCAGTTTACTCCTAAGAGGATAACAAATGGGCAAAGTCTCTAGCAAGTTTTGTGTTCTCCGAAATTCTCATCATTCCAGCATTAAGAGGGTGGAATGCTTTTATGTCATGGACAAAGGCAACTGACCTGCTGAAAGAAACAGAATCCTTATCCAAAGATGCTTCAGCTAATTTTAGGAAGTCCCTTTCATACCTGGTTTTCAGTCTTCTGTTTCAGGAGCACTGAGCAGTTTGGGACCTGATGAGGTAAGCCTGAAAGCATGTGGCATTGCTTTATAGAACACAAAGGGCTGCAGGGCTGCAATTGCTGGAGGTGTAAGTGCAGTAACTTGCTGGCTTCAAGCAGTTACATTACAAATTCTTTGACAAAGCCTACCTGAATTTGAGCAGTGCGATGGAATAGTTTTGTGCTTATGCAGTATGGTCACTTACTTGAAGGCGGCAATTGGAAGGGTCTGCTTTCATGTATTTACAACATTGTAAATAGCTGCACAATTGATCTTTATGTAACTTGAATGGATCGTATAGCAAATCCAGATTCGATCTGTAAAGTGGAGTTATTCCGTTACTTTTTTACAGATGTTCAAAGACATTCATAAGCTCATTTGAGTATTTTTAAGGGTGTGTTTCTGGGGATTTCAAACCAGTGCTGACAAACATCTGGATATACCAGATGTTGGCTTGGAAATATTTTCTTTTGAGGATAAAGAATTGTTTTAAATGTTATTGGAATTATGAAACCTTTTCCACCACAGATGAATTCCAATCATGATTTATGGGTGAAAGGGTAAGAGACGCTTTTATATTATTCTTTTGGACATCACATATATTTAGTATGCATTTGCGCATCTTAAATATCTTTTTCAGTGAATATAATTTCAATATCTAATTTGTGATTTATGAATTTATTAAGTACACAGAAACCAGCACATTTACTTTGATTTTATTCTCAGTTAACCTTAATTGAGTAGTACAACTCCACACCAGGATTACTTAGCATCAAACTGGCTGTGTTATTGTACGGTTCGTCCTTAATTTATTTACACGTAGCTATTACAGACCTCTTAGTGATGTTGACATTTGCAAAACACATCTAATAAAAGACACGTGGGGGCTGGGGGGTATGGGTCTTTTGGCCAAACACTGGCACGACTGTAAAGCAGTTTTTTACATTTTAAGATTGCGAAGCATGTTGGATGGATCTTGTAGAGTAATGTCAATCTCAACTACTTTTTTAAAGGAGAAAATAATAATTATGATTACATGTTCATTTTTCACTACAAGTCAGCAAAAAGTTGCGTGGTGCAATTGTTGCTATCATGTTTAGCAGTAAACATACAGTGTTTTATGCCAAACCAGTGTTGCTGTTTTTGGTACAACCACATTTCAGTATAATATATCTAATGCGCAGTCAGTACCCAATATTAGCAGTGATCTTATTCCATCATGGTGGTGCTGATGTAAAGTCAATTCTGTGTTTTATAATTTAAAATGGTTTTTATTTACTGCTCAAAATCTTTTTTTTATTTATTTATTTTTTTTTTACCCTTTTAGCGTTGTGGTCAGACAGAGCAGGCGTTTATTTTAGTGTGATTTGGGAGTCCCAACACTTTTGAATTTGCTTATGTTTTGATGGTTTATTTATTTTGCTGTAGTCCTCTCTCACAGCTAGTGGCATCAGTGGTATCTCATTTGTAAGTCTCTTTGGATAAAAGCGTCTGCTAAATGACTAAATGTAAATGTAAATGTAAATGGTATCAAGGTTAGCACCAACTGTTTTGAGGAGCCATGCCGGTGGCAATTCTTTTTTGGCAGCAGTAAAAGTGCTTTTTTTTTTTTTTTTTTTTTTTTTTGGTAGAAATGTATTTGCAAATGTATTATTTCTATATAAATGTATTACAAATGTATTATTATTATAAGAGGCCTCTCCTATAAAACCAGAAACTATTAAGAGGTACCTACTTGCATCTTGGTGTAATAGTGTACTTTGTGTATTGGAACAACTATATTGTGTATATATATTCCATTTTTTATAAGAGGAGTTTTCTTTACTTGGATTTTTGCCACATATTCAGATGCAATACACTGCAATTTTTGATAATCCTATGTTTTGCATTGTTGGCTGGAGTCTGTTGGAACTATTAAATATTATTTTAATGTAATTTTATTTTTATTTAATTTTGACTACATAACTGTGCTGCTGTTGTATGCCAATGAAGTTTTAAACAAACCACCTGCAAATTTTAAATAGTTTGGATGACTTTTTAGGAAACTTGTTAAATGCCAAAAAAGTAAAATTTTGTTTAAGTTGTCATATTTTTTTAAAACTGTAACACTAAATTACAGTACTAGGGTGGCATGATGGCATTATAGTCACCACACCAGCCCCTCAACATTGGGGATCCAGGTTCGAATCCCAGTCTGGGTGGCGTTTTAATGTTCTCCCTGGTTTTCTCCCACAGTCCAAAAACATGGCTTCATGATGAATTGGCACCTTTAAATTGCCTCTATAGTGTGTGTGTGTGTGTGTGTGTGTGTCAAATCAAGTTTATTATTTACAAAATAATTATGCAAAAAATAAAAATAAATATATATTTACAATGTGCAAGTGTGTGTGTGTGTTTGTGTGTGTGTGTGTGTGTGTGTGTGTGTTTGCACACAGCGATAGATTGGCACCCTGTCATGGGTGTACCCATGTACCCAGCACGTACCCATGTACCCATGTACCCAGCACACATCATTAATTTCTGGATGCAACCCTAGTATGGGATTAAGCGGAACATATATTTATTATTTTTTTGTTTAATTTTCACTCTGGCGGCACGGTGGCTTAGTGGTTAGCACGTTCGCCTTTCGGCACTAGGGATTCCCGGTTCAGTTGGTCTGGGTGGAGTTTCCATGTTCTCCCCGTGTCTGTGTGGGTTTCCTCTGGGTTCTCCGGTTTCCTCCCACAGTCCAAAAACATGGATCAAGTCAATTGAGTTCTCCAAATTGCCCCATATAGAGTGTGTATGTGTGTGAGTGAGTGAGTGTGTGCCCAGTGATAGATTGGTGCCCTGTCCTGGGTGTATCTGCCCAGCGCCCGAAACGTTCTCCCCTGGATGGGCATGGGGAACCCCACCGCGACCCTAATATAGGATAAAGCGGAAGATAATGAATGAATGAATGAATTTTTTCACTCTTGTATCTGCATGTCTTTTATGAAAATGTTCCATACATTAGTAACTAGGTAAAGTTTCTATACATAGTTAAAACAGGTCTTTAACCTTGGGTACATTTGAGATTGTCGTACTATGGACTGATAAATGCAACTGGTAAATTTTGACTTGAATGCAGAGGAAAATAAGAAATCAATAGAAACATGAACAGTTGTTTTGCAGTAATGTATGACCCCTTGTTCAGACCCAGAAGTTAAGTCTTTTTCATCTATTGTTACAATTCACATGACTGTGTCCTGAATTTTCCATCAATGTTTTTTTTTTTTTACTGTTGGCGTGTGCAGTGTTTAATGGGTATTTGGGGGTTTTGAAAGCTATGCAAGTGGGTGTATATGTGAAATACAACATACAAATGGCCTTGAACCATTTATTAAAAGTAACTGTTATGGATCAGGCGTTTACTCAAGAGTCCAGAAATGCAACCTCTATTACCTGGCTTTGTTCCTGTGTCCTTGACTTTGCATGTTTTTGTCTCTCTTTTATGTGTGGTGATTCTCCAGCAAAACCACAGGGAAGTATTTCTGCAATGTGCAAAGGCACTCTCCCACACAACCACAGCTTTAACAACGCTTGTGTGTTTATTTAGGTTACTGAAGAGAGGCTCATAATTGCTATGGGAGGAAAGCACTGTGTGTATGTTGTTATGTGCAACAAATCTAAACTTTGATATATATATATATATATATATATATATATATATATATATATATATATATATATATATATATATATATATATGTATGTATATATATGTATATGTTGATTGAATGTTTCCATGTTCCAAAGTGTGTCTTAACAAAATAAATGTATTTCTTTAGAAAACAATTTAAGTTTTAAATGTTTGGTATGTTCTTTATTCCCAGGTCAGGATTATTTATTAAGCTCATGATGGCTACTTATTTCAGTGTGTGATATACAATACATTATTTTAAATCAGAACATACAGATTAATATAAATAGTGAGTCAATTCCTGATTTGTGAATTGTTTTCTGTAATTTGGCCACTAAAATTAATAAATTTGTCCTCCACTATTAACACTGGTTTTCCTGGAACCACGAAAATTGTCGTCGTGCGTGTGTGCGCATCCATCCATGCAGTCAAACACACACATATATACATACATACACACACCAGTGCAGTGAGCACATGTGCCCAGAGCATTGGAAAGTCTTGTATATGCAAATGGAATTGAGGTTCAGTGCCTTGCCCAAGGGTATTTCAGCCACAGTACTTGGTGGGAACAGAAATCAAATCGGGAACCTTCAGTTTGCAAGGCTGGTTCTTTAATCACAAGCTTATTGCAGTCCATGTGTCCGTGTCACTGCAGTGTTGGTAATTATCCACCACCTGAGTGATCCCTGCTCTGTGTTGTGACTGTTGATCATTAGAGTAAACAGAGTGAAAAAGAGCAAAGTATTTTACCATTACAACTACAGGACATTTTATGACATCCTGTCCCATGCTGGTTTCCCTTTGCAGCTGTAACAGCCTCCACTCTTCTGGGAAGGCTTCCTACAAGGTTTGGGAATGTGTCAGACGAAGATCCGGGACTGCTCATTGTCAAACTGCTGTTTACATGATTGAATCTGACACCATCATGACTATTAAAATCGCCAAACACATTATGTGTAGTGATTAATAATCTGTTTTGTTACTTGTAAAGTACTTCTTAGCCTTTAAATAGATTATAGTTCTGATTTGCACAACAGTGAGTGATGGAGTGCAAAAGAATGAGAGCGATGTCTGTTTCTTTAAAAATGCTATGATTAGTGTTGCCATGTTTCATGTCATCTTATGAAGTTAGGCTTGTTTAAAATGTAACCATGTTTGGGTTTCTTTTAATGTTTCAATTGATTAGTTAGAAGTACCATAAGTGAAGTAAGTGGTTACACTTGTATCAAGGAGCAGATTGGAAGGCCAGTCTATGGTGTGAACTGTGTTGTGGGCTGTAGGTGGTGTTCACCTTCTGGGTAGTTGTTTGGAAAATGTATTGTTTCTTGAAAAATTCTTGGGCTGGATGGTATGACCAAACAAGAGTGTCTTATCAAAATAAATGTATTTTTTCTTTTAAAAAAATTGAATTTTACTGTTTAATTTTAATACTAATAAATGGGTCGTTCCGGTCCTTAAATCTACTTGGCTGAGTAGTATGCCCAGCCATGACATTATTGACAATAATACACACCTCTATGCCACTGTATTTTTTTTTGGCATGACTTTACCGAAGTACATTTCTTTTTTTAACCACAAGTGATGGGGCTGTATTAATGCATATTTAAATCAGTGCTTAAAGTACTAATTCATTTTAATTAGGTAAACTGACATGGTTTGTGTTATATTTTAATACAAATTAAGTTTTTAGAAATTTCAGCAGGTTTTTTATTGCAGCTTTTTAGATGCTCCTCTACCATCTCTGCATCATCTCTACCACCTGCAGATCCAGTTATTATGGTCAAAGTAGAAAAATTGTTTTTTTTTTAACCAAATATGATGGTTAAATTTTGTAACTTCATCATGATTTATGATACATTATGTTTGCAAGAAATAGAAAAAGTTAGTATGAAGTAATCCAAATTTACTGAACTGCATGAAATATATGCAAATATATTTTATATATTTTTTTTTAAATTTTTTTTGCTTATTCTTATTTACTATAGTGATTTCACTCAGTTTTTGTTTCACGGTCATGCTCATAATGAGATAAATACAGCGATATACTGTAAACCACCATAATCTAAAAAAACATAAACCTGTGATACATTTATTTCTGTAGTTCTGTTTGGGCTGAAATGCTTGAAACTGAATAAAAACTAGGAAACTTTTTAGTGTGACTTAATGTAAAAAAAAGAATGTGTTACAATAAAACTAGAAAATAGCAGCATTATTAGGAACGTAATTGTGATTATGCATTATTCGATGCATCCTTAGTTACTGCTTTGTTGATCGTTTGTATTCAGTGGGTTTCTGAAGCCCAGAACTTACCATTATTTGACATAAATGAACCTAACCTTGTAATTACCCATGCAGACCTAATTTCTGAGTTTGGTTTATGACTAGCGTTGTTCTATGGAGGAATGTGTTTGTGGGAATTTGTGTTCATTTATCCAGAAAAGGTCAGGCACTGATGTCTGATGAGGAGGTCAAGCTTGCTATCTTTGTTCTACTTTATCTTAAAGGCATTTTATAAGGATTCAATTTGGGGCTCAATGCCAGCCACTTAGTTTTCTACATCAAACATTTAATTTTGCTATCTGCAATGGGACAAAGTCATGTGCTAAGAGAAAAACAAATTACACATGTAGGTGGGAGCATACAATAATATAAGCTGCTATCAGGCTTATTTTAAAGTGGTCACAATTATTATTAAGACACTATAGTGCAGCCATTATGTAGATGGTTTACTACTGCAAACCACATCCTTTATTCATTCATTATCTTCCGCTTTATCCTCTATTAGGGTCGCGGTGGGGTTCCCCATGCCCATCCAGGGGAGAACATTTCGGGCGCTGGGCAGATACACCCAGGACAGGGTGCCAATCGATCGCTGGGAATCCTTTATATTAGTCCTACAAAAATGTTTAAAATGTATACAGTACATATACTTTAAATATTTGTCTGAATATGATTTGCGTTTAGAAATAAAAAGGCCTGTATATATTAGGATGAAGTTGTGCAACCGTGTCTGATTTGTTGGGGAGTTTTGTAAAATGCCGGACTGCGTGTTTTAACTGGCTCTTTTTTTAAACCTGTTTAACTGTTATTGAGATTTATGTTTTTATGGCTCATTTATCTATATGGCAGACTCTGGGTTCTGAGTGTGAGAATCATATGTTTGGTGTATTAAATGTGTATATGACTTTTGACCCTTCTGTACTGTATCACACATGAGTAGGAAAACATAGTTAGAATAACAGACCAGTCTGGGTGAGTACATTATTATCTTAAAGTCTGGTGAGTTCATTCAGTGTGGGGTAACCTTCTTTTTCGTGTACTTGTTTAATATAAGCTCATAATATTACTTTATATTGTGTTATAGAGGCTGAATTAAAGGATTCAGATTTTAAGAATTAAATACTAAGAAGTAGGGTAAGACATAAGTTAAAATCTGGTTTATTTGGTGGAAATACTTTTAATATTGTTGCAAGTACAATATCTGCTCTCATTGCTCTATTTTCTCTTTTATTTTTATATATATAAAGACTCACATCTGCCATTATAATATATTATAAGTGCAGATGATTTTAAGGAATTTAGACCTTTTTATACCCAGTGAAACTGAGGTAGGTTAGATGCTTTATGTTTAGTAAAGAATTCAGAGACAATCAGAGATTGTGGAGTTGAGTGGAGACTGTAACCCTGTCTTTGCGTTTTGTGTATAAAATAGTCTTTAGCCAACTATTGACCTCATTTTGCAAAGACTGCTGAACTGTGACATGTATATGTGTGAGTAGAGGTTAACCTTTAACCTGCCTCTCTGTCTTTCTCGCTGTTCTTTTTTTTTCAGATAGAGGACGGAGGAAAGGCTGCCGAGTGTAAGAAGCTACGAGTCGGGACGAATTGGTCAACATCAACGGCTCTGCACTCTACGGCTCCCGCCAGGAAGCCCTCATCCTCATCAAAGGATCTTACAGGGTTCTCAAGATCGTCGTTCGCAGGTTTGTTCTTTATAACGTTAAAAAACTCCTTGGAAACGTTCCAGTACACATTCGGTTCATTTGGAGAATGAGAAACAATGGAAGGGAAAGCTGCTGTGATAACGATGACATCAATGCTATGACCTTTTTGATAAAGTGCATCGTGCATGAGGCAGTATTTGAGAGTCACTTATTCAGATGTATGGAAGTAGCCTCCCTGTGTGCACTGATTGTTTAAGGCAGGGTGGTAGGCTCTGACGTCAGTAGAGTTGCCGGCCAGCATTAGGTCACTAAAGCCTCATGACTACTGTGTGACTCCAGTATCTCAATCTTAGAGTGTTAATAAACCAACGAGGTCTGGAACATGGGTGGATAAGGTTATCAGAAAGTTGGATAAGAATTATTACTCCTAGAAGAGCAACATGTAATTTGTTATGAATACCTATTACATGTGAAAACATTTTTAAATGATTACAAAGTGCTCATGAAGACGGTGAACATTCTACAAAATGCTTAGACAATGTCCAACTAACCTTCTCATTCACAAGCAAGATGTCACTACACAAATGCACAAAATCTAGAACCTGCCAGGCATATTTGTAGAAGCCAAAATTTAGTAACTTAATGAATGTAACATTTTTGTGTAAACTCTGATATGCTAAGCTAAAATGCATTGATTTCATTTGAACTCTGTTTGAACTCTCGCTATGCACTGCTGCTGACAAAGTACTTTTTTTTTTACCTTAATTTCAAGCCCTTAAAATTCTAGTGTTTGGGATGTTAATGAAATTATGTATTTTTGAGAGTATTGTATTATGCCATTTAAATTAATATTTACATATATTAATATAAAAATTTATTCTTTTGGCAATTTTTGTTATTCAGAGGCAAATAGTAACAACTTGTTACATGAGTTCAGTCTTCAGAAAAAAGTAATGTGATGATGATAAACTAACTTAATAAACAAATATAAAATTATTTAAATGTGTATTTTACATAATATATTTATACAGTAAATATAACACAAATGTATGAGATTTTTTACTTTGTGTATAATCTCTATAATATTTGCTTCTTAGCGGATTTGGCTCAAGTTATATAACTACTTCTCTCTTAAACTCAGTTTATTTAAGCATAAATCAAGCATTTAAAACATGCGGGTTGTGACTAGCTGATTGTACTCTCCATAAATTCTAGCAAAGCTGTCACTGGCCTGTGGGAGGTCTGGTAGCAGTAGTTTAAGGCAGGATGACATTGCAATGTATAAAACAGATGGTCTAAAGAGCCACACTTAAAGTTCAACTGTTTTATCCATCCATTATCTTCTGCTTTATCCTATACTATGGTCGTGGGGGGGGGGGCTTCCAGGGGAGAACGTTTCGGGCGCTGGGCAGATACACCCAGGACAGGGTGCCAATCCATCACTGGGCACACACTCACTCACACAGACACACAAACACACTCTATATGGGCAATTTGAAGAATTCAATTGACCTTGATCCATGTTTTTGGACTGTGGGAGGAATTCGGAGAACCCAGAGGAACATGGGGAGAACATGGAAACTCCACCCAGATTAGGATTCGAACTGGGAATCCCCAGCGCTGAGAGGCGAACGTGCTAACCACTAACCCACCGTACCACCCCAACTGTTTTAGATACAAGAAAAATACCATATAGTATACTTCAGGAAGAAGCAGCACTGTGTACCATTTCTGTTTAATAGAAAAAGTGATGCCTATAGCGGTATTACAGAACCAAACATCTGTCTTACCGGCTTGGACCAGTTATATTTGGGGATCAGTATTATAGGTTAGACAGGGTTCTTTGGTATAAATGCCTTTGAAAGCTGTCATGTCCTGCAATATGCTGTAGGTATTGTGATATGAATGACTATTATAAGTTGACTTATAAGTTGAGTAATATAAGTTGAGTATTTTTTCCAATTTACTGAAAATCTGAGAGCAAACGCTCAAACATGCTGGATACATTTAAAGGAGCAAACATAAATCTGGGTCAGCATGAATAAGCGTGTGTGTATGTATATGTGTATATATATATATATATATATATATATATATATATATATATATATGTGTATATATGTGTGTATATATATATATATATATATATATATATATATATATATATATATATATACATACACATATATATATATATATATATATATATGTGTATATATGTGTGTATATATATATATATATATATATATATATATATATATATATATATATATATATTTTTTTATTTTTTTTTTTTTTTTAAATGTGTGCTAAGAGCTGCATGAATCATGCCCTTGTATTAAAATATGTGCCAGAAACCTCTGACTTTAAAATAACTCCTAGAAACATAGTACCATCACTATATGTCCAGCGATTACGATCAACCACTAAAGTACACTACGTGTTTTATAAGCTAGTCTCTTTCATTTACAAAAAACTTGGGCTATCAAATATATTTTTGCTTCTTAATATAAGTGCAGTACTTTTAATTTAATAATTTTTTTTTAAAGCCAGAGGTCTGTAACATTTGAAATAAATATTATTTTTTCCATAGGGTACTTATAATAGATCCCACTTTGTAGTTTAGTTTAGACTGGACTTGGGGCAGAACTGTATTATTAAAGTTAAAATAAAATTTAAAACATAAATTTTATGGACTTTACACACCTTACATCTACAGTATGTTTTCTGAAATGTTTGTGTAAATTTTCGTTCAGAATCGTTGTCCTTGTTCATACCAAAGGGGTTTATTGGGGATTAGTCTGCCATTTAAGACTCTTGTACAAGACATTTGTGTGAAGCACAGTCATGCTGAACTAGCAAAGGGCCCTCCCTAAACTGTTTTTTTTTTTTTTTACAATGCTGGAAGCAACATGGTTGTCCAAAATGCATAGCTGGGTACTTGAACTTATATACATGACATAGGGACTGAATGAAACACTTTAATTTAGTGATTGAGAGATGTCTGAATACTTCAGTCCATGTAAAATATAATTTATAAACATTTAACAACATTTAGATTTCTTTAGGCAGCTATTTAGAAATTAATTAAAATATTTTACTCTCCAGGGAGCACGGTGGCTTAGTGGTTAGCACGTTCGCCTCTCAGCGCTAGGGATTCCCGGTTCAAATCCCCATCGGGGTGGAGTTTCCATGTTCTCTCCCGGGTTCTCCGGTTTCCTCCCACAGTCCAAAAACATGGATCAAGGTCAATTGAATTTTTCAAATTGCCCCATATAGAGTGTGTTTGTGTGTGCCCAGCGATGGACTGGCACCCTGATCTGCCCAGCACCCGAAACGTTCTCCGCTGGATTGGCATGGGAACCCCACCTCGACCGTAGTAGAGGATAAAGTGGAAGATAATGGATGGATGGATGGATGGATGTTACTCTCCACTCACTAGTTATTGAAGCATTCATCAAGTCACCCATATATATTTTCCATGTTGCCTTTATATGGAGGTATGAATCCTGATACCTGATACTCCTCCATGGATTAGAACGACATGTACTTGGAATGCATGTGCTGTGAGTCCTGGATATAATTTATAGCTGATTGTTGTACATGGGTGTGATGTATTATGAAGTTGATTTTAGAAAGGGGAACTTTTAAGTGGTTGCTCTTGACGGTATATCACAGGATTCTTACATTAGTGTTGGTAAAGTCAGCTGATTTTAGTTGCTTGTTTTGTGTTCTTTGAAATTGTCAAATGCTAATCTGATGTTTCTTCATGTGCATTTCATCACAATGAAATTTATTTTGGCTTTCATAACTGCGGTGCTGTTATTGGTTCTCTGCTCCATCATGAAACTTTGTGTTGATTTGGCAGTATTGAAAATTGTGGGGGTGTTAAAATACCAAAAATTGAGTGCACATGATCAGCAAGTTCCTATGGAACAGTCTGCTTTATATTTGAACGCCATGCTTTTTCCTCGGAGATGCTGTGGGATTGGCAGTGTTTGTGAATGCATCACTCTTTCTGACTGGAAATATACAGTCTCCCTCTACAAAGAATGGCTTTGGTAGAGTTACTGCACGATACTGGGAAAACACATAGCCATATATTTCATTATTTTTACGTTTATATGGCTGTGTATCAAAATATAAAAATGATCTATAGACTCTTAAAATGAGGAAAATACAACTTCAAATAAACAATACATGACAAATAACCCTGTGCCATTTATTAATTTGACATGCACTAGGTCAAATTGCAAAAGCCATGTGTTAAAAATAAGTACTCTTTTACTGCTTACATAGAACTTAAGAACATAATGATGTGTTGTAACACATGAAAGATAAGTTCATTATTTCGAATT
This sequence comes from Corydoras sp. C115, assembly GCA_019802505.1. NCBI lineage: Eukaryota > Metazoa > Chordata > Actinopteri > Siluriformes > Callichthyidae > Corydoras > Corydoras sp. C115. The sequence continues at coordinate 1,589,359 of JAFMOC010000083.1, read as the reverse complement.
ACATTAAAAACTCTGTTTTTGTTGCTGATCCATTCGTAAACAATTAGTGAAATCCAAAATCGATACAGAGGCACCCATTTTTAAATAAATTAATGTAAATCCAATTAATTTGATTTCCAAATCCATCAATCCATTATCTTCTACTTTATCCTCTTCTAGGGTTGCGGGGAGGTTCCCCATATCCATCCAGGGGAGAACATTTCGGGTGCTGGGCAGTTACACACAGGCCAGGTCACCAATCTCTCGCTGGGCACAGACTCACTCATACGGACCCACACACAAACACACTCTGTATGGGGCAATTTGGAGCATTCAATTTACCTTGATCCATGTTTTTGGCGGAAACCAGAGAACCCGGAAGAAACCCACTTGGACACGGGGAGAACATGAAAACTAAGCCAATGTGTCGTCTGACTCCAAAATACATACCAAAAACACGTTTTATAGAGAATAAATGTAGTGTTTAATAGTAAAAACGGAAGAAAGCTTGTTGTATTTAGGATCAAATATATAGCAGGTGATCTCTATTTGAAAATAAATAAGTAAATAGCTAGATCATTTTTAATCTTTAAATAAGACATGGTTTCAGCTCCTAGACAAAATGTTTGGCCTGTGTGAAGACTTTTTTGGTTCTATAAAGCCGCCAATATTATTTAGTGGTGTAATAAATGGTGCAATTCATTTTAATTTATAACATTGGTAATGTCAATAAAAGTGCAATGATTTGTACTGAAAGGAAATAACTTAATTAAACAGTTTTAAACTAAAATGTACTGTGCACTTACATACTTCAAGTTTGTACTCAGTTAAAATGTTATTTTTTCGCCTGTAATATGTAATTGTGGGTTTGGAATCAGTGTATCTATGTCCTCCAAGTTAAACTGAACACTTGCCATTGCACCTTCGATTTATCTATATATTGCACAACAACACAAAGTACTGAAACTATATGTGATGCAGTTTAATTCCTGCATATTAACAACACTGCTTAACCATTTTATATATATATTCATTATCTCCCGCTTTATCCTCTATTAGGGTCGCGGTGGGGTTCCCCATGCCCATTCTCGGGCGCTGGGCAGATACACCCAGGACAGGGCGCCAATCCATCGCTGGGTACACACTCAAACACACTCTATATTGGGCAATTTAGAGAACGCAATTAACTTGATCCATGTTTTTGGACTGTGGGAGGAAACCGGAGAACCCGGAGGAAACCCACACGGACACGGGGAGAACATGGAAACTCCACCCAGATGGGGATTCGAACCGGGAATCCCTAGTGCTGAGAGGCGAACGTGCTAACCTCTAAGCCACCGTGCCGCCCATTTTATATATATATATATATATATATATATATATGCTATATATATATATATATATATATATATATAATATAATATTTATATTTATATATATAAAATATTTTATATATATATATATATATATATATATATATATATATATATATATATATATATATATATATATATATATATATATATATATAAAAACATAATAAACAAAATCATTTACCTTGTAAAATCCAATAGTACATCAATCATCCATAGGTGATCTGAGCAGCTCAAAATATTTAAAAACATTGTTTCATTAAGTTATTAGTTGACACACATGCATCACTATTATATTAATTGATCACAATTACAGAGATTTTAAGATATTGTCCTTATTTGTGCTGCTTAACAATCATACATCACAAAAAAGCAATAATTATATATATATATTTAAAATTACATCAAGTATTTAAGTACCAGTAGATATTTTAAATCAGTACTTGCCAAACCGAGTTACCATCCCAGTAATTTGACCTAAACACCATAAAACCTAATGCTCTTTATTGTAGAATGACCTTAGATCCAATTGCAGTGTCTTGTTTGGTAATATTAGACACTTATTATAGTAAATTATGAATATCAACATTAAAAACGAATGCATCAACATTAAAAACTTCTGGATTTTTTTTTTTTTTTTTTACCTTGTGAAGCATTTTATAAATTAAATAATAATTTAATAATAAAGGCAACTGTGACACCACCTGGTGGTTTAGGGCACCAATTAAGGTTTGAACGAAAACTGAGAGTTACTAATGTGAGGTACCACAAAAGTATTTTAGAAAAATTCCCTGCTGGTAAAACAGAAGTACTTAGTAGTGAGGAACACTCCTCAGCGGCTCTGGGAGTTTAGCACTTCTCATGTACAAGCAATAATTTATTTTCTTTAAGTTCTTGTCAAACAAAACTCTAAGAATTTTAAAATCAGGGACATTTTTTTTCTTGGCACATGTCTCTCACAGTACTAGGAGGCCACCTGCACTGTTACCTCTCCACTTAATGTTGCTGTTTACAAACCAAACTCAGTGTTTCCTTCATACCACTACTTGAATGTTTATTGTACTGCGTATCGTCCTGTATTTATTGTGATCCTTGTGTTTGCACACGTGCACTTTATGTTGATTGCGTAGTAGCTGTTATGTGTAGCACCTTGTTCCTGGGAAATGCTGTCTCGTTCCACATATACTGTACTGCACTTTATATTGTGGAATGACAAATAAAATACTTAAATACTTGAACTTGAAGAAAAAAAAACAACTGAAAATAATACATGTCCAAAATGGTTCTTCTGTTTTATTGAAAATAGATGTCCACCCCCTGAATTTTTGAGAATGGATAGTTTTTTTAGAATGGGAAGATGACACATGACCATGTGGTAAATAGGATGTTTGGAATGGTTGCTAGACCGGAGACTGTGCGTACCTCCTTCCTGCTTACATATATGCTATTGTTTGGCGTAAACAGGGAATTTTTGAAACAGTTTATAGTAAATTGGAGTTTTTATTAAAACCAAACTTGTCCCATATATTTCTGTATGCTCCACTTTAAATCAAATGTCCTCTGTTCACTCAGTGTGCCAAGGGTGTGCCTCACGTTGCCAATATGATCACTGCGCTTATTCCTTGGGAAATTCCTAAACTCTTGCGTATGACTTCCTGGTCCTCCCAGCAACACTTCCTCCCTCCATCTGCCCATTTCTGACCATAGCAATGTTTTCAGACAGGGCTTTAGAAGGGCATTTACAAGCAACTGACTATAAATTCTTACCCAGGCTGTACAGAGACAAAGATTATTGTTTAGGTTGTGAATGCAAAGGAGATGCATGGAGGGGTGACCACACATGTCAAGCACAGACGGATGTGCACACAGTAAGAGGAAGGGCAAAAGTGTCCAGCATAGCCAGGTTATTTCTGCCCAGCATGTTTTATTTCATTTTATGTAAATTTACGAAAGTTTTTAGTCAGCATTATTAAGTGCCTGCCGGCTAACCCAAAATATTATACCTTTTTTTATCATAGCTAGAATTTATTCAAGATGTATCCAAACCAGGGGCACTGCTGACCATTTAGTTACCCCAAGCTCAACTACTTACTGGTAACTCTGATCCCAGATAATAAAAAAGGAACAACATCGTTCTACAGAGCCCTATTTTCAGTTCCCATCGCTGTTTTCAAGTGTAATATTGTGTGAAATCATACAGTATAATGAATAGATTCCCTGCTTATTAGAAAACTTCCACATTAATATAAATAGATACACAGCGTAAAATGTTGTGGTGCTTCAAGATACAATAAAAGTGGCCGTCTTTAAATCCATAAATTGCGTTTTTACCTGACTAAAAATAAATTCTCCAATTCTTGTTTTAAAAAGTCAAGCCAATTTCGTGAATGAAACAATGTTTTAATTTCTTAGAAACAATGTAAATAAATTATAATGTTAATTTACAGACCGGCGGCACGGTGGCTTAGTGGTTAGCATGTTCGCCTCTCAGCGCTAGGGATTCCCGGTTCGAATCCCCATCTGGGTTGAGTTTCCATGTTCTCCCCGTGTCTGCGTGGGTTTCCTCCGTGTTCTCCGGTTTCCTCGCACAGTCCAAAAACATGGATCAAGTCAATTGAATTCTCAAAGATTGCCCCATATAGAGTGTGTTTGTGTGAGTGAGTGTGTGCCCAGCGATGGATTGGCGCCCTGTCCTGGGTCTATCTGCCCAGCGTCTGAGATGTTCTCCCCTGGATGGGCATGGGGAGCCCCACCGCGACCCTAATAGAGGATAAAGCGGGAGATAATGAATGAATGAATGAATGAATTTACAGACCTGTAGACCAGGCAAAAAACACTGTTTGGAATATAATATAATGAACTGAAATCTTGGTCTGTTCATCTAGTGTTACAGTTAGTGTCAAAACAAATACACTGGAACTTGATTTTTAGGAGAATTACATTTTTTGTTTTTGCCAGTTGCTTCAGATTTAATCGGCGTGCTCACATAACGGACAAAAACGTCATTGTCACTATTAAGTGTTTTACTTGCTGAAAAAAAGTAAAATTGACGCTAGCATTTTTGGACCAAAAAAAGTTTCAGGAGCCAATAGCCCATCAAAGAAAAAAACAGAAACACATTTGAGTTGAAGAAGGAAGACCGACGAGTGCGGAAATTAAAATTGTATTGTGTATGTGTGTGTGTGTGTGTGTGTGTATATATATATATGTGTGTGTGTGTGTCTTATTATGTTTATATGGGATATCTATTCCAGGCCTCATAGGATTAAGACGGGATAACACACTGGACAGACACGCCAACATGTTCTAACCAAATACCAACTGGTTATCTCTTTTTAACTTTGTAACTCGTTTTTGGACTATATGAGATATCCTAGGTGCACATAGGACCTTGCTCACCTTGGGATTTCCACCTCAAATTATATTGAAGTGTTACTGTTATACTGTTTTCATGCCACTGTATATTACTGCCATCATTCCGTGTTGATGAGTGGCATCCCTTCCCCATTGTTTGAAATTGAAAACAAATGGTGTAGTGCTGCATTTAAAGTAGTTCTTGTAAATTCTCTTAGCAGGAAGACAAAACAGTCAACCATTTGGTTGACTTTTATGTCCAAGTTTGTCTGACACCATGCTCAATAACATTCCCCTTTTTGGGTCACAGGGGATATGTTGATTGACAGTTGGGGAGGGCAAAGAGAAATGGACAAGTTCAGGGCAAACTGTGGCAGGAAATTTCACGAAAAGCACTTTACGGTCTTGGTTAGCCCCATTGCACCGTGCCAAGGAACTTCAGAAACAAAAGGGCTACAGCTAGTGCCTAAACAATGAACATTCCAAGCATTCTCAGTCTCATTATATCTCGCTTCTTTGTGGTGTGGTACGTTTAGGCATGTAGTGATTTCCCATGGTACAAAAAGTTTATTAATTTTTTTTTTTTTTAAATACAGTAAACAGTGTAATGTGTCTATAAAATATAGAAATAAGAAGGTTAATTATAAACCAGCAGCATCATGAGGGTAGGCATTCTCTCTTAGTGTGGGGTCTGGTCAGCTGCTGCTGAGATTCCCCCACTGGATTGATAACACAAGGCAACACAACTGCTTTTCATTAGCAGCACAATTGTTCTGTTCACAGCTACAGTGAGAAATGAGATTTGTCAAAACTGCACTCATGTGGCCAAAATGGCTCTGTGTAGGATCATTACTGTTGCTTATGTGGAGTATGTATAATTGTAGATGTTACTGAATATAATCAAATGATAGCCCTTGCCATAAAGCTCTCAAGGAACATAATTTTTGTGCTTTAGCACTCTGCAACCCCTCTCCCAAATTTTTGCTGTGATTTCTTATCACATCCATTTACAGCAATACAGATTACAGATGAGGAAGGAATATCTATAATGGATTTTTTTTAACTGGCCTGTTGCTACAGAGGCATCTTATTACATCACAACACTCGACTTAAGTAAGCACTATTTGCAAATGTTTGTAAAGGGTGAATGCGTTGCTATGCTTCATTTCATCAAAGAAACATAATAAAACCCTTGATTTTAATGATAAATATGTGTGTATAGTAAATCAGTGGTTAGGGTGTCGGGCTATCAATTCTGAAGGTTGGGGGTTTAAATCCCAGGTCCACTGAAGTTACCAATGTGGGTCCTTGAGCAAGACCCCTTAACCCTCATTGCTCCAGGGATGCTGTGATTAACCCTGTGTTCTGAATCCAACCATCAAGTTGAAGTACTTGTAAGTCCATTCCATCCATTATCTTCCGCTTCATCCTCTACTAGGGTCGTGGGGGGTTACCCATGACCATCCAGGGGAGAATGTTTAGGGCGCTGGGAAGATGCACCCAGGACAGGGCGCCAATCTATCGCTGGGCACACACTCACTCACACAGACACACTCTATTTGGGGTAATTTGGAGAACTCAATTGATCCATGTTTTTGGACTGTGGGACCCTCGCAGACACGGGGAGAACATGGAAACTCCACCCAGTTTGGGATTCGAACCAGGAATCCCTAGTGCTAAGAGGCGAACATACTAACCACTAAATCACCATGCCGCCCGACTTGTAAGTCGCCATGGATAAAAGTGGCCTTTAAAAGATCAAATGCGATTCAAATGCAAATATGTGTGTCTTCTACATTTCTCTGTATTATCTAAATCTGTATTTTTAGAAAAACTTTACCCTAAAGCTATCTTCCTTATGGTGAGGTTTAGAAGGCATCACACAAGAAGTTTCATTATACTTGCTTTAAGAAGAAAAAAGATTTGCTGAGTACAAGATGGTGTTAATATATTGAGTCCAGCCATTTATATTTCAAAGTAGAATATTGGCAAACGTCATGGGAACATATTAGATAACATTTCGGTTTTGTTGCTGAGCCTCTCGTGGTTGTTGGACTCCTGAGAGAATGACTCCACTGTATTCATTTGAGGGAAATCTAGACAAACTGAAGCAGGGAGGGGTCATTGATGCTGATAAGTTGTTTGTATTCAATCATTTTTTAAAAACCTTCTCTTACTCAAAGTGTGTACTTAAATAACAAGATCGAGAACTCGAAACAACAAACATGCTATTGTGCTGAAAAGGCTAGTTCTTGATGACAGGCTTCCTGAGAGTCTCTGTTTCAGACTGTGACATTAATGCTCAGAGTTGATTATATGGAATGTGGGTAATGTGTTTTTGGGAAGTAGATGGCTACAAAACAAACAATGGTGATTGTAGACTGCGCAGGACTGTGAAAGTTGGTGTTTATCCTTGTCTAGGGATCAGCTTGGATGTCAAAAGTAATAAATGAGGACAACTGGCAGTTCATTCTTACAGAGATGTTTTTAATTTGATGTGCTGAAATACGCAAAATAAATTGCACACAGTTCTATTGTGAGAATAATGTGAAAAAGAGGGAAGGATCAGAAATGTGTGTATATATATGGATGTATGTTATAATTGTTATTATACCCCCCCCCCCACACACACACGATCCTAGTAGAGGATAAAGCGGAAGATAATGGATGGATGGATTTTATTAATTTTTTAATTATTATTATTGTATGTTTGTTTTTGTGGTTTACACTGCCTACAATAAACACGAATTTAGAAAAAAAAAATCCAGTTTAATTTAATGTAATACATTCATTCATTCATTATCACCCGCTTTATCCTCTATTAGGGTCGCGGTGGGTTTCCCCATGCCCATCCAGGGGAGAACGTCTCGGGCGCTGGGCAGATACACCCAGGACAGGGCGCCAATCCATCGCTGGGCACACACTCACTCACACAGACACACTCTATATGGGGCAATTTGAGGAACTCAATTAACTTGATCCATGTTTTTGGACTGTGGGAGGAAACCAGAGAACCCGGAGGAAACCCACGTGAACACGGGGAGAACATGGAAACTCCACCCAGATGGGGAATCTGGGAAAAGGGAATCCCTAGCGCTGAGAGGCGAACGTGCTAACCACTATGCCGCCTTAAAGTAATACAAACTGTGTAATTCGTTGAGAACAAAATGAAACAATCATGACCATCTCATTATCTTCTACTTAATCCTTACTAGGGACTAGGGTTGTGGGGGGGATCCCCATATCCAGGACAGGATGCCAATCCATCACTGGGCACACATTCACTCACACTATGCCATGGCAATTTAGATGGGGACAATTTGAAGCAGTCAGTTTACCTTGAATCCATGTTTTTGCACTGAGAAAGGAAACCAGAGAATACAGAGAAAACCCACTCGGACACAGGGAGAACTTGGAAAGTCCACCCAGATTGGAATTTGAACATGGATCTTCAACGCTGAGATGCAAACCACTGTACCACCCAAAATGATCATCAGAAACCAAAATAATCAACCCACTGAGAGCTGGATTCAAAACTCAAATTAAAAGTAAAACACTGAGATCACAGGCTGATCAAATGCACATTTTCCTACGTGCTTATTTACACTCACAACAATATTTGCACATGCTTCTGGTATCTGGAACGATATCCTGGTAGACCTACATCTGAGCATCTCCTCAACATTCTGTATTGCTACTTGGCTATTTCGGATTTGGTTGATTCACTTAGATTCCGGTCTGGGAAACAATGCATTAAAGCCTTCATCATCCAGGAACTGTCCACACCCTCTAGCCATGTGATACCGGGCATTGTCTTGCACTGGGAGAAACCTGGCACTGTTGCACCTACATACACTTGCCCAGGTCATCAATTACAGCATACTAATCACCATGGCATCTTAAAACTTCTTCATTATACCCTTTACATGTACTGTTAAAACGGCTCTCATCATTTTATTAGGGAATGAGGTGCCACTGCAGAGCTGCCAGTTCACTTACAGATGTAAACAGAGCTATGTGGGGCTGGGTTTTGTGCACAGGTCCATCCTCAATTATTATTAATATTAAATTATACAATATTTTATAATTCTGATAATGCTGCTCTTGGTTCACTCCCTGGTTCATATTCATGCAGCTCTAAACATGGACTTCATGGACTTGAAGATTAGTCAGCATTGCAAATATTTATGATATTGTTATTAAGTTAAACAGATCAGTTTAACAAGTTAATAAAGTTAATAAATAAATAGAACTATTATTGTAGAGCATAATGTTCAATCTTGTATGCTCTAGTAACAGTAATACTCACTGTTAAATTTCATTGTATTCTAGTTTTTCACCGTTGTAAAATGGGTGGCATTATGGCTTAGTGGTTAGCATGTTCGCCTCTCATTGCTGGAGATTCCAAGTTCAAATCCCAATCTGGGTGGAGGTTCCAATGTGTAACTGCCTACTTAAGCAGTTTATATTCTTAGTTGGTTTTAAGTTTGTAAAATTGTATAATAGTGTATAATAGAACTTGTGGATAGAACTTCTGTTCTTCTAAGAACATTGACAATGTTCTTTCCCATGGTTACACTACTAATTACCGCGGTTACCACGTTACAAAGGTTCCAAAGTTAGCATTTAGGGTCATTCGGAAAGTTAAGACCAGCAGGGTACAAGGTGAAACCATAACTCTCCTTAGATATTTCATGCAGCCAATGAGGTTTGTATTCTGTTAATATACCAATTATGTTTATTACCTTTTCTAGCATTAGAGTGAATTGATATGTAATTACGGTTCTAAATCAAGATGTAAATTCGTGTGATAAAACCAACAATTTTTCCTCCCACAGTACAGGGGGTTTCCTCCCACAGTACAAAAATACGGATATACGGATACAAAAATGCTCTAAATTTCCCCATATAGTATGTAATCTGAAGGTCTCCGGTTCGATTCCCGATCCCACCACGTACCATGGCTGAAGTGCTCTTGGGCAAGGCACCTAACCCCAATTGCTCCCCGGGCGCTGTATTCAAGGCTGCCCACCACTCCGGGCATGTGTGCTCACATCACCAGTGTGTGTGTATATGTGTGTGTTTCACTGCACTGATGGGTTAAATGTGGAGGACACATTCCTCTGTATGTAAGTACAGTAGGCAAAATAAATCCCTTTACTTACTTTACATAATCCTGAGTGTATCTGCTCAGCTCCCGAAACAATCTCCTCTAGATGGGCATGGGGAACCTCCCGCAACCCTAGTAGAGGCTTAAGCGGAAGATACATTCATTATTTTAGATTTAATGTGTTCTATTATCAGAATCATACTTTATTGCCAAAGTATGCTCACACATACAGGGATTTTTTTTCTTTGGTTGCATAAAAATAACATTACAAACATTACAGACACACTCATCCTAGGCATCCACTGACACACACACTCTCACCCCCCCCCCCCCTCTCTATCATACACACACCTGTAAAATGCTAAGTGCAGTAATACTATCAGCAGATGGAATAAGTAAATAAAAAAGTTCAAGTTATTTATTTACATAGCACTTTTTATTTACTAAAATAAAAGCTTCACAGTTTTAAACCCCCAAAGAGCAAGCCAAAGTGACAGTGGCAAGAAAAAACGCCATTATGTTATTTTAAGTAAGAAACCTTGAGGGGACCCAGGCTCAGTGGGGGTCTAATCCTCCTTGAGCGGGAATGTTGTGTGTAGTGTTTAACTTCAGGTTGCAAGGCTGGTTCCTTAACCACAGGCCTATGACGGCTATTAATAAGGCTGTTAAATGTTTAGCAGTAAAGAGAATCGCAAAAGCTGTAAAATTACATTGCATTATGGGTCTAAAGTAATTACATTCCTCATGTTTATTCCCATAACTTGTTCGTAATCCAGTGTTTTCATGTGATCTTTGTTTTAATGACTCATGTAAAGTATCCCACCACATTCAACATACAGTCTCTCAGAACAAAGTACTCAGACGAGTAGACTAGACAAGTTTTAGTCATCTGATTCATAAAGGTCCACCGACTCACAGCATTAGCAGTGTGTGTTTATTATCTTTTCCAATCATGCCTCTGTCTTTTCTATAGCATAACCTATAAACCTTTGCTCCCACACCCCAAACAACAACATTTATCATATAATTATGCAACCAGGCCTTGCTAAACCATCTCAGTCTTTCATCTAAAACACTTGTCTAAACCTATAATTATGTCTATCACTGAGAGATGCAGACATAAACGTACTTGCACATGTGCCGAATGAACACGTACAGAAATTCTAAAATGAACTATGTAAATCTTTTGCTATTTTATATTAAATATGAAATATATAAAATATTTTTATCCAAAAGCATAAGGTAAACAATTGTTCGTGGGTAGTGTATTTGTATTGGGGTGGGAATGTGAGCATAAATTTATTATTAATATTCCATCCATCCATTATCGTCCACTTTATCCTCTACTAGCGTCGCGGGGCGGTTCCCCACGCCCATCCAGGGGAGAACGTTTCGGGCGCTGGGCAGATACACCTAGGTCAGGGCGCCAATCTATTGCTGGGCACACACTCACTCACACAGACGCACTCTATATGGGGCAATTTGGAGAATTCAGTTGACCTTGATCCATCTTTTTGGACTGTGGGAGGAAACCGGAGAACCCGGAGGAAACCCACGTGAACACAGGGAGAACATGGAGACTCCACCCAGATTGGGATTCGAACCACTGTGCTGCCCCTTTTATTAATATTATTATTTATTATTACTAACTTTTAAATGTCATCGAAATCTAAATAATGATTAACATCAAACTTAAACAGTAATTAGGAATTACTCACTTTTTTTATTGTGTAAACAGAGATTTAAATTTGAGGTAGCGGAGCGTCAACACAAAGCTGTATGTGTGTCATGTAATGTAATAATGGAATGGCATCATGCCTCTGTATTCACTTTAATTTGGGATTTATCCTCCCAGCTCAATGGTGTATAAGATATAAGATTTTATTTAAAATTGCAAGAAGACATTTTGCCCATGTTGGGCTTATTTAGAATGTCTACTTAATACAGTAAATAAAATAGCTAAACTATGAAACTCTAACCCACTATTTAACATTTAGAGGTTGTCTGTGATTGGATTCAACTGTTCACTTGAAAAAAGTTACAAAGAAATTATTTTAAAAAAAAACTAATAGTTGATGTAAAACTGTCTGACTACATACAGCCAGTTTTGGCCTAGAATTGGAATAAATGTGTTACCTTTACAATTAGTCAGTGTAACATATTGTATTCTGGTCAGTGATGTACCTAAAGATTGTATGTATTAAGTGGATGCCACCTAAGTAATATATCTACTTGAGTTATTAGTGCCTTAAAGCCTATAATAGTGTTGATCATTCGGCAATAACTGAGTTGATTCTTGGTATGGGGAAAAGACGTTCAATGCAACCAACTTTAATTAGTAATGTTTTATGTTTATGAAACATACCTTTTAATTTAATGATTCAAATATCATGCTTTATCCTTGACAACCAAGCATGTAGGATTTTTTTTTTAATGAAGTTAATTATATCCCACATTGCTAAAAACAAATTATGGTATGACTAACTTTCACTGATGTCACAGCAGTATAAATAATTAATAATATAATATTTTACTGTTTAGATCTTTAAATGGTTCCTAATGGATGATTGACTGATAGATATTTAGTTGGTTGGTTATTTACTGATATTGTATTTTGTATAATTTTCCATGGGTTGTATTGTGACTGGCGGCACGGTGGCTTAGTGGTTAGCACGTTCGCCTCTCAGCGCTAGGGATTCCCGGTTCGAATCCCCATCTGGGTGGAGTTTCCATGTTCTCCCCGTGTCCGCGTGGGTTTCCTCCGGGTTCTCCGGTTTCCTCCCACAGTCCAAAAACATGGATCAAGTTAATTGAGTTCTCTAAATTGCCCCATATAGAGTGTGTCTGTGTGAGTGAGTGTGTGCCCAGCGATAGGTTGGCGCCCTGTCCTGGGTGTATCTGCCCAGCGCCCAAGACGTTCTCCCCTGGATGGGCATGGGGAACCCCACCGCGACCCTAATAAAGGATAAAGCGGGAGATAATGAATGAATGAATGTATTGTGACTGGTGTATTGTTAAAATCAGGTGTTTTTGTTTATTAAGTTTGTAAATCTATATTAATTTTTTTTAAGTGTTTATACTATGCTTCATATTTCTAGGATTATTCTTTTGGTTAAATGGGATTTCTTTTATTTTAATTTGCTCATATTTACATACATATTTACATTTGCTTGTGAGATACTACTGCACCATCTTTCAAGAGCGCTCTACCCTTCTTAGTGGCACTTACCGCTTTTCTCTTTTTTTACCCCCCACACCCCCCACCATACTCTGCCTGCCTGTACGCTGGCCAATGCTGACAGCTCTCCCAGAGAGACAGGAAGCAGCCCTTACATTTTTTCCCCATGTTCAAACAATAATAGGAGCGGAGCCTTGATATTATTTTAGCAGTGGCTTGCCTCTTTATCTGCTCCAAACATAGTTTCCTCTTCGTTCAGAACCACTTCCTCTTACTAATGTCATTAAAGAGTATTAGTACAAGACTGTGCGAGGGCAAGAGCGGCAAAAATCAGACTGCTTGCTATTTAGTTCTAACAAGAAGTGTAGAGGAGAGGGAGAGGAAAGTGGAGTGTGTGTCCGTGCGTGTGTGAGTGTGTGAGGCTGAGCATGTTTAGGGGGTATTAGCCTGTTCATTTTTCCTGGCCACAAAATCTGCTTAAAGCCGCAGACTGCCACAGTACAGCCGAGTGACCGCGGAGCTTCAGTCCCACGTTTACCAGCGCTGTTATGGATGTGACATGGGTTGATCGCTGACACTGGAAACAGACCTTTTACCTGATCGTTGTAGGTATTGGTTAAAATTCCTTACTTATTAATGTTTTTTACTACTGAGTATTAAGACTTGTGATTTGTGCTCGTGATCTTATAAAATCTCAAAAGGACTTCTGTGGTTACTGCTGGTGGGCAAGGGGGTGAAACAAGCGCGGACATTCTGTTGATCACTTTTAGAGTACATTTTATGTCTAGATTTGCTCACAGTTTAATTTTTAAGATGTTTTGTTTTTTTAGTGGACATACAAAGAAATTAAAGTACTTAAATAAATGGTCAAGTTAGTCTTATGATGTCTCTTATCTAAGCACTCCTGACCTTGTAATGATGTTCATAGAAATGATTTAGTTAATCAGTGTAGGGCTTATGTTTTTGCAAACAACTCTTTGCCATCAATTAGGGGACTTTTAATGAAGTCTTATTATTTGATTAGCTTTTATGCCTTGTTTAATAATAAAAGTTTAAGATGTGCCAAGTCATAATAACAGAACGAGGCTAATTTGGTATCGATTTATTCTGCCAAATGTCACATTTTCTAAATAAAATTGGACACTAATCCACTGGTTACATTACTTTATTGCTGTGTATGTCACATCGTTACATGGTATTGGAATGTAAACGATCTTTTCTTTACTAGGTGAGTTCTGTATTTGCTTTAGGAACACCAATGTTCTTGTCCATGTTAAAACAAACCGTTCGGGACCATTGTTGCCCCGGGAAGCACATTGTTATCAGGAATGTTTGAAAATGTGTGTTTGTTAATGGGAACACTGGTATATAACTGGAATATTGACCATGTGCCATAAATTCTGTGGCTGAACATGTAATTAGTAGAAAAAAAAGAGATATTTCTATGGGACTTTCAGTAAGGAGTTTGGTGGAATTTTGGATGCTGAGCAAGCTTGGGGGGTTCACATAGATGTCTTATGAGACTACTTAAGTCAGAGGGCTTTTTTGGTTACTTTGAAAAGGGCCTTTTGGGTAAAATCAGATTTTGTGGTAGGAAGAGTGTTGTGCAAAGCAGGAACCACTTTGAAAAGCAGACCACAAGAGCAGTAATGTTGATTTATTATTTAAGACACTGCCATGTTTTTGATTAACGTTGCTTAACTACAAATCAAACACCCAGCGAAGTGGGATTTGTGGCCTTATGTACAAAAAGTAAAATTTACTCACATATGCAGATGTTGTAGAATGTTGCTAGGCTTAGGATGACTACAGAGCAACAGTTGGGAGTTAAACCTGAAGGCCAGGTTATGAGGCAGATTGTCATAAACTGTGAATGTGTTCTTTACACCAGGCGCACCGTACCACTGATTCGTCCTCATTCTTGGCACCTGTTAAAGCTATCAGACGCACCATCAGTGCCTGGTCCAGGAAGCAGTCCGGACGGCCCTCCGGCCATGCAGCTCCACCCCACACCCTTCAGTGTACCTTGGCACTCAGGGGGTGACAGGTGAGGCTCCACATATGACGTTTTAACTGTCTTTGGATAATCTTGTAAGATACAGAATCAGTTAAATATGGTCATTCAAAAATTGTTTAAGTGATTGTAATAGATTAAATGCATGTTATTGCCAAATGAATCCCAATTTTTCTAATTATATTAAAAAAGAAAGTTCTATAGTGATGCTATGATTCTGAAGAATGCAGTTAATCATTTGCAGTAGCAAAGATAACTTCCCTCATACACTACTCACGAGGTTTCTATGTGAATAGTTTTGATGTGTGTTACATGTGAGTAATCCTGAGGGGAAGCACGTATAAAACATAGTCTCACCAAACTAATGTGTACACATTTTTGTGTTTTTGTGATTTAATGTTTTTTGAACTGATTTATAAAATATCAGGTTGTCAGACTTTCGGTCATCGTAAAATAAGATTTTATGATTTTTTTGAAATAGAATTAATTTAATGCTTAGGAAATTAGTTATAAGAAAAATAAATAAAAATGATATTGGCATTAAACATTCACACAGTTCATCTATTTGACAGTGAGATATGATGTTCTGTAAGGTTTTGAATAAAAAAAAGCAGCATGTGTATTTTCCATAGGGAAATTTACCACTAGTCAGACTTTAAAACAGCGTTTCAGGAAGCTAATGATCTCAGGTCTTATGTCAACATTGAACCAAACTGAATCATGATTCTATTTTCAGAACTTTGATTCAGGAAGTCATAAGGGATTTCTGACTGAATTGCAGAATGATAAGGATGTTAAACAAACAATGCAATCTTAAACCAGACACCATAAATAAATGTCAGCTGTGATTCGCCTCATCATAGCTTAATAATTTGATCGTAGATACAGACATGCAATGAACCATTGACAAGCGTGTTTGTGGTTTTCAGAATTATCAGTGATCTACATTTATGTCATCAACTGTAATAAGTGAAATGATGTTTGTACTAAATCGGGGTCATGAATCATTTCACATTCCCACCCATCCCATTTGGGTTTTTTTCAAACTTCTGTAATTTAAAAAACTATTTTTACTAATTGTTCATACGTCAGCTAGTCATTTTAGAGATCTATTTTTGAAAGGTTGTGGAAATAAATAACTAGGGCTTGTTCTTTTTGCCTCCTGTTATTCCTCGTCTCATTCTTGCTCTCTTTGTTTCTCTTAAGTGAACTGTCCATGCCGTTGGGCCACCTTTCCCGGCACTACAGCACTGACCATAGCAGCTCAGTGGGCAGTATGGAGAGTCTAGAAAACCCTTCAAGCCAGGGTTATTACGACAATCAACTTTCTCCTATTGATCCCGCCATTTTTAACAATAAACGTGACTCTGCTTATAGCAGCTTCTCTGCCAGCTCAAACACATCTGACTACACGGTCTCGCTACGTCCTGAAGAAAATAGCTCCATGGACAGCCTCCTACAAGGCTTCGGACCCTCGTGCAGGTTTACAGACGGCCGTCCACACTCTGCAGCCAGCGCCCAGGGAGAACAGCATTGTGAGGAGGTACCACTGAAGTCTAGGGCTCTGCTTCACAAATCGGAGGTAAAAGGAAGACCTTCATCTTATAACTGTGAGGATGAAAAGAGTGGACCACCACAACCTCCCACAAGGAAAGACAGTTTCAGGGCCACCAGAGGACATCCAGTGGCAAAGGACAAACGCTGTGCTTCTGTTCCTGTTGGGATTCCAAGTTTGAATAACTGCACACTTGAAGATGAATCAAATCATACTCCTGGCTTGTTAAATGAGCATGTGTGTTTTAATGGGGAAGAAGAAAAAGACCAGAACATAAAGCAAAAAACAGTCGAGCCTCCTTACACTTTAAATTCTCAGAGTACACTGTGTAGGGAATTCACATCAACAGAGGAGTGGAAAAAGGACAATCATGTCCATCCAATAGAGCAGTATTCATCCAAGCCATGTTCTCATACGGAAGTGTGTTCACATAGTCAGCTCAATAACTTGGAGAAAAATATCCAGTCTCGAATGCACAGGCATAGTGCACCTGAAAAACTACTTGTATCTCAGTTAGGTATGATAGAACTCTCAAGTGAAAAAGATTCAAGTGAACATTTAATACCCGCTTTCACCCAGTGGCCTAATCCTCCTCATCCCAGGGAGGACATGCAAGGAAATAGTCCAGATGTTGTAGCCCAAAGCAAATGGAGTGGAAGCAGATGCTCCACTCCAGGTTCTGTTATTACTTCCGAACTGGAGGAGCAAGGGCTAGAGGAAGAACCAATCGTTTCATGTCCAAGCCACACAACTAAACAAACAAATTTCTGGGGACAAACTACCAATGTCCCAGGTGAAACATCAAGAAATGGATTTTCTGGAACTGGACATTCTATAGAGTCTCAGATCCAGGAGAGGGACTTTGGGACCATTAGTGCTGCATCAAGTATGGACACCCTGCTTGAGGAGAATCAGGAATGTGATAATGGTAAAAAGGATGACGGGGAGGTTGCTAAGCTTCCTCAGAAACGTCAGTTTCGTTCATCTCAGTCTCGCCGTAGAAGTGATCGTTTTGCCACGAATCTCAGAAATGAGATCCAGAGAAAGAAAGCACAGCTACAAAAGAGCAGAGCTCCAGGTGGTTTAATTTGTGATAGTGAGACGCTAGAGGAAGAAGATGGGGCACCCCAGCACATAGAGGAAAAAGGACCCCAAACTACCTGTCTCAATCAAAACCCTGACCAGTTTAATCTATGCAACTCCCAAGCTTTTACTTCATATCAGGCCAGAACAACTGACATTAACTTAATTTGTCCAAACAGATGCTGTAGATCAAAAGTCATCGAGCATTTGCAAATCAGGGCTGAAGTTACCCAACATGCACAGGCTGACACCAGTGGTATGCAATCGACTGAGGTGTCTAGACGTGTAGGTGTGTGTGTTGTTGAAGAGATAGCACCTCCAGGTAAAGCGCGCAGATGGCGCTGGACACCTGAACACAAGCTACAACCAGAGACTATGCTAAATGAAAGTAGGAACAGCGGTGAGCAAGCAGGAAAATCATCTTGGAACCCTGGGACACCAAGAGGAAGAGTAGGCTCTTCTAGTGGACGCACTAGTCAAGCTGACTGTTCTGATATTCCGCCTTTTGCAGATCGGAGGAAGTTCTTTGAGGAGACGAGCAGAAATTTGAGTCAGTCTGTGACCAGCTTAACATCCCTGACAGGCTATCCACAGAGACCGGAGAAACTAGCAAGAAAGAACAGCCCTTCATCTCCGGAGCCACATGAGTCGGTTTCTGGCCTTGGACGTAGAAGGTTTTCTTACCAGGGTGGAGTCCATGATGGACGTTTGGTCAGTTCACTAAACAGGGACCAACAGACAAAGAAAACATTGGAAAGAGAAGTAGAGAAGAAAACCAAGAATGATAAAGACCGGTTAAGGGAAAAAGAACATGAGAGACTTAAAGATATGGAGATGTTTCAGACATGGAAACAGGAGCAGGAACAAGAAGTGGCACAAGATAGAGCTGGAAATGTGGCTGAAAGAGAACGACAGAGGGTTCAGCAATTGGAAATTGGCTGGGAAAACAACCGAGATCACCCTTATTTAGGACATGACCTCAGCAATAGCACAATGCCACCACCTCTGCCTCCTGAGGCCCATTCTAAACAACCACGCTCTTTTCAGAATGTTCCGTTCCATAATTCTCTTCCGGAGAACTCCTCTGGTAGGAGAAACCATGACATCCCAAAACCATGCTCGGCGTTTCGACCTGTAACTAGCCAACACTATCAGTCAGACCACTACTTGCAATACCCTGGATACAAGGCCCAAAGCTGCTCCTCAACAGAGGTAAAACTGTCATTTTATAAATATAAACTTATATTTTCATTTATTCTGTGTGTTTTAACATATACCACGAAAACTTTTCAAAAGCCTTGCAGCATAATATACACTCCCAACGTTTATCCCAACATTCATCCCGACATTCCAGTCTATGATTTCTAAAATATAACCATATCTCGAGGTTTTGTAATAAATCTTTTCATTGTTATTGGTATAGAAATGAGGAATCGAATGAGGTTTATGGAACCTGAAAGGTAATTAGAATTGTGAGAAAAGGTTAATTCATATTTGTTTAAAATTTAATGTCCTCACAATTCTAATAAACTGCTCCACTTTTGGCTTTCCTACTGACAGCAATGATCATTTATATATACACACACACACACACACACACACACACACACACACACACACACACGTTACATACGCATGTGCTTGTATGTATGTTTTAGAATACATCATTACACAGAATCACTACATACTAAATTTATATTGCATTACTCTTAT